>JARVGS010000761.1:19851761-19868109 GCA_031762315.1 Hypsolebias antenori | reverse complement strand
ATTGTAGTAGATCTACCCTTTAAACTGGTTCTATACTTAGTTTTAACAAAAATATCTATTCCCTTTAAATTATAACAGCTTTTCCTTTTCATAAAATAGTTTTGAATGTTTGATGGTAGTGAGCAATTCTGAGCCTTATACACGAGTAAAAGAATATTATAGTCAACCAAATCATAAAACTTAAGTAATTTCATGCAGGTAAATCCCAAGCACAATGGACCTTATCTCATGTTTCGTTTACACAGCCTCACCTAAATTTTTTTTATGGTTCATGTTAGCACTTTTTTTTTCACAAGTATTTACATTACATCAATTTCACATTACAAGGTTATTTACATACTGTAATTTGTAAGCGCAAACTGCAGCATCAGCTTGCTGTAGCATTTTCAGTTCAACCTGGAATAAAAATGTATCAGGTAAAATGAGTGATGTGCACAGCTAATCAAATGTTAGCTTTGCTAACCACTAATTTTCAAACTAAAAAATTTGCTTTGCTAGCGCTAAACCGCTAAATGGATTAAAAAATGATCAGAAGCTAATGCTAAAGTGCTAAATGGATTTAAAAAATAAGCAGAGGGTAAAGCACTAACTTTTATCACACTGCTATAAGTCTGTCTGTAATGTGACAACGTTGTAAGTGAACACAACTCAAAATGGTTCATAAATTACATGTATAGCAGCCATGTCTCGTTCAGAGGTGAGCTTTCTGAAATTTAACTGGTCCATCGGAACCAAAGAGGCGGAGCAGAGCTCTGCTGTGCTGTAGCAGCGCGATGCATTCAACTTGTGTCCGACGTCTCCCTCTCTTTACCGTAATTAATTACCGTAACTCACTGTGGTGATCCTCTTTGTGGTTAACTACTGTTATAAACTAAATACAAAGTTGTTGTGCGTCATCATTATTCTCTCGGTAATAAATCTGTTTGTTTTAAAGTAAAGATGTGTGAAATGTGTGAGAGAGAGTCACGTCCCAGAGACAGTGTGAGCATTGCAAAGCATGCTAGGTAGGAATTATGTGTGCAATGTTTCTGACTGTTTACAATGTTTCTCAGAGTGAAAATGGGTTTTTCATGTTAAGTATGTTTATTGTCATTCGCATCACATGTGGTACATGTGATGGAATGAAATTGTGTTCTCAGGGTCCCAGTTACACCCAGTTACCAAACCCATCTAGCTTGGTTTGGCATTTATGTTAAAGTCCTTGTTATTGGTTCTAAACTGACACCATGAGTCAGAAACTGTTTGCAGTAAATATGGAGTGGGGTGGGAAGCACTGCAAGGATGGTGACAATACCGTGTGGCACCTAGCTGTGCTTAATTCTGCATACTGTAGCATAGCATAGCATAGCATGGCTCCGTGTAAATCACTATTCTCCTATATGTCTGCAAAACCCTCTTTATTTTTGGTGCGGAGAACTGCCTTTAAAAAATCAGCAAACTTGAATTTACAGCATTTAAATATAGCAGGGGCTAATACCGCTAAAAGTTTTCGAAGTTAGTGAAAATGTTAATCCGCTACATAGAAAGTTAGTTCCGCTATTAGGGGATTAGCTGATTAGCAGATCCAGGCCCACCACTGGTCAAACTCATTGCTTTAACACCAAAAAATTAACACCAGTGTAAAAGTTTTAAAAGTTTGTAGTAGGAATGTGCGATATATATGGTACACGGTAGAATCGATAGACATTTAGCCTATGATAGAGATCTGTATTCAACCGGCTAACCCGAGTAATGCTGTGTCTGATGCAAAATCAGAGTTGTCAGATTTAATAGTTACTTTTTTTAGTTGAAAACTGTGTGTAAGTGAAGTACTTTCTTTGAGAGCTACGTAGCGAAGCTACAAGCTAACTACAGCCGGCTTGCCGTAGTGTTGCCGTATTTGGATGCTGTGTTCCATCGAAAGGTTGTTTTTAATTAATTAATTAATTAATTTATTTATTTTTTGGTCCAAGTTTCGTTGGTCATTTTTAGAGAGTGCATTTGAGACCAAAAAGAGTGTTAAACTTGCTCTCTGATCTGTGAAAAGAACACTGTGTTGTGTGATTTTACTGCAAAACCCTCTGGTCAAATCCACATAGGAATCTGGTCGCCATTTTGTGTCAGATCTCCTTAGAGCGGAAGGAGACGCACACTGGAGGGTTGGAGGGTTAAGTGTTTTCAGTGGTCACTTGCTGCTCTGTTGCTGTTCATTTTTTAAGTGACAATACTGGAAAATGTTAAGAGTTGACAACATATTTGTTTGTTTAAAACTTAGGGCTAAAACTACATTTGATATCTTTTGCACTGTTTTGCACTACAAGAACAAAGCCTAATACTTGATTTGTTAATTGTTTAAAAACTCTCTGGATCTAGTAGTGGAATTTTCTTAATTCAAATTATTTTGCGGTATAGCAGTTTTCAAAATAAATGATTGCAAAAGGACACCCTATGCTTTTTTTCATTCCTATTGCGTTTTATACCAAAAACATATTGTGATATATATTGTTACCGCCACTCATCACAATACATATTGTGATATTAATTTTATGCCATATCGCACATCCCTAATGAGCAGCTACAATATGTTTGAGACAGAAGACGGCAGCAGTCCACTTTGGTCTTAATGACCAATGGCTCATCAGTCCAGTCAGATATAAACTTTATTTTGCCTAAATGAGTTTTAAAGAGTTGACAACCAGTAAATATTAGTCAATCAAAAGATCTGCAGTATCCCGTTAAGTTTGTTCATTTACCTGCTCATTGAAAGCTTCTAAGTTCTTCCCTTTTCTCTACTTTACATATCTATTAATTTTTACATTTATTTTTCTGGAGAAGTAATCTGCACAATGTGATAACTTACTGACAAAAGTTCACACATGCATTTGCATCAATGTAACAATAAATGGCTAAAATTATTTTAATATGAATGGTTAATATTATACAGAGGTCACTTTCTGGTGCATGTAGGTAATAATTCATTACATGTCTCAAAACTAATTATTTCACAGCTTTTAGACTTTAATATCATGTGAAAATGTTAAAGTTTAAATATTGGAAGCACTTGTATATCTTGTGCTGTAGTTTCCTCTTCACAGTTAAGTAGCTCTGGCTTTTTCATGAATGGTAGATGCATCTTGTTTATCTTTTACCTTAAAGTTGTCACATTTTCTTCACCTTTATTACCTTATTATTATTCCTCGTGCCATTATCAGTGTTGAAACTGAACAAATCGTTATTGAAGGCTTCAGAGATTTGGGGTTTCAGATAGGTGAGTTTGTTTGTTTGTTTGTTTCTCCTCAGCAAATCCCTGACGTGTCTCCAACCGGTCGCTACACCACACTGGTCCCGCTCATCTTCATCCTCACCGTGGCCGGGATTAAAGAAATCATAGAGGATTATGTGAGTAACAGAAGTCAGGTTTGGCTTTTTAATCATCCTTTTTTAAAATTCCTGAAAGTAAAAGATATGGTTATCCTAAAAGTTAATGATTTTTCTCTCCCCTCTTTACAGAAAAGACACAAAGCAGATAATACAGTAAACAAGAAGAAGACAACAGGTACTGAGAGTGCTTGTTAAAAGTGCATTAACTGTCCTTTTGGATGCGCTTGCCTCTATTTGCTTGGGTTTTGTTTCCTTTCATGGCTGGATGAATGGCTGCTGTCTATGTCAATATAGTGCGGGCCACTCAGTGGCAGACAAACAGACAAAAGTTTTTAGAGGCCATGAATACTGTATGAGACCTGATCTATAGGCTGACTGAGGGCTGTGTTGTGCTTGTCTCTCAGTGCTGCGGAGCGGAGCTTGGCAGACGATCATCTGGAAGCAGGTATCACTTTCATCTTCATCCTTCAACTCTGCTGCTCTCTGTATCACTCCAGTTTATTTTATTTATTTATTTTTTTTACAGTTCACTGTATCATACGCTTTTTGGGGATTATCGGCACGTGAATACAAGACGCTCTGTAAATGTGCAGCTGAAACAAAATTTGGACATGTTGCATTATCTGTGAAAATGCAGTAAGGACACAGATTGTTGAATGAGTTTGTTGGAGAAGCAGAACGCCAGCAAAAAGCTAAAAGTAGCAGAAACATTAGCTGAAAGTAGCTAAAAAAGCACAAAAACAAAACAATGGTTAGCTAAAAATCTTAAAGTAACAGAAAAAGACAAAAAAAAAGTGCGTTTTCTGAAGCAGATTTCAAAAACAATGTTTGGAAGGAACTGAAGTGATCTCATTTTATTTCTAGGGGAGAAGGTTTTGTATATAAACTTCAATATTTCATGCAATGATATGGACAATAAAGTTTGATTAATTGATTGATTGATTAATTGATATTTCAAAATTACCAAAGTTATAAAACCCTAAAATCAGAGCTGGGTGCTCTGACTTTCATTAATTTGAAACATTAATGACTAAAATAGGCAGAAGTACAGTGTTTTTCGACGTACAAGTTGCTTCGGCGTATAAGTCGCGTTTATTATGTGTCACCCGGGAAACATGGGCCGGTGTCATGCCAAAAATCGATTGGCAGGAGTGTGCGGTTGCATTTCTTCGAAATTTAACAAGATTATCATTTAAAAACAATTATATGTTTGCTCGACATTATAGCAAAGGTGTGTCTCAGTTTAACTTATTCCTTAATAAATGCACTTTAATGGTCAATGTTTGGCCGGGGGGCGGTGGGGGTAGCGGTACAGGAACAACATAGATGCCTACCGGTAGTTGCCAAAAGCCTAGAGCGCCCTCTCGCGCCTATAACCGCTGCAAATGGTAACGTTTACTCTAGTTCATGTCAGTATGAACGAACATTTAAAGCGTCAATCAAAAATTGCGTTATGAATATGGAGGGGGGAAAAAGTATAAAAGTTGCTTCGGCGTATAAGTCGCAAGACTGGCAAATCTGTTTTAAAACTGTGACTTATACGCCTTAAAATATGGTAGATTGCAAAACAATTTAATGGAAGAAAACAGTCTAAAAGCTGGATCAGAATTCACATAAACAACCAAAACAAAAGCAATACAACAAATGTAAATAACAGATGACAGCGAATCAGGATAAATGCTGCTCGAGCCGAATGAACTCCAGGTTGTCAGACTGCAAAGTGTAACCGTTCCCTTTAGGTCCTTATTGAATGTACTCATTAACAGAGCCCAGCTGTGTACTTTCTCGCTCCATTAGTTTGAATCAAGTCAAATTTGAGTCTTTGTAATATGGGTGACATGAATGATTAATTTATTTTTTTAAGATTTAAGCTCCCACATCATGACAGGTGAGGGAATTTGTTCAGCTGACATTTAAACTCATTAATGTTGAGTTTTGAAGAGAAGTCTTCTCAGTTTTCTTCTTAAACTTTCATGACAAGATTTGAATTTTGTACTTTTTTATTTTTTTATTTTTATTTTTTAGCTAATGGTATAAACTTAGATTTTTTTCTTCTTCTGTGCATTCAAGTAAAAAACTATTACAGTCTGAAAATACACAGACTCACATTTGATTAATAATTATAACATGCATGTTTGCATACAATTTTTAAATTCTTAAGAATTGATCAAAGTAGAAGTGAGTTTCTTGCAGTATTATCCTTTTGGCTGTTGTTTTCCTAAAGAAAACTTTTTCTTGTGCTTGTTGGTCCTGCTTCACGCCGCCCACTCGTGTTTTAACTTGCCCACATGCTTTTCCAGAACTTTGTTATTGAGCTGATAAACAGGTTGTTTTTTTGTTGTTGTTTTTTTACTATTCAAAACTTTGAGTGCAAGATCTTCTGCAGTTTTATTTTTGTGCATTTAGACTGCTGTGCCATGTCTGATTGATTCTAAAGGAATATTTTTTGTACTCTTGTTTTTTAAAGCCACACACTTTGTTTTTGTTGCCTAATTAGAGTTAAAGCGATGCACTGCTGTGCTTTGTCACATTATCTGATGGCTGCATTTCTTCTGCTCACTGATTAACCTACCTGTTATTTATTTCTCTTAATTCTTTAACTCTCCTTTACACCCTCTCTTTAACTCCCCCTCTTTTACCCCCTTTTCACCTCGTTTCCCTCCCTCATGCTGTTGCACGGCTGCATCTTGGCCATTAGGTGGCAGTAGGAGACATAGTGAAGGTGACCAATGGCCAGCACCTTCCAGCTGACATGGTTATAGTTTCCTCCAGGTCAGACTCTGTTTTACCTGACTATGCATGAACATGAATTATATGTGTCTTAAAACACTATGTGCCATTAATATAATCCAATCATTTGCTTCAAATTACTTTTTTTAACTAATACCAATATGTATTGTACTTTTATTATGATGTAGACAAGTAAAGTCAAAGTTATTTAAAGAAGGAAACTGACAATACATGAGTTATCTGAGAAATCTAAATAGTTAGCTATTAAATGCGTCATTTGTTTTCTTTCTGCAGCGAGCCTCAGGCCATGTGCTACATTGAGACCTCTAATCTGGATGGAGAAACCAACCTGAAGATCAGACAGGTGGGAACTCTTTGTGAACCGTACGCAAACTCATTCAGGAACTTTGACACTTGATTGCGTCTCTTTGAGTTCTAGTTTCAGAAAGTTGTTCGCCGTTCTTCTAAGTTTTATTTTGTTTATTAAAAAAACTAAACTTGCTTGACTTCTCTTGTTGGTTTTGTGTCTCCAGGGTCTTTCACTCACAGCTGGTCTTCAGACCGTAGAGGATTTGATGGCGCTGTCTGGTCGTTTGGAGTGTGAAGGACCCAACAGACACTTGTACGACTTCAGCGGCACACTGCGGCTAGAGAACCAAAAGTAAGACTTGTAGTTTTTAACAGCATTTGTACTGCCAGGATTAATTAAAATAATCAATTCAGATTTTTTTTTTTCTCATTTCTTAAAACGCTGCGTCTCAATGAAACTGTGCATGAAATCTATGTTAAAATGACTCATCGGGTTTTAAATTCATGGATACCTCATCTGTTTTAAATTAACAAACATTCAATTCAATTCAGTAATACTTTATTAATCCCAAAGGGAAATTAAATGTTATTGTAGCTTGTTATCCTGGTTTCATTAGATATGTTATAGATACTGATGGCTGTAGGCAGGAAGGATCTCTTGTTATTATTGAGCATGCATCAGGGTATCTCTTGTAAAGGTTCATCCCACAGTGGATCCGAAGAAACTGACCGCAGATGCTGCCCGATAAGGCCACCCAGACTCGGCTGGCCTCTGTTTCCCTGGGCTGCTGCAGAACTGCCCGAATTCTGGGCACAACTCCCCCCTGAGCCATGGCCACTTCTCCCAACAGCCTGCTGAGCTCCTCGTCGCTGTGGACAGCTGGCTGCAGGTGCCAGGGGACGATCCCAGCCCTTCTGCTGTCACAATGTTTCTTGCCAGTTCCAGGATCTTCTTAGGAGATCTTAGTGTCTTAGTGGTCTGGCACTCGAGCACAGCTGGCAGGTAGACGGGAATGCATCCACGGAGCCTCCTTTTCAACTCATTTGAGATTTGGGGGCTGTAGCTGAGATATTATTTGAGCTTTTCAGATGTTAATCAGCTGCTCCGGGTTATAAATAAAACACCTTGTTGTTATGGTTAAACATCATAACAACTGTCCAAAAGTAAAAAAAAAGTTTCGGTAAAAATCCTTCCAGCTGCAGCTGCACTGTATCCGATACCAGAGGAAGCAAGAAGTGATTTACATCCAGAAAACAGGAACTAAAGTTTCCAAAAGCGATATCTCAGAATGAATGCAACTTCAACATGCAGCCTCCCTGAGCGGCGCAATTCTAGAACCAAACGTGTTCTTCTAGAAAGATTTAAGACTTTAGTAACAAAAATGTAAGGATTTTTGACCAAAGAAAGCTTAAGAAATATGCTAAAAGTGCTCAGTTTAAATTTTTGAAATCTGCATTCATTGATTTATTTATTTTCCCCTTGTTTTTTTGTTTTGTCACCTCAGTCCAGCTCCTCTGGGTCCAGACCAGGTACTGCTACGAGGCGCTCAGCTCAGGAACACACAATGGGTTGTGGGAATTGTCGTCTACACTGGCCATGACTCCAAACTTATGCAGGTATATCTCTTGTCTGAAGACAATAAGTTTTATAAAATTTAAAAAAAAAGTAAGGTCTGGTTTTAAATGTCTTCTTTAAGCCTTTCATACATCCAAACCAAAGAGTGTCAAATCTATGCACATGCTGTTTTGATTTCTTGCACATTGTTCTGCTAAAAATACAATTTTACAGTAATGTATCCAATTTGTCTGATTTAAAAATGATTGACTCAGTAAAACATACAGAGATCATTTGTAGCTGGACTTTTCCTCTCTGTAGACGACACCTGTTTTTATTTTTATTTTTTTGACTTGCCCATCTTTCAGAACTCTACAAAGGCGCCACTGAAGCGCTCTAATGTGGAGCGGGTGACCAACATGCAGATCCTGGTTCTGTTCGGGATCCTGCTGGTCATGGCGCTGGTCAGCTCTGTGGGCGCAGCCATCTGGAACAGAGAGCACACCGATGAAGCCTGTTGGTACCTGTCCAGGGCAGGTGAGAGCACAGACACAAAATACTTCACGACGGGTGGATTCAGTTTTGTCACGGCGATGAAGCTCACGGATACTAATTAAGGACATGTCTCGTGATATCAGGGGACATCTCCACCAACTTTGCCTATAACCTGCTGACATTTATCATCCTCTACAACAACCTGATCCCCATCAGTCTTCTGGTCACTTTGGAGGTGGTGAAATTCACACAGGCCCTCTTCATCAACTGGGTACAAGTCTTTATTTTAACATGCCTTCTCATATAAGCATAATTTGTTAAAGGAATAAATATTTTTAAGGATTATGTTTTATTGTCTTCAGGACGTGGAGATGTATTACGCGGAGACAGACACACCAGCCATGGCTCGAACATCTAATCTCAACGAAGAACTGGGCCAGGTCAGTTATTCTGAACAATAAATGCATAATGACCATTGCATGTTAATACAAGACTAATAAAACATGGTGTGTTTTCTGGCTTTTCCAGGTGAAATACCTCTTTTCCGACAAAACAGGCACACTCACCTGTAACATCATGCACTTTAAGAAGTGTACCATTGCAGGGATCACATATGGGTCAGTCATTTTTTTGTTTAAATACAGTACCTCTAAATTAATGAAATAAGAACTCGTATTGCTTTTAAATGCATGTCTGCAGTCCATTTCTAAACCTTGTAACAAACTCTTAATCACAACTTATACTCATTTAACTTCCTGTTAATCAAAGAAACTAATCAAATAATTTTGAACATATTCCATTTGCATTTCTGCCTGAATCGTACCTGCAGCCACTTCCCTGATCTTGACTGTGATCGTTCAATGGAGGACTTCAGGTTAGCGATCTTCTTTCCTGTCATCTATCTTTCCCGTTCTGGTGTGGTTTCTTTTTTTTCTGCTTTGCGCATTTTCTAAATTAATTGAATGTGTGCAGGCTTTCAATAAAGAGTTTATAATCATTGTTTTTCCCCCACCCGTTAAGTGAAATTACATATTTTTGTCTTTCAGCAATCTGCCGTCCAGCAGTCATAACTCCACAGAGTTTGACGACCCGACTCTCATTCAGAACATAGAAAAGAACCATGTGGGTGAACCATTTTAGCTCAAGTTTTAATGTTTCAGAATGTACTAATATTGCAGTTTAAATCTTTCATCTTCTCTGTATGCTTCCAGCCTACATCTCCACAGATCTGCGAGTTCCTGACGATGATGGCAGTGTGTCACACGGTCGTACCAGAGAGGGAGGATAACCAGATCATCTACCAAGCATCATCACCTGATGAAGGAGCACTGGTCAAAGCTGCTAAAGGACTTGGCTTTGTTTTCACCGCTAGGACCCCTGATTCAGTCATCATTGACGCAGTAAGTGTGTAAAATTTATCTAAATTTCTCTAAGGTGGTTGATTTTTTATTTATTTATTTTTTTTTTTGCTGCGTTTCAGAGAGGAAAAGCAATGAGCTATGAGCTGCTGAATGTGCTTGAGTTTTCCAGGTAATCCTTCCTGTATCTTTAGCTCCATAATTTTAAACAAGTCGTGGTTTAAGTCATGTCTTGAGGCTATAATTACTTTTTCTTTCACAGTAACCGCAAGCGTATGTCTGTGGTGGTCAGGACGCCCAGTGGGAAGCTGCGGCTTTACTGCAAAGGAGCTGTACGTTTACGTCATTGTCACCATCAGTCCCTCGTCAC
Organism: Hypsolebias antenori; assembly: GCA_031762315.1. Lineage (NCBI taxonomy): Eukaryota > Metazoa > Chordata > Actinopteri > Cyprinodontiformes > Rivulidae > Hypsolebias > Hypsolebias antenori. The sequence goes on along the minus strand of JARVGS010000761.1, from coordinate 19,857,932 downwards.
AAGTTGTTGATATAACGTAGAATGTCTTTTCTTTTTTCAGGATAATGTTATTTTTGAACGTCTGCATGAAACCTCTCAATACAAAGAAATAACTGTTGCTCATCTGGAGCAGTTCGCTACTGAAGGTAAAACCCAAGAGTGGGAAGGAGCTGTGTGGTGTTCTTCTGTTGATTTCCTTCTAAATCAATTTATTTTTTAACATATTTTGTCTTGCTTTTAATCTTTTTTATGAACATGGATAAAAAAAAATGGAACTTTAATTTAAGTGTGTTTCTTCAGGGGTCTTTATTTTACTCTTTGGTCTCAGTTTAAAATGTGTCTGCAGGCTTTTTGTGATGTATTGAGTGGTTGGTGCGCCCTTTAATTTTTTTCACTATCTGAAACTCCTTAAAACACTCATGCCCTTGTCAAAAATCCTTCAGAGTGTGAAGGCAGTCTTTAATTTAATTAATAATAGGCCTGGCGCAATAAACCATAAATCAATTAATCGCATGATAAATGAAAATTATCGACCTCATTTTCATTTATCAGCTTTATCGTTTCTTTATATCTCTCTTTCTACTGAAGACACTGGATGACAAAAGTCTAAACTTTTTGGCTCGTTAAAAGCAGCTAAGCTGAGAAGCTAAGCTACAAGCTAAGCTAACAGGCCGACCTCGGGGGGTGGGGGGTGACCTCCGTCTTGTCAAAGCTCCAAAATTCACAGTTGAAACATGTGCCTTCGTGTAAAAAGTTGTTTTTCTCTGCAAAAAGAAGCAGAGAACTTGTTTACTGATTTTTAATTTTTATTTTATTTTTTTTGTGTGAAAAATGTTATGCCAAAGAGCTCAAACCGCATCGAGCGTCCGCCATTTTGAGAACCAAAGAGAGACAGCCCATGTCACGTCACGGGCCCTCCCTCCCATTTTTCTTAGAAACACGCTGCTCGCTCCCTCACTATCCATCCTTCGGTTCAGACTCTTATACTGCCATCCAGTGGTCAAAAAAATGTACTACACTCAAAATAATTAAACATTTCTTCTTAAATTTGACAGTAATTACTAATTATTGTCACATTTCAAACAATATTATTGCTTATCGCAATCATTTCTAAGACAATTAATCGTCCAGCAAAATTTATCGTGACAGGCCTGTTTAATAATCCAGTATTTTTTTTCCACATATTCTAATGATCAAATCTATTTTGTAAACAGATTGCACTTATAAAGCACCTTTCTATTTTATCAAGATACTCAAAGCTCTTTACACTACAGTCTGTGCCCTCATTTACCCATTCATACATTCTACTATATCTGTACAAAAACTAATCAGTGCTTTTCACATTCATACATCGATGGGACACACTTCAGAGGCAATGGGGGGTTCAATGTCTTGCCCAGGGACACTTCAGCATATGACTGCTGGTGAAAACGAACCCACAGCTCTCACATTGGAGGACGACTGCTCTAACCACTCAGCCACAGCTGCCCCAGTTACAATACACACAGTTTTGTATTGTAACTTTTCACAGTTCTAATAATAAAGACAAAGACAGGGTTAAGTTAAATTTTATGGTTTACTACCTTTAAAAAAAAAAAAAACTAAAATACTATCTGCTCTGTACCTTCAGTTTTTTATTATTATTTTTTTATTATTTACTTTGTCTGTTCACTCAGGTCTGAGGACACTCTGTTTCGCGTACGTGGACCTGGAAGAAGGAGCCTATCAGGAGTGGTTGAAGGAGTACAGCCGTGTCAGCATTGAACTCAAAGACCGTGCTCAAAAACTAGAAGAAATATATGAAATTCTGGAAAAGGTAGATATAATATTAACAATCTCTGTATCTGGCTGACATTTTTAAGTGACACATTAAATACTAAACTTCTGCATGTCTTAAAATATCTCTGTACTAGAGTTTTGGTGATGCCTTTTTTAAAAATATGCATTGGATTGTATTTGAAGCATCTTTTTAAAATATCAACAAATTGCTTTGGTTGCCAGCTGGGGGCAGAGTTGCTCCATTGAGTCCCACATTTGACCCCTGTACATCCTTGGATTGCAAAGCAAAGTTAAAATAACCCTTTTCTTTTACCATACCTGAATTTATGCTTAGTGAACGTCCTTGTTGGTAATATGTGCAGTTAAAAAATAAATGTTAGTGCATTCTGTAGAGCTAAAATGATATATAAAATAAAATTTGAAAGGAGTTGAAGTGAGAAAAGTATGTGAGGAGAGCTCTGACTGGGAGACCACAAGGGTAATTACCTGCACCAGTCTGCCAAAAGCCCCATAAAACTGGAGTCAACAACACAGTTGTGTTAACTTGTGTGTCTGTGTGGGAGTCTAATGAGGTCACACATGCATTTAAATGCTGAACAAATTAAAGCAAGCAGGAGGAAAAGGTAATGGCTTACTTTTTGGCATGAAGAAACAGAGCTATGTCCAAACTGAGCTGCTTTTCCGTCTGAACCGAGCCCTCTGGCTTTGCTCACATCCCTAAATTAGATATGTCTAATGGAAGGGCACTCACGAACAATAAAAGCAAGGGGTGGCTGGCTAACTTCATTAGATTTTTTTGTTTATTTATTTTTTAAAAAAAGAAACTATGTTTTACTTTCCTCAAATAATCTGACTTTCTGTGTCCCACCAACAGAACTTAATGCTGCTGGGCGCCACGGCCATCGAGGACCGTCTCCAGGCTGGTGTCCCAGACACGATTGCCACTCTGATGAGAGCCGACATTAAGATCTGGGTCCTTACAGGAGACAAGCAAGAGACTGCCATCAACATAGGTGAGAGGGGGGAAAATACTATGACAATTGTTTTTTTTTTAAAGTGTAAAATGGTGTTTGTGGTGTTTTCAAAGGATTCTTGGAGGAGAAAGCTGTCACTTTGTTTGTTTAAAAAGCCTGATTGCAGTGACACGTGCATGTTTGGTTTCTTGGCAGCTGTGAAAAAAAAGACTACGGCAGGTGTCAAGGTGTCCAGGTTTTTAAAAGAAAAACTTGAGCGGACGCTTGTCACTGTAAATTTAAGTCAAAACCCTCAAAGACTACTTTACTGATAGGCTTGTTTTTAACGTGCATGAGAGCAAAGTGACATCCAGAGTTTCCACAAGTTGCAGGTTTTTTTGTGTTAAATTTCAACTTTGCATCACAGTCTCGTATCCGGATCCATGTTGTCCCTCAGGTTACTCCTGTCGTCTGGTGACGCACGGCATGTCCCTCATCATCGTCAACGAAGACTCCCTTGATGTGAGTATCCCTCTCCTTTTTTTTTTCCTCTTCTTTGTTTTAAACTCGGGGATTTTGTACGAGCGTTCTCGAGGGAGGAAGTTCTGTGGTGGGGTCTTCAGCAGTTTACCGTGAGAACCAGGGTGTGGTCTGCAGTCAGATTGGTGGGTGTGGCTCTTTGTGTGTTCACAGGTGCAGGTAATTAAAGTCTCTGATGTCCCCACCCCCCCCCACCCTCCTTTTGGAGAATAGCAGAGTTTCGGGCTGTCACTGATATATGTCGCTCCTGCTCAGATCTATTTCTGGTTAAATGCCAGCAGTTTGTACATATCATATGCGTTTATGTTACTATTTAGATCAAGAACTGAGTCTTTCCTTGTCTGTATATTTAATTTTCTTAATTCGTTTAGCCTCACTTATGCGTTCTCTGTATTTAGGTTTCATGTGTGACCACTTGGCCGAAACGGCTTCATTGCTGTCATGTGTTTCCTTGCACACAATCTCTAAGAAAGCGTGTTCATGTTTCTGAGTTTATTATGTGAAAGGTGGAGATTATATTTTCCTAGATATAAAATACAACCCCGTCTGTAATTGTGTGTGAGCATAGGTTTGTGAGCCCAAAGTGTGTGTTAACAGTAAAAGCACAGTAACTGTGCTCATTTCTCAGCTGGTGGGCGTCTCAGACTGAGAGCTTGTGGAGTATTAGTCTGCAGCGTGATCCTGTTATATGGTCAACGGTGGGGGATCTAATTTTAAGTGTAAACTTATTTCGACTTGGTCGTGATTATGCAATTAACTGAACACCTTTACCCCATCATTATTCTGACTCTCGCATCACTCTGATAAATGGCCTACTTGAGAAGTTTTGCACTTTCATGCTTATTAAAGAGAACACCTCAAGGTTCCCAGACTTTGAGCTGCTGGTCAAAATCCAGACATGGGACACTTAAATGGAAATTCAAATTAGGTTAGGCGGAGCGAATATTAAACTTTAAGGCAATTAGGACACTTTAGACCTAAAGTTCTCCGTACAGTCAGCACAAATATGTGAAAGAAAATACAGTTAACGTAGTAATCTGATCAATCCTAATATGATTAGCAATTTTGTAGTCTGCTTTGTTTGATTGAATGCAGTTCAAGGTTTGCTGTCTGCAATGTTGTTGACTTGAAAAGCAGACATTTTGGCCTGAGTAGACAATAAACAGCAAACGCAGAAAGTTGATTTATTTCAGTAAATCCATTCAAAAAGTGAAATTTGTATATTCATACATCACACACAGACTGATGTATTTCAAATGTTTATTTCTTTTAATGTTGATGATTATAACTGACAAATAATGAAAATCCCAAATTCAGTAACTCAGAAAATTAGAATATTATTTAAGAACAATTAAAAAAAGGAATTTTAGGAATGTTGGCCAACTGAAAAATATGAGCATGTACAGCACTCAATACTTAGTTGAGGCTCCTTTTGACTGGATTACTGCAGCAATGTGTCTTGGCATGGAGTTGATCAGTCCGTGGCTCTGCTCAGGTGTTATGAGAGCCCAGGTTGCTCTGATTGTGGCCTTCAGCTCTTCTGAATTGTTGTGTCTGACATATCGCATCTTCCTCTTCACAATACCTCATAGATTTTCTATGGGGTTAAGGTCAGGCGAGTTTGCTGGCCAACTGGGATACCATGGTCCTCAAACCAGGTACTTGTAGCTTTGGCACTGTGTGCAGGTGCCAAGTCCTGTTGGAAATCGAAATCTGCATCTCCATGAAGTTGGTCAACAGCAGGAAGCATGAAGTGCTCTAAAACTTCCTGGTAGACAGCTGTGTAGACCTTGGACCTCAGAAAACACAGGGGACCAACACCAGCAGATGACAGGCAAACCAAACCATCACTGACTGTGGAAACTTGACACTGGACCTCAAGCAACATGGATTCTGTGTCTCTCCTCTCTTCCTCCAGACTCTGGGACCTTGATTTCCAAAGGAAATGCAAAATTTACCTTCATCAGAGAACAGAACTTTGAACCAACAAAGTTCATGCTCATTCATCCTGGTATCAAATCCAGTAATTCTCAGTCGGGTCATCTGGACAGTTTCTTTGTTATAGAGACCTTTTGCCCTCTATCTGGAGGGCTTCATCAGTCTGAGAAGTTCCAGTAAACTGTTTCCCCACCAAGCAGTAAACTTCTTAAGTGGACCGACTAGGGCTGGGTGATATAGACCTAAAGGAATATCTCAATATTTTTAAGATAAATCGTGATATAAGATATATGTATCAATATTTTTTCTTTCCATAAAGTAATAACAAAATTAAATTTCAGAGTCAAAGCTTTGTCCCACTTGTCACACAGGCACATTTATTAACAACTGTAACTGTACAAAATAAATGTCTAAAAAAAATAAACTACACTGTATTTACATATATTAAAGTTTGTTTTTAGGCATTTATTTACATATACAAATACAAGTTTCAAGTCATTTGATAATGTCCATAAAAAACCAAAGCAAATATGTTCTTGTTTTTAGTATTTCACCCAGTTTTACGGCACCCTGATTTATTAATAAATCTGAAGTCTGATTCTAATGAAGTAGCCTATATTCATTCAACCTTTAATAACCTTTATTAACAAAGCTCTGATTCTGATTGAAAGTGCAGAGCTCAGTTTTTTTTCTCACTTTAATTTTTTTTAACACCTATCAGTTCTCTCCCACTGTGAGTCAACAAATATACCTGAATATCTAAGCTCAACTTTGTAATTCAAATAGAGCATAATAACTCAAGGCCCGGGAGCCAAATCTGGCCCTTGCTGACATCTGGAAGCCTTGACTGAGCTGTGCGAGAACTTACTACATTTCTTTTTAGAAAAAATTGTGACCACCCGAGTTCTCATTTCTCCTCCAACTCACGATCCATCCATCTCACCTCAATCTGTTGCTGTATTTGACCATTTTGAACCAATCT
>JARVGS010000761.1:19794439-19826117 GCA_031762315.1 Hypsolebias antenori | reverse complement strand
GCTTTTGGAAACTCTAGGAACCACGAGTAAGCCTGCAGTCTGAGAGCAAAGTGCTCTGTTAGGAAAATATGGAACAACAAGATCTCGAATATAAGACGGAGCTAGGTTGTTGAGAGCTTTGTAGGTTAGAAGTAAGATTTTGAATTAAATTTAAGCTTCGGATTGTTAACAATAAAACAAGATTCACATGTATTTATGTCTTCCTACTGTTTTCATCATCTGTGCATTTTAAAATCGGTTTTAACGTTATTGTTCCTCTCATCCTTCTCGTTTTGTGTCCCAGCTTTGGTTCGCCTTTGTGAACGGCTTCTCTGGTCAGATCCTGTTTGAGCGCTGGTGTATAGGCCTGTACAACGTGGTGAGTACTCATAATTACCACACTTGTATTTTTCTTTTCTCAACCCCTCTTGTTTGTGTTTAGTTGGCTCGAGCAGGTCCCTCATTTTACTTTCTTCCTGTCACTGCGTGAATCTCCCCAACTTTCACTTCTTATCGCTGCTTTTTTCCGCGAGCCAGAGACGTCTGCATGTGCGTCTCGGTGAGAGAGCACTTGTATGTGTTCTGGCGACTGCTGTGTGTACTTTCCGTCTGACTGCTGATGCCTTCAGGCTCCCCGTTTTTTAAACATTATGGAATTCCTTTTAGTGCCGAGGATCTGATAAGAACGAGATAAACAAAGACTACGAGCCTCTCTCCTATGATCCGTTTCAACCGCTGCATGTGTATATTTTCTGTGCTGCAGATATTTACAGCGCTGCCTCCATTTACTTTGGGGATTTTTGACCGGCCGTGCAGCCAACAGAACATGCTGCGCTTCCCGCAGCTCTACAGAATAACCCAGAATGCCGAGGGCTTCAACACCAAGGTACACACGCACACATCTGAAACCCACGTCAGTTTTGTCCTCTGCGTTCAGCTCCCGGCTGTTTGGGTTCTGACGAGTGATGCCGGCTGTTTTCACATAGGACTCGAGCGAGCAAACCATGAGATTGACATGTTTCCATGACGACTCTTAATAAATTTAACAGCCCCAGAGTAACAGTTTTACATTTAAGGCCAATGTGTGTGTGCTGGCATGTGTGTGTATCACAGGAGGCCACTTTTGTGGAAAAGTTGTCTGTTACTTTGAGGAAATTGCTGTTTTTTTTTGTTTGTTTTTATGTGCTTTGACATAATGCTCTGACTTGTTTCCTCTCCCCCAGCCCCTCCCTAATTCTCTGCCTCTTTCTGTATCCTCCAGGTGTTTTGGGGCCACTGTATCAATGCACTTATTCATTCAATTATTCTCTTTTGGTTTCCTTTAAAAATGTTAGAGCACGGTAAGTGACTTAAGCTCATTATTTCCTTAGACTTTATTAAAGGTGTGAAGTTTGATTCATCATGCTCGTCAAGCTGCTTCATACTTTTTGCTAATTTATTAAAATGTTTGCCTCGAATGGGAATTATGTGCTGTGACTTATAGTATTTGTGGCTTTTATATGTTTTAACCATATTTGCAAAAAAAAAAAAAAAAAATCTCCACAGAAACACTTGAGTTTTTTTTTTTTTATTGATCTTATCCTAGGTAGAAATGGACCGAGGCATTTTAATGAACCTGTATTGGCCCATTTTGAAAAATTGGCTGTACCTGTACATACATACCGAAATTAAATACTAAAACGGAAAATTACTGGTTGTAGCAGCAGCTGCTACATCCAGTTTACTGTAGCCCAAAATTTAGATTTTTTTTTAAAGCAAGAATGCTCTTTAAATAGATTATAAAATATTTTAAGATAAATTTATATTGACCAGAACTGAAATAAATAAGTGATTTTAAATCAGCCATGCACCGCCCAAATATCTGTCGGCCTCTAATCATAGCTGCTTGCGCTATTTTAGCTTTTTATGCTGCATTTTCCTTTTACCTACTGTGTCACTAAGCTTTTAATATTTTATCTTTTGCTACAACTTTGTGACATTTAGTTTTTAGCTACAATTTAGCAAATTTTAGCAGTTCAGTATGGTTTTCTTCATTTTAATTTGAGTTATTTTGTAAATGTTAGCTTTTAGCTACTTTTTGACAATTTTTAGCTTCTGTTTGGCTCGTTTTAAATTTAACGGTTCATTCCTCAACAATGAAGCTTTGTCTCTGTCGCCCTCAGACTCTCCCTTCAGTAACGGACAGGGAAACGACTACCTGTTTGCAGGAAATATGGTCTACACAGTAAGTTTCCTACCTGTAGTGTCATTTTTTTTCTTACCTGCAGAGTTTTTGTGTGTCTTCATTTATCTTTTTAAGTCTGTGGTCAGTCTCGTCTCGTCTAGCCAGCCCGTCTCCTCTCCACACTCATCTCTTCTGTTCGCTCCTCTAACCCTCTTGCTATCAATTTACTCCCTGCAGTCTCATGAGAATCTCTGTCGCTTATCAGTTTTGTTGTGGGGGTTCGGGGTATTTTAACAGAGTTTACTGTATAACAATAATGTTTATTATGTATATCCACAGTTGCCAGCGAACTAATCCAGTTTCTCTGTTTTATTTCTTCTGTTTTGTTTGTTTATGTGCAGTATGTGGTGGTTACAGTGTGTCTAAAAGCTGGAATGGAGACCACCGCTTGGACCAGGGTAACAGCATTAACTTGCTTTTAATAAACCAAGCCACATGCGCCATATTTTACTCAGGCGTCGATAAATAAACAGGACGAGCAGGGGGGGCTCGCTCTGAGAATTTCACTGTACGGTTTTCATTTGACGGATAGGAAGGCTTCATAGTCGGGACAGGAATGGGAAAAGATGTGGTCCATCTCCATTTAAAAAAATAAAAAGTTTTCCCCGAGTTTCCCCGAAACTGCAGTTTGTGCACTTTTTCTTTTATTCCCCGTTTCTAACATTTCAAATATAAAAAAAAAAAATGTTTGGGGAAAATGCTGGAGAAACTTTACCTTTTAAGCAGCTGTGCAAACTGCCAAATATACCTGGAGAGAATAATGTTAAAAGGAATAAATGGAGGTCGTCGTTCAGACGGAGCAGAGAAAAGGAGAAAAACAGACCAGAAAATGTGGACATTTCCAGCTGTTGGATTGATATTAAATACAGCAACATCAGAGTAAAACGGATTGATTTGAACTCTAATCCAGAGCCCAGATGTTATTCTTAACAGAAAATGTTCCACTCAAATCTTTTACACTCCTCTGTGTGGTTTTTGTGGATTTATAATAAATCTCAGACGATTAATAGAATTAGTGTAATCGCTCTGTTTAGTGATTTTTCTTTTAAAAACCACCAAGTGGGTCTTTCGCTGTTTTTCTTTATTTGAAAAAAGGTTTGTTCTCTTAACAACTTCAAGTTGGGTTTTTACTTTGATTAAACTTAACGCTCTTTTGAATTTATCGGGAAAAAACTGATAACTTTACTGAAAACTAGACACAACTCTGTCACAAAGTCAGGAAAATAGTTTACTTGCTTGGCTTTTCGAGGGAAAGTTGTTGAGATGAAGACTAATACTGTACTTCAGAAAATTGTTTTGAAAGCATTTTAGCGATATAAAAGTCATTTTGATCAACTTTATTATTTTCCAGGTCTCTCTTGTAAATGAGTCCTCGAGGTTCAATGAGATAAACCTGCCTAAATAAAGGTTGAATGAATATTGTGAGTTAAAGGGGGTTATAGTACCGTACTTGCCGCCATACACGTCGCACCGCCATATAAGTCGCATCAGTCCAAATATGTCTAATAAAGTGGGAAAAAACATAAATATGTCACTTCGTCATATAAATCGCATTATTATGCGTCACCGCTGACCACCCTGAAATGTGGGCCGGTGTTGTGGCAAAAATCGATTGGCTGCCAAATGGCAGCCACAGGTGCGTGCACCGGAGGACTTTATCGAGAATTTAACAATATTAACATTTGAAAACAAGTTTGTTTGCTCGACATTATAGTAAAGGTGTGTCTCAGTTGAACTTTTTCTTAATAAATGCACTTTAACAGTCAAATCAGCTGCATTTCAAAAGCCGGTTTGCGGCTGCTGCAGCTCGCAGAGGGACGAATCACTGTGCATTTTTTCGAAATTTAACAAGATAACTACCTAAAAACAATTGTTTGTTTGCTCAACATTATAGTAAAGGTGTGTCTCAGTTGAACTTTTCCTTAATAGATGCTCTTTAATGGTCAAATCAGCTGCATTTCGCCTGTTCAGCGCGACAAAATGCAGCTGATTTGACATTTGCACCAAGAGTTCCAGAGCAAGATGAAGGTGGCTTGGTATGGCAAGCCAGATGTCTCATTAATAACCACTTTTACCTGTTAATGAGTCACTTGACTTGCTATATTGCTCAAGGGCCCTCTAGTGGCTGAAAATGGTAGTGTTCGATATTTTCCATGTCAGAATGAATGAAATCGTCAGATCTCAGCCAAAAACTGATTTATAAATATGGGGGGGAAAGTGTATATTAGTCGCTTCGCTGTATAAGTCACTGGGCATTCTAGTTTATGCAAAATTAAAAAAACAACAACTGTGACTTATATAGCAAAATTTACGGTAGTTGTTAGTTTCTTAAATAAAATGGTTAAATGAAATAGAGTTGAAATTTTAAGCGCATTTGTTTATATTTAAATGCAGTCTTGCTACATGTCCAGATGCTTCATATCATTTTGGTGCTTTTTGTGAAAATAAGAAATACACAACATTGTAAATAGTCCACGTTAGTTTTAATTTAATTCAGTTTATTTCTATAGCACCAAGTCACAACTTATTAGAGACTGAAACAAATTCCTTGTTATATTTGCCTCAGAGATGAAGCCTTGGTCCGTCTTGTTTTAAACTAGCAGGCAAATAAGTTCTCCATGTGTCGAATGTAAGAGATAATTAAAGCAGTGTACACAAGTAAAACTTTGCACTTGAAGTTTGCCCGAGTAAGACAAACAAACAAAGCAAAACCAAAGTGAAACCTTGGGAGAAAACTCACTGGGAGTAATCTAATCGAAGAATTACCAAACATCTGACTAAACATGTGGTTTTAACTCTCAGCCCAGAAACGCCAACAAGCAGGAGTGGATGTAGGGTTTAGGAAAACAACGGCTCACGTCGTGACTGTGATTGTATTGGGTTTATTCCCACTGTCGGAGTGACAGACACCGGCAGCGTAGACAGATCGGCGCTGACACCTTTGTCCGTTCAGCTGTCCACACAACAGTCTGGGAGTAATGAAGTAAGGTCCCAGAGGAATTCACACAGTGTCCACTTACAGCACATCACAGAGCGGGAAGAAGGGAAGGGGGGTGTTGGCTAAATTTGGATGAGGTGTATGTGAAATATTTCACTTCTTATCCTTTTTTTCTTTCGCTCATCATCTCTATAATCTCAACTTTTTCCCCTTTGTCTCTGTCGTAGTTTTCTCACCTGGCCGTGTGGGGAAGCATGGTGCTCTGGATGCTCTTCTTTGCCGTCTACTCCGCCATTTGGCCCACCTTCCCAATCGCCCCCGACATGCTGGGCCAGGCAAGTTGCTCTGCGTCGTTACTCGTCATTCGTTTCCACAACGTGGTGATTGGGGTTGATGTGGGGCCCGCCCTTTTTGTGTTCTCATTGCAAATACGTGGCGTCTGTGAGACTCGCCTCCTGGGAGTTTGGTGTCGGGGGGGGGGGGGGCGTGCCCCCCCGAGCCCCTCTCAGCAGGCCGCCCCGCACCTGCTGCATGTCACCCGAACCCCAGACTCTTTTAGTGCCCTCTGTGGAGGTGTTGACTCAAGAGGATGGGCTGCTTGTGGCAGTGATGAGGGGCTGAAGGGAGTAATTGTAGGACCTCTTAATTGCAAGTGTTTGGTGATGAACCCTGAGGGGGTGGGATGGGGTACCCTGTTGAGTGGTTAGGAGAAAAGAATCAAGTTGTCTCAACTCCCCCCGCCCACCCATTAATTCAATTTGTGTCAGAAATCAGGAATGCGGTCAAATATCTGCAGCTGCTCAGTCTAATTTAGGAGCGGTTGAAAACGCTCAGCCACTGCCGTGTTACCTCTTATTTCCACTTCCTGCTGCTGTTTGCGCTTCTATCTATCTAGGGGGGGAAGCAAGATAGAAAACGGCAAACTCCTTCTCAAATTAAATTACTTAGCTGAGAATAATTCGTCGTTCATCCCTGCAGCATGGATGAACATTTCCAACGTTGCAAAAGTGAACCGTATGACTCTTCCTGGGCGCGCTTCATCACATGTTGATTAGATTTTCTCCGTCTCTGTGCACGCAAACACACAGTGACACGGTAGAAAATGCTAAATGTTTATGTCTTGCGTGAAAACATAGGTACAGTATGTGAAAAAATCCATGAAGCTCGTGCATGGTGAAAAACTAAAAATGGATTAACGGGAACAGGTGAGGACAAGCAGCAGAGGTAACAGTCACTAACGATGAAAGAAGGTTGTGAAAGAGTGAGATTGAAGAGAATTAAAAGGGAAAGATGTGTGGGAGGGAGAAAGAGCACAGGGAGATGGACAGACCGAGACAGCGGTTGGATGCATGATTAATCTCAGGAGACAGACTGAGAGCGGGTCAAAGGTCAGGGAGGCAGGTTGCAGCTAGACTGCATAGACACGTAGGGGGGGTAATCTCTGGTTAGTCACTTACATTTTTATCAAATGGCTTCATAAGAAAAGCTGTTTCAGTTGTGGGAGTTTTGTGTTTAATCCGTTTAGGCTGTGAGAAAGCTGTAAAATATGTTTAGGAGTGTTCAGCTTCGGCTAACGTTCGCTCGTACGGCTTTTACTGCACTTTGAATCTTTGGTAGTATGAGCTCAGTGCGGAGAAAAATGACATCATCCTTCATTTGAATTAATGCACAAGTGAAAACAGACGTCTGCGTTGTCATCACAGGCTGGCAAGGTGATGCAGTGCTGGTACTTCTGGTTGGGTCTGGTTCTGGTGCCCACCGCATGTTTACTCAAAGACTTCGCGTGGACGGCGTAAGTAGAGCACGTTTAATATAAATACATTTGAAATCCATACAGAGACTGTTTAACTTAACCGAATCGTTTACATAACCCGTGCTGAGTCAACGTCAACACTTACCGCACTCTTTGTTATGATCCGGCGTGTTTCTGCAAAGTGAAACACTCAGACTTTCCGTCACGGGCTTGATGAGCTTTCTTCTTGCTCTGCAGCGCACGCCGCACAGTGAGGAAGTCTCTGCTGGAGGAGGTGCAGGAGCTGGAGGCGCGGGCCGTCGACCCGGGAGCAGCAGTGCTCAGGGACTCCAGCGGTCGCAGGTGCCGTATGCAAAAACCGCAAGGAGTCATGGGATCCCAAACATTCACATTCATTTTATTAGCATCATAAAATAGCATTGTCCTCGTTGTTACGTTTAATTTACTTTCTGTCCACTCAGCTGCCACCAGCTAGATCCACTAAATGACGTTTTCAGAGCCGAACTTGTTTTTTGTCAAACTCCTGATGATTTTCAGAATTAAAAAAAAAAAAAATCTGATTTAACTTTCCTTTTAGGAAACATTTACAGTCGTGCTCAGTGTGTTCCACTCAGTGGTTCAAGAGATATTTTGCTAACAGACATTTATGCGCACACATGCAGCTACATGATTGTCCGCCTTTCATGGTGGCCGGCAAAAACAAATGGTTTTCTCCTAAACTAAATTATGATTTAGTCCCTTAGCTGTGGTGCGTTTACAGACTGTACGGAGAAAAATCTTTTACTGTCAGATCAAACACAATCATCTGATTCTGGTCATCTGCTGATCAATCAGAGCATCCTGACTCCTCGCTCCATGTTAAAATATATATTCATGTTCACAGGATTGTTTTATCTTTTATCTTCATGCAGTTTTAGTAATATTTTATTATTTTTCTATGTCTGTGAAAATAAACTGTGTGCCCTGTGGCGCTGTCCACAGGGCTGAAGCCAAGGCCGAGGGCCCAAAGACCCAGAACTGCTCCACAGAGGTAGTTTCTGGTTGCACTGTGTGAACTGTGTACCTCACTCCAAGTTGCTTTTGACATTTGCATGGATTTCATCACCTGAGTTCACATTTCTCTTCATTTATCTCACAGTCCTATCTAAAATGTTATCTCCTCAGTGTTTATTTTTCTCCTCTTGCTTTTAAATTTTCAAATTCTTCTGGGCTTTTGTTTTTGTAGGTGGACCAATTTGAACTGCTGTACAGACCTGGTGTGTTTACTGTTGTGCTGTAGCTCCTCAGACTGTGACTGGTTCTTGTTTGTGGTGCTTGTAGAGTTGTGTTAGAGCGAAGCACGCTGGTTATTGAAGTATTCATAAATGCACTGCTAGTCATTTAAAGGTACTCATTGCAGTGTCTTAAAGACACTGAAAATAGGTCTATAATAGTAACGTCCATGGAAAAGCCATTTGGGATAAAATAAAAATAAAAATGGGTCTTTTTGCTAAAATTTGTTGAGCAAAGTATGCAGACAAAAATTAAGGTAGGATCTAAATTGTCAACTTTTCTAGTCAAGATTTGCAAAGGCAGCTTTTTCTCTCACTTTTTCACTTTTTACACCTAAGCATCTTCAAGATTCTACGCATGCCACCATATTTGTTTACCTACACAGACTACAGCCAGAAAAGCATAGGTCAAGTACGTGACTTGAGCTCCTATGTGGTTTTTGGCAGATTCAGCAGAATAATTTATTTACATTGAGTGCGTTCACACATTTAGCCTCTCTTATGATTGTCTATTGTTGATTGTCCAAGGAAAATCTAGTGTTGCTGTTGTCATCATCCTTAGTTTGTAGCCAGGTCTCTCTTGTAAATGGGTCCTCGAGGCTCAATGGGATTAACCTGCCTAAATAAAGGTTGAATGAATGAAAAATTTCAGAACTGCATATTAATACATCTTGAAAATCACTGTTGTAAACTCTTTTAAACTGTACTATTTAATATAGTTGAGGATAACATTTTTTGTTTAATTTTATAGTTTGCAATGAGTACCTTTAAATAAAGAACGAGTGTAGCTACTTACCGTACTTGCCGCCGTAAACGTCACACCACCGTAAAAGTTGCATGAGTCCAAAAATGACTAATAAAGTGGAAAAAAAACATAAATATGTCCCTTTGCCATATAAGCCGTATCTATTATGCGTCACCACTGGCGCGTCGCATTTGTTACGCCACTGACGACTCAAAACTGTGGGCCGGTGTTGTGCCAAAAATCGATTGGCTGCGCGTGCACAGGAGGACTTTAACAAGAATTTAACAAGACTAACACTTAAAAAGAATTATTTGTTTGCTCAAAATTATAGCAGAGGTGTCTCAGTTGAACTTTTCCTTAATAAATGCACTTCAACGGTCAGGTCAGCTGCATTTCAAAAGCCAATTCGCAGAAGCGGGAGCGTGCAGAGGGACAACTCGCTGTGCATTTTTTCGAAATTTAACAAGACACCACCTAAAAACAATTATGTCTTATTGAAATTATAGCAACGTGTGTCTCAGTTGAACTTTTCCTTAATAAACGCACTTTAATGGTCATATCAGCATTTCTCCTGGATGTTGTGGTGAAATGCAACTGATTTATTTATGGCTTGGTATGGCAAGCCAAGTGTCTCATTAATAGCCACTTTTATCTATCAATGAGACACTTGGCTTGCCATATTGGTCGAGGGCAGCCTCTAGTGGCTGAAAATGGTAGTGTTCACTATTTTCCATGTCAGAATGAATGAAATTGTCAAATCTCAGCCAAAAATTGGGTTAAATATGGGAAAAAAACATAAATATGTTGCTTCACAGTATCACAGACAGGTTAATTTATTCCAAAACTGTGACTTATACAGCAAAAATTATGATATTTCATATGTTTATTTTAAACCACGGTGAGTCAGAGTCAGAGTTTCGCCATTTGTCATTCGCATCACATGTGGTACATGTAGTGGAACAAAATTGTGTACACAGGATCCCAGTTGCATCAAACAGTAGCAAGAATATAAAGTGTAAATAGAAACAGTAAATAAGGATATAAGATGTATGCGCTAAACGGATGCCAAACGGTACGCTAAAAGATCTAAGATATATGCCAGTCACTAATGGTGCAAAACAATACACCAAACAACAGCACAATTCTCATAGGATCTGTTTGGCTATGATTTACATGCTTAATGCACTATCACTAACATAAACAAAACTAACATAAACTAGGATTTATTCAAAGCATGCAACAAAAATACAGAAACAAGGCGCCAAAAGTGAAAAAGAAATAAATCTACAGCTGCATGGTCCCGTTGGAACCATGATTCTGTTAGCGGCTTGGTGTTGTGAGCTATGTAATATTTTGATAATAGGAGTATTTGCAACCATAAGAATCTAAACTGAGCTCCGTTTTTTTTAAACTAAGCTCAAGGAGTCAGGGATGTTTCTGGTATGGGCCTCATCCTTCATTAAAATCTGCTTTTAAAACTTATAGAGCTAGATCCTTGCAGCATCTTCATTTCAAATCAGAGACGAGGACATTAAGGGTGCGCAGTGAAGCGCTGGAGTGAAGTGGGAAAAAAAAGAGCACATCTGTGTTTGCAGTTCCTGGGGAGGTCTTGGAGTGGGCATGGGAACGGTTGGAAAGGTGAAGTGCAGGATCCGCTCCGGGAAAGAGACATCCTTGGGCTCTTTCAGAACCAGCAGGTATTCTGGAAGAAACGACCCAGTTGAAGAAAGGACGTTTTGAATTATACCGAGCCTCACTTTATTCGTTTAGTCATCTCCGTCATCTTCCCGACGTCATTTCTCAGAAAAGTTTTAAGCAAACTTCTTTACTTGTTTCAAATTTCTGCTCGAGCCATGCAGTAAATAAATCAACACTGCAGAATGCATCGTCAACAGATAATAGTAAAACAACAACAGTCTGTTAAATAAATTTTAGCTTGACGTATTGAAGTGGTGGTCAGCGTCCTTAACGTTTCCCTCTCATGCATATTATTTTATGGTTGCCGTGACCGTGATGGGACAGGAGGGAAATTCAGGATTGCTTGTGCGTTTGCGTGTAAAATGTGGCAGGGACTTGGTTATTTTTGGTCAAGGAAGGAGAGAAGCCGTGACGGCGTGTGGTCTCAGAACAGAGGATCCACTCTTCGGCCTGCGGGGGGGTTCTGAGGCGAGGAGAGAGCAGTGGCCAAGGGGTGCGGTGGGGGCGAGGAAAAGCTGACTGTGGATGTCCTGTTACCCTGCAGGCAGTTTCTGACGTACAGTGGGGCTGAAATGAATGTCAGCAACATCATGTATCAAAAACTAGACTCTTAATTTTTGTTGGCTTGTGTGTTTGCTTTTTGATTCCTGAAGGAGAGAATATTTTTAAAAGTATTCAGCCGTGTTGCGCAAGAAAAAGCATTAAAAGCAGACACGTCCCATAAAACTGTACTTAAACTTGGATCCTTGTAAAAATAGGCAATAGTTGTATTGGTGCTGTGGTTGTAGCTTAAATAGAAATATTCTGGTCTCGTTGTGCCCTGAAGTTGTGATTGTTCTTTTTTTCTTTTGCAGTCTAAACGAACGGGCCCATCTGCTGACAAGAGTCTTTAGGAAAACGCCTTCAAGTGGGGGGCGCTCAAACTCTGTCCAGCAGACCGTGACACGTAAGTGTCCTCACTCGAGACACGCCGGATTATTACCCAAGCCTTGACTCACCTGGTGGCTAAACATTTTCATATGTGGGCCAAAACTATCCAGATGAAAGGACTCGTGGGCCACAAAAATGTGAATTTAATTCTCAACGTGAACAATATTTTGGAGAAAGGACAAAAGTTTTGGACCATGGAGAGTCCAAAAGGTTGATCAAAGTTCAGAAAAATCATCCAGTTGTCAGTCACTACAACAGATTCATAGAAGGTTTGATGAAGTTGATCAACTCGTATGCAGATGATACCTCGTTATGTTCGTTGAAAAGTGTTCCCTCTTGATTATTTTATCAACTGCAATATTTAGCCAGGTTTTATGAATCATTATCCAAACGTCTTCTTTCTGGTAGAAACCAGTAAAGGTTTTGGTGTTAGTACCATGAAGTGAAAATAAAAAGATAATAGCCAAAGGTTTGTATTTTGTTTAATACTGCGCATTTTGAGACGATCGTTTTTCATCCGTTTTGCTGTTAAACCTAAACATTATATAAAAAGGGATTATCAATGAATTTGCAGAATGTTTGCATCGACCTCTTCAACCTATGGGCTGCACAGAATCACTCCCAAGGGCCGCACTTTGGACACTCATGACTTAAAAGGATCATTTCAGTCTTTTGAAGTAGGGTTCTGTAGAATAGTTATGAACAATATGCATCTTACCTGTTGTAGATGGCTCCTTGATTGACAGTTTCAAGAATATAAAACTGACGGTGGTGTAAAAGTTTATGGACGAGTCTTGGCATGTCACTATGAAATGTTTGAGATTTAAGTTGGTTAAGGAAGGCAGCAATACGCTTTATTGGCCTAGCTCTGACTAGACATTTGCTCATCAGTTCAGTCAGAATTAAACACTGATTTGTTGATAATTGTGAATTTATGCAAATCCATGGCTCTCAGTGTTGGTCTGGACTCCTCAGTGATTTATGAAGCATCAAGTGAAGAGTTATGAGATCAAATTTTTTTTAAATAAATTATATTTTTGCCATAATAGTTACAAAAGATTAAAGTTAACACAGTTGTCATAAAGAAAACAAGTCATTGCACACAAAAATACACTCCGCTGTCTTAAGTATTTAGTTTATTTAGTGTACAAATCAGTCAGTCCTAATAAAACTAAAGTTTTCTTCATTAAAGTAAAATGTGGACGTTGATCTCACCAGTTCATCACATGCTGTTTGTCCTCTTCTTTCTGCAGATGGCTACGCCTTCTCTCAGGAGGAGCACGGCGTGGTGTCCCAGTCTCAGGTCGTCCGCTCCTACGACACCACCCGCCAGCGCCCCAGCCTCTAGCCCCCACCCCGATCGAAGCTTCGGCTAAATGTAGCAATCTTGGTCCAGGCGATAGCGGAGACTAACTTAAGCAACACCCTAAAGCCGGGTGACCGACCTCCGCTGTGGCCTTACTGGAACAACGACGTGTCCCCTTGCTGAGGTGTGGTGGTGGTGGGGGTGGGGGGGTCACGGTTGCGGGGGCTGGAGGCTGTGATGAAAGGAGAACTGGGCTGAGAATGGACCTGGGCGGACAGTAAACCTCACAAAAAGCTGCACAGGCATGAGCAAATCGCATCTACGCACTGACAAGCCAAACTCAGAAACTGCTACTCGGTTTGCTTCACGCTGCTGTGTGTGTGTGTCCACGTGTGTGTGTGTGTGTGTGTCTGCCTGTGCATGTACGTCCACACATGTCTGTGTGCATGTCTGTCCATGTGTGCTCCTGTCATCACACCGATGCAGAAGATGTCAAAATAATCATGCAGACGAGGGGGAGCGCAGACGGAGGACCCCCCCACTCCTCCACCATTTTGCTCCATCGCAGCAACAAGCTTCACTGCCAAACGTCACGGAGATGCCAATGAGGTGGAACGCTTACACCCAACTGGACCACCACCCTGCTGCGGCCTCTCCGCCCGTTTATCTCGCTTTTCTTCCTATCTTTACATCTCATAGCAGCTCTGCAGCCTCCATGTCTCTCCTCCTCGTTCTGAACGGTGTTGTTTTATTATTTTCCCACGACTCCTCGTCTAACGTCGTCAGCTGATCTGGAAGCAGCATGCCTGGTTTTTCTTCCACTCCCAGTTCTGTTGAAATTCCACTCTTAACTGGACATTTTCTTTTTTTTTTTTTTTTTTTATCAGTAAAGTGGACAAGAGGGAATATTATCATAAACAGATGGGATTCAACTGAGATGCTCGCATGGATCTTGTGTTTCTCATTGTCTGTGTGTTCTGTGTCGAGGACTCCGGTTCATGAATTCCGCGTCCTAATCATTAAATCTAATCAATCCATGGCCTGACCAAGACGTCTTCGTGTTTTGATTGTTAGCTGAGCGCTCGTGCAGTCCGGCAGGTTTTTGAGTTTAAGCGTAGCTCCAGAGAATCTGCAGGTTTTACATTTCATCCTGAAACTAGAAAAAGATTGAACACAACAGAATCAAAGCTCCGTTTTAAAGCTCGGGGGTGTCGATGTAGACGGATTGTTAGGGGATTATTCACCCCTCGATTGGAGATTTCTTTCCCACCCACCTTCCTGGAAGTGGCCGGCTTCAGCTGCGGCAGTATGGCGAATCCATTCTCAGCTTGTGTGGGAGCCAATCAAAGCCGCCCCTGCACATTGTCAAAGTTTTAAACTGTCCATTTGGTTGTTTCTCCTCTGTGCTACTCATTCTCGTCGTCTCTGGGCGATTGACCTGTCTGTGACTGTAATGTCTCTAAAAGCTCAACTTGTCTCTCTTTGTGTCTTTTAAAGGGGATTAAACAACCTGTTCACCTCACTTTTGTCTTGAAGTGTTTAAATTTCGTAACCTCGTGTGTGTTTACGACTCAAAAAGTCGAAGCTGAAACACAAAACCACTTTCTGTTTTGAAAAGTGTTTATTTTAAATTCATATGAAAATCATTTTTATATTATTTCACAGGCAGCAAACATTTTGAACCTATAAGAAATGAATCCATTTGACAGATCTGTCTCGCGCTATCTTCCAGACGAGCTCGGAGCACAGATGAGGGGAGCCCAACATGCGAGTTATTTCATGGTGTCAGTAGAGCTGCGTGTTCCCCAGTTCTCCCACAGCAGCAGAAAAATATGCCAGCTTCATTCATTCATTCAGGTTAGTACCATATTTTTTGTCCTATAAGTTGCATTTTCCACCCCCGCCAAAACAACTAATTTATGGAATTTTCCCCATATTTATAAACCAATTTGTGACTGATATGACAGTTTTCATTCATTGACTGAAAATGTTGAACACTATCATTTTCAGCCGCTAGATGGCACTCTAGTAGTATGGCATGCCGTTGTGTCATTTAATAGGTAAAAGTGGCTATTAATGACACAATTGGCTTGCCATAGACTGCCACTGTTGTCCAGCTTGCCTGGAGCAACTGGCAAATCAGCTTCATTTCGCTGCACCGCCCTGGCGAAATGCAGCTAATAAGTAAAAGTTCAACTGAGACACCTTTACTGTAAAGTCGCGTAAACCAATAATTGTTTTAGATGCTTGTTAAATTTCGAAGAAATGCACAGCGAGTCCTCCCGTGCACGCACTTGCTTCCACGTATCAGCTTTTGAAATGCAGCTGATTTGACCATCAAAATACTTTTATTAAGGAAAGTTCAACCGAGACACACTTTTGCTATAATTTAGAGCAAACAAATAATTATTTTTAAGTGTTAATCTTGTTAAAGTCATCCCGTGCGCGCTCCTGCGGCTGCGATTTGGCAGCCAGTCGATTTTTGGCACAACACAGCCCCACATTTCCAGGTGGTCAGCGGTGACTCATAATTGAGGCGACATATTTATGGATTATTCCACTTTACTTGACATTTTTGGACTGATGCGACTTATACGGCAGAAAATACGGTAATGAAAATCTGTCACTTTTGTACCTTTCTCAAATAGAAAACTGTCTCAGACTTGGAGCTGTGCACTGATCTGTCAGTGTCGATTACACACACACACACACACCTCACAGGAAAGAGGTGATGGGATAAGCTGGCAGAGCATCGTAACACTTCAGAGGAACATTAATCTCCAGCCTAGTGTGAATAGAGTCCATAGTTTCAGTCTCTGAGTGAGTTTTCGTTCAGGGCAGTTGAGTTTTTGCTATTTGTCAGTTGTTGTTTTTTTCTTTTCTTCCTTTCTGGGTGGCAGGAGGGGAACTGTACAGTTAGGTGGAGCGTCACAGTCCACGTCCCGTCTTCACTTCATTGGAGTTTAAATGGCCGACTGGGAGATCGCAGCAGCCTTTCACATCACACCACCTGCGTTCCCCATTACACCCAGTTTCTCAGACATTCACACTCACTCCCTCACACACGTACAGTAATGACATCCATCCACATGTTTTCTTTCTTCACGCGCTGAACACAAACAAAAAGTGTACCACGTCGTAGAAGCTGCTCGCAGTCGTTCACAGATGTGCACACAAACACGGCGTGTGGTCTTATTCCTGAACGTTTCTCAAACGGTCTAAAAATCATCCGGTCGTCGCTCATTCCTGCTCGTACATTACCAAATTTATTATTTTTTTTAAGTTGTGTAAAATGTAAATAAAGAGAAAAAGCAGTTTTCAAACCTCTTAAGCCCATATTTTCCCCCAGTGGAACATAGTAAACATTTTTTTTTTTTTTTTTTTTTTTTTTTTGGTGAGGAATTGTGTTTGTGGCAGTGGCACATTTGGGAAAAAGAAGAAAGTTGCTGCAGTTTTTGGAGGTAATGTTGACCCATTGTCTGATGGAGGATTCTAGTTGCTCATCTATTTATTTATTGCAGTATGAGAGCAAATATTCTTACACTTGTATATGGTCTTCTGCATTAATGGTCCTCTCTAAATGTGCTGGCTTCCCATGCCAGTGACATTAATGCACCCCCATATCATCAGAGAGGCTGGCCTTTTTAATTGTACATACACTGATAACGCTTGTTGCCCTCTGTTTATTTTTTTTTAAAGATATTTTGCTGCCATAAAGTTCACAATTACTCCCATTTTTTTTTTTTTTTTTTTTTTTTTTAGAAAAAAATAATACACATTTTCAAAAATGTTTACAGTACTACACTGTGAATAAATGAGCTTGGAATTTAAAAATCTATCTTTTTAACTTGTTTATTTTCATTTTACACATGGTCCTAGCTTTTTTTTTTTTTTTTTTTTTTTTTTTTTTAAATCAGCGTAAAATCCAAATTTCACATGTTCAAGCACGTCGAGCAGACCTGATTTAAACTGTGCACCTCCCAACTTTCTGTTTAGACTTTATTGCGGTGAATTGTCTCATCACAGGCCGAGGTTAGCTCAAAGATCAGATGAAACTCAACAGGTACACACACACACACACATCAGGTAAGGCTTCTCTGCCAGCATTATGTTTACATGTTTTAATCCACTCCAGCAGAAAGTTTTCTGCAGCATCCATCAAAAGGATCAAACCTCAGTTTTTATAACAAAGCGCAGTGTGGTCCCTCGTCAAACTGTTACTGGAGGGTATTTCTGGTCACTGGACCCAGCGGTGGGGGGACAGGGGGACTGAAGGGGCCTGTACCCTCCCTGGGTGGGGTCTAAAAATGCTGGGGAAACCGGGTGGGCGTAGCCGATGTACTGTGGGTGCATGAACTGCCCCTGGTGGGGCATGATTTGAGTGGCCTGCTGGCAGTTGAGGACGGAGAAGTTGGTGGGCATGTTGACGAAGACGCTGGCGTCCGGGGGGAGACAGCAGGAAGCCTGGGCCCGCATGAGGGGTGCGGCAGCCGGGGCTGTGCGGGGAGCGGCGGGCGGAGCGGACGAGCTGGACGAGGTGGCTGTGCTGGACTGTCGGGACGAGGAGCCCCTGGAGGTGTTGGCCATCATGGGGATGGTTTCGAGGAGGCGCCCGCTGGTGGTCCCGCCCCCCGCGGCCCCCGATGACGACAGTTCCTGCTTCGGTCGGAGGCAGCGGCAGCAACACACCGCAACCAGGGAGCCCACCACCACGAAGGCCACAAAAACAGACCCCACGATCAGGAACGGCACGTAGATGGGCACTAGAAAAGAAGACGAGGACGTTAAGTTGAGCAGCCTTATTGTTTTTAAACGCTTGTTTTGACTCGTTGAACAGGAACTGCTAGCGCAGGAGAACAACAAACACTTAGAACTGGAGCTTTTTCACAAGATTAATGATCTATGAAGAACCCAGCAAAGTTCAGTCAGGTCATCTGGACTGTTCCTGTTGAGGCGTTTCGTCCAAACAACTTCATCAGTCCAAGGAGCCACAACAAACAGTCCCAAAAGCAGCACGCTCACATAGTGGACCAACCAGTTTGATGGTGATAAGATGGTTTCTGGGGCCCACCCTCTCCCCCGTCAACTCCTCTGAGGCAGCCATTGCCAAAATGGTTGGCTGAACTTTACTGGATTTTTTACCTGGATTGCTGAGCATGAACTTTGATGTTTTGAACCACGTTGGCTTTGAATGCCTCAGAGGAGTTGACGGGGGAGAGAGCGGACTCCAAAAAACATTTTATCTCCAGCAAACTGGTTGGTCCACAATGGAGCGTGCTGCTCGTGGGACTGGGTATGTTGCGGCTCCTCGGACTGATGAAGGACGAAACGTCTCAAAAAAAAAAAAAGAAGAAACCTTCCAGATGACCTGACTGAACTTTGTTGGATTTTTTTTTTTTTTATAACCTGGATTATTGATCATGAAATTTGATGATTTATGAAGAACTGCTGAAATTTGTACTGATGAAGCTGAAGGAAGCAACAAAAACGGAACGAGGTGAAGCAGATTTCTAAACAGATCTCAAAGTAGATCTGTGGGGCAAACGTTTGTAAATGTAAAAACTTTTTAAATGTTAAAAGGGTCAATCATCCTAAAGCCACAGCAACAATCTCCTGAACATTTTGATATTATTGCTGAAAAGTAAAGGTTTATAAAATGAAACGAGTGGAAGAATAATGGGTTGGGGGTGTTTTGTCTCCAGGGGGTCCCAGGCCCTCCTCATTAGCAGTTATTAACTTTGTTTTGAGCGTTTTAATCCACGCCCTGCTGTGGCCCTCAGCCCCCTCGACCCTGCAGGCCTCTGTGTATTTTGGACGGGGTGACATAAACGGTCATTTGTAACTTTTCTTTTTTCCCCATCTCTTTACGACTAATCTTATTGAAAACAAGTCACTGCAGTTGAACTGTAGCACTTGGCATTGGTTTAAAGGAGCGTAGGGCTGATTTATTGGAGCACGGCGAGGTTATTCAGCCTTGTAAATCCTTTTTGTTTGAAAATCAAACTCGCAGCTCTCCGTTTGCCGAGGGTTTTGTTATCGAACACGTAAAGCCTTGACGTTTGTACGTGCGGCTGCCTCGGTTTCGGAGCGTTAATGTGTGAAGAGCAGGAGGCCGCTCCAGCAGCATCTCTTAGCCAAACGGCTCAAGACGTTTTAAGATGAGGTCACTCATGAGGCGTTCGCTCATTTCCGTCCTCGCGCCTTCCGAACACAATAACGTCCACGTTGTGTTGCAAGCGATCCGTTTAGTGTTATTGTTCCCACGGGGCGAAGTTAATATTCCACTCCGACTGTTCCCATGTTGCTGTGAGGTGTAACCGTATGCCAGAGGAGTGAAAGGTGGCAGCCGGCTCCGGTTTCTTTTTGTCACCCGGCCCTTTTGAAATGCATCAGTATGACTTTTTCCAAAACGCTCATCAGAAGTCACGAGGTATTAAAAGGATGAATCGCGTTCAGTGCTGGAGGCCGAGGCGCCGGGACATGAAGCAAACCAGGGCCGTGACCCATTTCCGTTGGACCAGCGGGGGCGTCAACTAACACCTTGCAGCTACTCGCCTCGTTGTAAACTGGTTTTAAAAGACGCCTACGAGAGAAACGTCCCTGAAATTCTTCACCGCCTTCCTGTCCTGCACTTCTTTTGGCCTCATGCTCAACACGTCTGCTTCTACTCACTTATGCAAAAACGTTCCTTCACCCCTGCGTCCACTATCGACCTCCTTTCCAAATCCAAGATGATTGAACTGAGAGTTTTACACGCACATTCGTAAGAGGAAATATTTTAGGACGGTTGTAACGACGCTGTATTAAAGTACCTAATGTTTTATGAAGCTCTTAAGTTACAGCAAATGCATCTATAAATTCTGCAGTGTTTTAATAGTTGCTTGGTGCGCAACTAAAGGCTCAAAGCAGAAATCTAAAAAGGTCAAGAGATGATTAACGGGTGGAAAAAAGAATAAGCCGGGCTACAAAGGACGCATCCAGAAAGAGCCACCTTAAGTGTTTACAACAAAATACTTTGTTCTTTTAACTTGTAAAACGTTGAGCAATTTTATAACCTTAGTTTGGAAAATGTGCTGTAATGCAATGGTTTGCAAATATGAACCCATAATTTATTCACTATGGAAAGCAGCAAAATTTTTTGACAGCACTGCACGTCAAAAAATGTTGCATCTTTTCTAACAGTCTGTAAATTTCTAAATGTGTTGCTGCCAACAAATTCAAAATCACCCTTTTTTCCTAGAACACAATTTCTGTTTTTGTTTCGTCACTTGTTTTAGCTTTGTTCCATTGTGATTAAAACCAGTTTTTATTTACATTTTATTTATTTTTTTACTTACTTAAGTTTGTCCATATTTCATAAAATACATCAAGTCGTCCCCTGGTATAAAATGTGCAACATAAATGAATGTTGCTTTGCCTTTATCCCAACTTTTACAGAAAGTTTTGGCGTTGAAGCAAAAGATTCTAAATTTAAATTTGAGTTGTTAAACGCAGTTCTAGCACATAACTGCCTTCCATACACCAAAAAAAAAAGACTTCCAGTCCTCTTGTTTGAACTTTGGGTTGCACATGGCGGTGGAGGCCCTCCTATTGTTTCCTGTCACTCGTCCACACCTGTTGCTGTAGCTGAGCCGTAGCAGCCGCACTAACAGCAGCCCCCTCCTCCTCCACCTCCTTCCCCTCCTCCTCCTCTTAAGCTCTTGTTTTGGGCAGAGTCTTTGTGGCTGGACTCCCTCTGTCTCCTTGGGCTGTCCCACGGGGATTCTCTTGTTCCTAAATACCACATGTTCCCGCATGTCGAGCACATTAATAATTTCCTGCTTGTTCTATCATTCTGAAATGATGGATGGGCTGCGAGCTTACGGAAAATGTGCAAAATGCACAACTTGGTTTCACATAAACACACTTCCTCTGCAGCTTGAAGCAAATGTTGGCTGGAGGCCACAGAGTGGAATACATCCCTCTTCCTGTAGTGATGAGGCATGATGGGCAGACATGACAGATCACAATGTAGCTACAGTAATGCCCTGCAGGAAAACATAAAACGAGCCTTTCGTGTCCAATATTTGCTTCATTATCATCGTTGACCTTTTTAAAGATATGATGCACCTTCAAAGACTTAATGGAAGATTAACTTATGGGAATGTTGGCAGTAATGAATGGGAGGCCAGAGTGGGGGAAGAGGTTTGATTGTCATCCAATCCACTACATAAGCTGGAAAATACAGGTTTTGGTAATCATGTAGCGATTTGTGTGGATCTCTTAAAACCCACAGACACCAGAGATGCTAGAGGGAAGGGTATGAGGGTGAAATGATCCGTAACATGTTTTGTTTTCTTTTTTATGAGCAGGGTTGTCAGCGCCTGTGATGAGTGCAACTCTAAAGATCCGGTCAAGTCCCACATTGGATCCCCGTGGGGACAGCGTGATTTGAGCCTTTGCACTGTTTCAGAACAAACACTGCTATTTATAAAGAGCAGCAGCGGTGTGGCACAAGCTGCCATTTGTGAGGGCAAGTCGACTGCTTTTCTGAGGAGCCTGCTGTCCCATGAGCAGCTGTTTTTGTGGACGAACCTTTTGGACAGGGAGACGCTTCTGGTTTAAAGAAGGAGCGGGGAAAGATCTCATATATTTTACATTTCAACTCAATACATGAAAATATAACCTGTGACATTAGATTAGAATATTTAGACAAGTCAAACTAATTGAACATTTCCCTCAGAGAATTGTGGCTTCAAATTATAAACCTTTATTCACCACTGGTGGATAAATAAGGCTTTTCTCTGTGTCTTTCTCTAAATAAATTATGAACCACTGGATGAATTTGAATGAAATGTAATCTCTGCATGAACCACTTTGGAGTCAACCCACTTCAAATAACACTAAATAAATCCTTACAACAATTTTGAGGTTAAAAGTTGGTGTGGTAGTAGCTGAGAATCCTCCACAACACACTCAGAGAGCTAACAGGCCTAAGATTCCATGTGGCGGGCAATATGCATAAGTTTCCACAAAATGCCGGAAATTGTGTCACCAGCAAAGTGGCACATAGTGGTCGTTCTGGACTTCTACCTGCTCGGGAGTCCTTGTTCTCCTTGCTCTCTGTCCCGGGCTCCGGAGCCTGCGGGTAGTTGTCGCAGCTGCCCTGGTCCAGCCGCGCGTCCGTGCTGGCGCAGCAGTAGCGCAGCTCGCACTTCCCGCAACAGATGATCGCGTCCGCGGCGTCGATCTTCTCAGGGCACTGAAAACCTTCCTTCCAGGCGCCCTGGGAGTCCTGCCAGCCGTGGCAGAACTCCCCACTGGCCTTCACGTCTTCAACGACCAGGAGGAGAATCACCAACGCGGCGACGGACATCGGGAAAGCACCGCTCCGCATTCCGGGCCGGAGAGTCCGGCGTTTTGGAAAATACGGGGGGGAATTCTTATTCCCTGCTTTGGACCTGTTGAGGGGGGTGATGTTTCAGGTCGGTGCGAGGAAAGAGCCCGAGGGGATGATGTGAGGCAGTTGCAGACCTCTCAGACGCTGTCATTTGTCAGAGGAATCCTGTGCGTAAATTAGATCCAAATTGTGCCAAAAGGGGTTGTTCTCCACAAAAAGTTTAACATGTGCTCCAAAGCTCTTTTAAATCCAATATAAGAGGAAAAACTAATCGACTTCCTTCAAATACCTCGCAGGAAACCCTCATTAAGCCTGATCCACGGGCGCGCAGCTGGCGCCAGCTCCAGCCCCGTGCGTAAAGATGGCGTTTCCAACTTTTGTGGCCCGCTCTGCATTGTTTTAAGTCAGGAGTCAGTATATCCAACGTGTCTCACACTGTTTCCAGATTAAAGTGCGGCGTTCAGGGTCTATCTGGGGGTTTAAGGGTGAGAAAGGGGCGTGCAGGAGGACAGAAACACCTCACTGCAGAGAGATGGACCGTGAGAGTGAACAGGATCAAGTTACAATCAGTCTGATCCAACTTCCTGTTCAGGACTTTCAAATAGCCCAAACAACAGGAGATATGTAAAAATTGAAGTTTTGTTAAGAGTTGTTTTGTATATATTTTGAAAAATATGTTAGTAAAGGATTAATGTATGAAGTGTTTTTCTTTTGTGGTGTTATTTCTCCTCACAAACATAGTTGAACTTTATCCCTTAACTCTAAATTGGTTTGGAAACATTCTACAGTATTTGGTTAAAAATCAGTTTTACAAGTTCACTCATTTTACATCATTTCAATTCGAAACTTTGAAGATTTTCAAAATAAAACTCCTGAAATTAAAAATCTATGCTTTTTCTGATTGTATTAAAATGGGCTTGGAAGATCAAAATTAAAGATATAGTTATCTTTAATCTGATCAATTTTATCTGATTTAGATACATGCTGTTTGGCTGTTAAATACGTCTTTATGAACTTTGCCCACAGCAGCTCAGCTCATTCATGAAAAAGCAAACACTGCCATCTAGTGGTCTATTTCTACAATTACAACAAGCCTTTCACATGCTTACTGGTAGGATGGGTCCCTACGGCAAAATTGTGTATACGTATTTTGACATCTTACAACTTTGTGATTATTAATTAAATACATTTTTCTACAGGGTATGGCACCCAAAAGAGACAATCGTTAAAGAAAATGGCAGTGTTGAAAAGTTTTTTTCTTCTTCACATTGGTGCCACTTTAAGAACCTTTTAGAAACTATGTTTAAAAAAATCAAGTTAAAAAAAAATATGTATACTGTATATATACTACAGTATACTGTACTGTACTGTATACGTATAATAAAAACTCTTGGATTTCCTAAATGCCTGTAGTTGCGGCTATAAACTGAAGGGGGCAGCAACACACCATCTTTACGTCTAGACTGCCCCGGATGAAGAAGAAGTGGTATCCGTGGTAACAGCAGCACCGGAAGTGGAGCAGGCGCGCGACAGTTAAAAACTTAAATACCGGAGATTTTGATAGTTGCTAACTCGTTAGCATCATGTAAACTGTGTTAAACGCCATTTGTTTTTCCGTTCTACTGACCGTGACCACCTACTGCCAAGCGTAAGTGTCGCTCTTCACTCAACCGTCTATCCTAAATGCGGGAATTTTAAACGACAGTAGAGGTTTTGCTAGCTGTGGTACAAAGCCGTGTTTTGTTTTGTTAGCAGATGTCGTTTGCGAGAGTGGGGCGTTCACAGCAACAAACCAAAGGAAAGAGGCCTGTTCGTCCAAAGAAGGCCGTAGCACCCAGAAAAGACTGGGTAGTGAGTAGAGTACTGACTCAATGGTCCACATATGACATGCTTTTGTTTTGTATGTGTGAGTGAAGGAGTGGAGTTGTTTGAATGCTGCTCTTATATCTTATTGTTCTGACTTTACCCTGCACACTATTTTGTCAAAACGTCTCTTATGTTAACTGTAAACCTTTTGTTTCAGAGCACTGTCAATGATCTGTCTGTGCATAAGCTAACGCCTGCTGAGCTGGTAAGATGTTTTGTCCATGTTTTTGAATTTACAAGTGGTGTACATTATGGTAATTTTTGTAGCTTAGAAGTTGGGCACAGTGCTTGGTCTCATTCTTGACATTAAAATTTGTTAGAAATTTAAATAAAGCGGGAAATATCCGTTTGTTCTCTTCTCTTTAGAGTCATCGACATGAGATCCACAAGTCTCACAACAAAGTTGCAGCCCAGTGGGAGCTGAAAGAGAGGGCCCTGAGACGCCGCCTCAGACTTGCTGGTAGTCCTGCGCCTCTGGACCCGGTCAGCCTCAACATCATGAGGGAGGTCTGTGAGGTGGTTCTTTGCTGTTTAATGTTGTCTGTGCAGAGTTAAGTGCAGCTCTCTGGCATTACAATATGTTGCTGCAGGTCTTCTCTCATCAGCTGCTGCTGCAGGACGTGCTGGCCCGTTCTGACAGAACCTTGGCTGTGGTCAAAGATCTGTTTGGAGATGCTCCTCGGAGGCAGACTGGTAAATAAACAATTTGTTCAGTTAACTAGGTGATGTGGCATGGCTGAAACATGAACTTGGAAAGAGACGTTTGGAAGATTTTCATGATTTAAGTTTTGTTATGTTTGTGTTTTTGAAGGGAATCCCAGTGTGACTGTGGCTCCAAACTGTGACTCTGACTCAGAATTACCTGTTCACCAGAAACCAGATCCTCCAACACAGTTGTCTCTCCTCAGTCAGTCTATGATGGACCAGGAGGTAATACTGAGACCTTTAAGTACTTATACAGAACAGCCCATACCACTATATCTATGTTTATATAATCTTGTTAGCATTTTGTGTGGATTTTGATTGGCAAAAACAGTGTTTTGTTGTGTAAACTGGTTTTATGTTAGGCCCTTAATGAAACTGAGGATTCATATGAAGAGCGCAGAGGTGATGTGTGTCATTCACATAACTCAGAGACCCGTGTGATCAGAAGGTATTCATTGATGTGCAACTATCCTTAATTGAAACAGTCCTATTGTTTATGATATATTAATATTTGTGTTTGTCACTGCAGGGCCAGTGTGCGTAAAATGAAATCGCAGTCTCAAGCTAGAGGAATGCAGCAACAAAAAGTCCATCCACTCCGATATCATCAGGAAGTTGATGTTCCTGTGACGCCCTGTGCCTCAGGAAGAGTAGCAGACCAAACAGGTAGGCTTCACTGGTGTGGTTTCTCTTTTAGCATTTTACAATCTACCATACAAAGTGTCAGATTTTTATTTTTTGTGTTGTTGTTTTTTTTTTAAGCTCTTAATGCCACTGTGGCTGTTCGACGTGTTCGGTCCAAACAGAATCAATTAGAGAAAGCCAACGAAGAAACCTCTGCCGTTGTTTCTCAGGTCCTGAATCCTGAACTTTCTTCTAGTCAATCTGGTAAGATCCTTAATGAACCCTGAATCGAATCATCTAATATGAGAGTACAGTACTGCCACATGAGAAAATGTGTCTTGTGTGTTTCAGAAAGAACCAGCAATCGTACCAACAGGAAGTGGTTTTCTCAGAGCTTGGAACTGGATGGCTCCTCTGTTGCCTCAGGAAACCAGTCCGGTCTGGGCCTGCTGCAGGCCATGTTGGGACAGGTTGAGGCAGACCTGGAAACTCTTAATCCTGGCGCAGTACCAGAATCGTCATGGAGTCCAAAACACCACAGAACACAAGGCCTCACGGGATTCTCTGTCGCCTTGATCTCCACGCTTGGACGTTTAGTACACATCCTCAAACAGGTACTGCAGAAATACTTGTTATTCAACCTTATGGAGGTAAAGCACAATTTGGATATCCAGCAGGATTTGAGCAAGGCTGGAAAGTCCTGTCTGTTTTAAAATAAATTAAAAGCAAATGTTTTATCTGCAAAAATGTTTGCTTTGCATACTTCTTGTATTCAGATACATAAAGTTACACATTTTGCCACTTTGACAAATCAAAGTAACCACCATCAAACCTGTTTTCAAGGTTTCTGTCTTTCTCTTCAATTGTAGAAAGTGTTGCTTTTATTTACATTATTCATTTATGGACCTGTCATAATATTATTTGGAGTTGCTTGTCATGCTCCTCATGCTCTGCAGCTACTAATAAATACTTTGTTGGATTAGTGTCACATTTTTGTTGCCTTCGGTGTAGCTAGACTGTCGTTTTATCAATACAGCATTGTTTGGATGTTAAGTGTGCTTTATTTGTTTAAATTAACTCTTGCTCTTTGTGTCAGAGGGAAGATGAAGCTCAGAAAGAGGCAGAAGAAAGAAGAAAACTGCAGAAGGAGTTCCAGGAGCAGCGGGGGCTTATTGATGCTCTCACAGCTGAAACCATGACTCTGAGGGAGGAGGCTGCAGCCCTGCAGGTGAGGCTCGGTTTGGTTTCTTGTCCAAGCTCCAGAAATCTTTTTCATTCGTGATCGGTTGTTGTGCTGCTCAGAAAGGGTTGCAGGTGCAAATGACAGAGTTGGAGCAGAAGTTGGACACAGTGGTGCTGGTGATGGGAGGACTGGGACTGCTGGAGGGCCATATGAGCCCAACCAAAGACTCTGATGTTACAGATGCCAAGTCCAATGGTATAAATCTGTCTACATACAAATACCCTACTTCTAAAATAAAAAAATAGAATATCATAAAAAAAAAGTTCATTTATTTTTTAGTAATTTCAGAAAGTGAATCTCATATATTACATAGATATACAGTATTACGCACATAGTAACGTTTTTTTTTTTTTTTCAGCCTTTGTTTCTTGGAATTTTGATGATTATGGCTTACAGATAGTGAAAAAGACTAAATTCAGTGTCTCAGAAAATTAGAATATTCCACAGCCAGCTTTTGGTACCTTTGTCAGCATGGGCAGAAGCCAAGTTTAGTTGGAAAATGAAATCAGCATCTCCATAAAGCTCGTCAGCAGAAGGAAGCATGAAGTCTAAAATGTTCTGGTAGATGCTACATTGACTGTGGACTTCAGAAAACACAGTGGACCAGCACCAGCAGATGATATGGACCCAAACCATCACTGACTGTAGAAACTTCACTCTGGACTTCAAGCAACATGGATTCTGGGCCTCTCCACTCTTCCTCCAGACTCTGGGACATTGATTTCCAAATGACATGAACATTTTCTTTCATCTGAAAAGAGGACATTAGACCTCTGAGCAACAGTCCAGTCCTTTGTCTCCTCAGCAGGTAAGGCGCTTCTTACATTGCCTCTGGTTCAGGAGCGTCTGCTTGAGGAATGAGACATCTGTAGCCCATGTCTAGGAGTTAATCAGCTGTTTAGGGTGTGACACCATTAGTTTAAAAATATTGACCCTCTTCATATTATAATTTTCTGAGACACTAAATTTAGATTTTTTAACATTTGTAAATCAATAATTAAAATTACAAGAAATAAAGGTGTGAAATATTTCACTCTTTGTGTAATGAATCTATATACGAGTTTCACTTTCTGAAATGATTGACAAAAGTTCTACTGTTTTAATTTTTGAGACACACCTGTAAACGTATATAAAATAACTGGTGAGTATTTTGGTGCATTTTTGTGCAGTTAGTCAGTCAGGTCCTGAGAAAACACACGTTTGTGTTTCCCCTGCTGTCCTGCTTTCCCCACCTCGACAGAGCGATAACTGGCAACAACCCCTTGGTAACTTTCACTTTAACTAATAATTTCCTGATCTGTCTCATGGAAGGTGCCTAAATGTTTTTGTCCCTGTTTTACAGTGACTCCTCCTGCTTCTCTGCAGCATCACCTTCCCCCTTTAGGTCCCCAGTGTTCCTGTGAGGTTATTCAGGCTCATGGCTCGTCCTCAAGTCTCCACAGTGTGCCGCTTAGCATACGCTCCTCCGCCTCACTGTCACTCGCCTCTGATCCTCTCCGCACACAGCCCTCTCCAGAAGCCATGCTAGCTGAGATTGCGCAGCTGAGCAGAGAGAACGAGCTGATCAGGGCACAGCTCAGCCAGACCAAAGACCTGAGGTCAGGGATCGCTGGATCGCCTAACAGCGTCAGTGAGCAGAAAGAGGCGAGTCCTGTCAGCACAGGGAGAATCACTCCTCAAAGTGTCGGAGAGAGGACGACGTCCGGGTCCAGCAGCACGAGCAGAAGCCAGAACATTCAGTCTCCTGACGAGAAAACGTTGAGTCAACAGGTGAGAAGCATGTTAGATGGTCTGACTGCTTCAGAAACCCAGAATTTAAAAAATGAAAGTAAATTGTACTTATCAAGAGAAAAAAAAAATGTAAATGCTAAATGACTGCCAAGTTTTGTTCAAGAAACAGAGATGAAATTAAAAAAGCTAAAAGAAGCTGAACACTGGCTAAAACAAGCAGAGCACTGGCTTAGAGGAGCAAAACACTGGCTAAAAGACGCAAAACACTGGCTAAAAGAAGCACAACACTGGCTAAAAGAAGCACAACACTGGCTAAAAGAAGCACAACACTGGCTAAAAGACGCAAAACACTGGCTAAAAGACGCAAAACACTGGCTAAAAGAAGCAAAACACTGGCTAAAAGAAGCACAACACTGGCTAAAAGAAGCAGAGCACTGGCTAAAAAAAGCAGAACAATAAGGAAAATAACCAGAACACTGACTAAAATAAGCAGAACACTGACGAAAAGAATCAGAATAATAAAAAGAATCAGAACAGTAACTAAAATGAGCAGAACACTCAAAGCTAAAAGAAGCATAACAGGAAAACAAGTATTTATTGTGGCTTAAAGGAATCCTCAGTATTAGTTGGATGAAAAAAGATTTTCCCAGAATTGTAGAGATTAGTTTTGTCACAAGAGAATCAGAGTATTACAACACAAAATATGTTGAATTTACACTGTTAATGGAAGATTTTGTGTCTTATTCCTGCTCAGACCCCGTCGTCCAGCACCCTCAGTGTGAACAGCGTGGAGCAGCGCCTCCTGGAGCTCAACAGGCAGAGTGCAGCAGCCAGGAGTC
The DNA here is from genome assembly GCA_031762315.1 of Hypsolebias antenori. Classification (NCBI taxonomy): domain Eukaryota; kingdom Metazoa; phylum Chordata; class Actinopteri; order Cyprinodontiformes; family Rivulidae; genus Hypsolebias; species Hypsolebias antenori. Next base: position 19,796,886 of record JARVGS010000761.1, on the reverse strand, counting down.
GACTGCTGGAGCTCATCGACTTACAGAAGCAAAACGTTGCAGCCAGAGTGTCTCCTTCTGCGTCCCCCATTCCTCCCTCTGCCTTCAGCCCAAACACAGCAGGTATGCTGAGTAAAAGACCGATGCTGCTGCAAGATCACGAGCGATTTAAAGAAAATTCATTCGGCATTGTTTGATTTTTAGATGTAGGGCAAGGCTTGGAGGAGTCTGTGATGCAGCCGGAGCAGGATGTTCCCTCACATCGACGGTGGGTTGCTCAGCTAAAAACTTTCCATTATTTTATATTCACACCAAATGGAGTAACTTGTGTCGACTCTAGGACTTGCATTCAAGTGGTTTAATGTCCATTTGACAGGATGACAGTAGGTTTTAGTTTAACGATGTAAACTAATATTTTATGTGTCACAGATCTGCTGGTCCTGAATCGTCTCCCCATTGTTTCGAAACGGGATCTGGAAAAATCCAGGTGCACATAAACTTAAAATACTACCCGCACGGATGATGTTGGCTTTTATCAAACTGTTGACACTTTTTTTTTTCTTCCAACGTTAGATGAAGAAGCAGCGAGAACGAGAGGGCTGGTTTGCCTTGTCTGCTCACGTGAGATGAAACCTGAGGACTCAAGACTTTTTTCCTAGTTTTTATTAGCATTTTGTGTAATGTTTTTAAATTCTCCCAAATAAAGCTTTTAAATTGTAACCTTTTAAGTGTTCTTTTTTCTTCCTTCTTCAGTCATTCCAAATAGGTGCTCTAATATTCATTATAATGCTAACTGAGCAGCATCGCTGGTTATTGTCAACGTAAAGCTTTCATTTATTTTGTGCAGGATGAAAACATTGCAGTCATGAGGAAACAATTCAGAGTGATGGAAGGCAAATAGTTGCTTCAAGTGCTCCTTTGTGGCCTCATTTGAAGCTTATTGTATGGAGTAGGACTCCACAGCTGAGAGGACAACCTGTGGATGATGCACCGTAACCATGGAAACCCCAACCGCTGCCCTGTAGCTTTTCATCTTGTTTTGTTTTGCACTCTGATACATCTAAAGCTGGGCTCCCCAACAAAACTTGCTCAAGGGCCAGAATTTCCCTGACCAGACTCTTAAGAAATACACAATGATAATAATAATAATGCGTGCACAGTCTGAGCTGAAGAAGTTTGTGTCGAAGAAAGACTTTAATTTTTCTTAATAATCAGATGTATTTCAGCTTTAGGTGATAAACAGCAATAGGTTTTTAACAGTGCGTAAACTTGTAAATTAAACAAAGCGGGTAAAATTAGCCTAAGTTTTCCATTTTTGGGGGTTGCTTAAATAAAAGGCAAGCAAAATATCTTAAATATTTTATTCTGGAACTAGATTTGGCCCGTGGGGCTGCCACTTTGAGATCACCTATCTGGTGTTTTCCATTCAATGCACACAAAAGTTTGAAGGTTGCAGGTTCACAGCCAGCAGGTGTCAGTGCAGACTCATAAAAAAAGTGAGCTGGGAAACTTTTTGCAAAAGGTGCCTTTTAATATTTAAAATTTACTCAAAAAGTGTGTACCTGACAGCAGAAATAAATGAAATGGTGCAAACGAAGAAAAGCTAAGAATGAAATAAATGTAACCTCAAGAGACCTGATGATACCATAGCTGTCTGTCACATGAAGACATGGCAGTGGGGAAGTGATTTATATCTGTGTTTTTCTTACTGTGAGGCTGAAATGTGTTCATGCTGGTGCGTGTGGGCAGTCGGTTGTTTAAGTTGCGATTTGAAAAGTTGTTTTTGAGGGGATCTGGTGGATGAGCAAGACTACCGGAGAAAAACAAACAGGCAGTTAATGTGTTTCAAACCAAGAAACCGTACAAAACATGGCAGGACATCATGTCTGTGCATTTTCAGGGGAACTTCCTGCAAGAAAATTAGTAGATTTAAAATAGCTATTCTATTATTTTTCATTTTTATTTTATTATCTTATATTTCGTGAGGTAAATATTTGTTAAATTGTGTTAAGTTGTTTGCAATTCAATGTTTGTATTAGCAAAGTGGCTGTAAAGCTTCTACACATGTCTGTGCATGCCTGTATTCATTAAGTCTTGTCAGCAAAATGCTAAATGAACCAGTGAATGGAACTGAACTAAACTTTGTTGGATACGCCCACAACTGATCGCCTTCCGGAGGTCAAGATGGCCACCACAGCTAATTCAGTTCAGTTTATTTATATACAGGTGCTGATCATAAAATCAGAATATGATAAAGTTGATTTAGTTCAGTAATTTCATTAAAAAAGAGAAACTTGTATATTATATTCATTCATTACACATAGACTGATATATTTCAAATGTTTTCTTTTAATGTTGATGCTTATAACTCAACTAATAAAAAAAAACAAATTCAGCATCTCAGAAAATTAGAATATTGTGAAAAGGTTGAATATTGAAGACACATGGTGCCACAGTCTAATCACCTA
>JARVGS010000761.1:19779521-19794339 GCA_031762315.1 Hypsolebias antenori | reverse complement strand
CTAGTGTGAGTAGTTTGTCCATCAGGGTTTGGGGGATCATGGTGTTGAAGGCAGACGTGAAGTCCACAAAGAGCAGACGGATGTAGGAGTCCTTCTCCATGTGTGTGAGAGCAGTGTGGACCACAGAGGAGATGGTGTGTATGCATACTGAGGAGGGTCCTCATTGATGTTGATGGTTGTTCTGATGTGGGTCAAGACCAGTTTTTTTAACCATTTAGCGACTATCAGGGTGAGGGCCACTGGCAGATAGTCATTCAGACCAGTCACTGTAGAGCTGTTTGGGACTGGGATGATGGTGGTGGTCTTCAGGCAGGTGGGAACGGTTGACAGGGTGAGGGAGGAGTTTGAAATCAGCCAGTACCTCTCAGAGCTTATCGGCATCATCTTTCAGCACCTTCCTGGGATGTTGTCTGGGCCAGTTGCCTTGTGCTGATTAATCCTCCTGAAGGTACTCCTTTCTTCTGCTGCTGAGAACCTTCTCTTCTGGTGGTGCAGGGAGTCTGGTGCTGGGTGGTCTGTCCAGGTCTTCAAAGTGTGCACAGAACCTGTTGAGAGCGTCAGGCAGTGATGAATCCCTAGGGCATTGTGTCCCCTCGGGGCCGCCGTGCGTTTTCAAATTCTGTTATACACTTAATGCCCCTCCACATACTTTGTAGGTACTGTGAAGAGAAATGTCCCTGGATCTTCTGTGTATATGTTGCTTTGGCCCTCTATACCAGCAGCTAGCTCTTTCCTTGTCCTCCCCAGTTCCTGTGAGTCACCAGGCCTGATGGCAGTGTCCCTGGTTTTCAGCAAGGTTTGGACCTCTGCATTCAGCCAGGGTTTCTGGTTTGTGTAGCACTTCGCAGTCCTGGTGGTGGTGACATGATTGGTGCACTTGCTGATGTATCCTAGGACAGCAGATGTGTGTTCCTCCACATCCAGCTCTCCCTCATTTACAGCAGCCTCCCTGAAGATCTGCCGTTCTGTACGTGCAAAACTCCTGCAGTACAGAGTCGCTGCTGTTGTCCCACACCGTGACCGTGATCACTCAGCCCTCTGTGAATAGCAAGCAGCCATAAGAGCACTAACGTTCGGTCGTTATGCTGATGGTCCTCCTTCATCATGTCAACAGACTGGTTGATCTTCTATGAAAGACAGGGTGTATTTACAGGTGCTGGTCATGAAAGTAGAATATCATGAAAAACTTCATTTTATTTCAGTAATTCCACTCAAAGTGAAACTTGTATATTCATTCATTACACACAGACTGATATGTCAAATGTTTTATTTCTTTTAATGTTGATGATTATAACTGAAAACTAATGGAAACCACAAATTCAGTATCTCAGAAAATTAGAATATTGTGAAAAGGTTCAATATTGAAAACACCTGGTGCCACAGTCTAATCAGCTAATTAACTCAAAACACCTGCAATGGCCTTTAAATGGTCTCTCAGTCTACTTCTGTAGGCCACACAATCATGGAGAAGACTGCTGACTTGACAGCTGTCCAATAGATGACCATTGACACCTTGCACAAGGAGGGCAAGACACAAAAGGTAATTGCTAAAGAGGCTGGCTGTTCACAAAGCTCTGTGTCCAAGCACATTAATAGGTGGAGGGAAGGAAACGAGATAGAAAAAAGTGTGCAAGCAATAGGGATAACCGCACCCTGGAGAGGATGGTGAAACAAAACCCATTCCAAACTGTGGGGGAGATTCACAAAGTGTCGACTGCAGCTGGAGTCAGTGCTTCAAGAACCACGATGCACAGATGTACGCAAGACATGGGTTTTTGCTGTCGCATTCCTTTTGTCAAGCCACTCTTGAACAAGAGATGGTGTCAGAAGTGTCTCACCTGGGCTAAAGACAAAAAGGACTGGACTGCTGCTGAGTGGTCCAAAGTTATGTTCTCTGAAAGTAAATTTTTCATTTCCTTTGGAAATCAATGTCCCAGAGTCTGGAGGACGAGAGGAGAGACACAGAATCCATGTTGCTTGAGGTCCAGAGTCAAGTTTCCAGTCAGTAATGGTTTGGGGTGCCATGTCATCTGCTGGTGTTGGTCCACTGTATTTTCTGAGGTCCAAGGTCAATACAGCCATCTGCCAGGACGTTTTAGAGCACTTCTTCTTCTGCTAACCAACTTTATGGAGATGCAGATTTCATTTTCCAACAGGACTTATTCTGATTCTCTGACTTGGCACCTGCACACAGTGCCAAAGCTACCAGTACCTGGTTTGAGGACCATGGTATCCCAGTTCTTAATTGGCCAGCAAACTCGTCTGACCTTAACCTCATAGAAAATCTATGGGGTATGGTTAAGAGGAAGATGTGATACACCAGACCCAACAATTCAGAAGAGCTGAAGGCCACTATCAGAGCAAACTGGGCTCTCATAACACCTGAGCAGAGCCACTGACTGATCGACTCCATGCCACGACGCATTACTGCAGTCATCCAGGCAAAAGGAGCAACAACTAAGTATTGATGCTGTACATATTCATACTTTTCATGTTCATACTTGTCAGTTGGCCAACTTTTCTAAAAACATCCTCTTTTTTTTATTGGTCTTAAGTAATATTCTAATTTTTTGAGATACTGAATCTGGGGTTTTCATTAGTTGTCAGTTATAATCACCAACATTAAAATAAATAAACACTTGAAATATATCAGTATGTGTGTAATGAAAGAATATACGGTAATACGTATACAAGTTTCATTTTTGAATAGAATAACTGAAATAAAGCAACATTTTCATGATATTCTAATTTTATGGCCAGCACCTGTATATGTTTAAGTAATTTAATACGCCTTTATGTCTGTTTGTTTTAATCATAACATCATGATTGTTTGGTCGCGTGCTGATTTGTTTCCACCTCAGGTGATATTTGCTCTTTGTTTGATGTGAGGAGGAGAAGAGCTCTTGATGTTGTTCCTCTCAGACAGCCGATGTGCGTGGATGTTGACAACAAGCAGCAGGAAAATCAAAAGGAGTAAATATTGCAGATAATAACAGGACGGAGACATAAAGGAGCTGAGGACAGCGGCCGTAAACGTGGGGTCAGAGGTCACGGTGGCGACGCAGAAGGAGGTGAGCGGGTCTCTTTGTGCTCCAGCTGGATGAGTGAAGGATGGGGGTGAATGAGGATTAGCCTCAGCCCAGTGCACCTCAATACCCCAAACCTCCACCATCAGGAAAGTTCCCATGTGAGCAGCAGCTTCACGCTGCCTCATTATTCCCAAATCTTGGCATCAGAGTGAAGAGAGCAACTGTTTTTAGAGAAATGTGTGTGCAACAAGGCTGGAACAAATACCAAACTCACAAATATGATCTTGGACAGGTTGAAGGGGAGTTGTGTTCTTTACTTATTTATGTAAATGTGCCCCCACTTCACCTCAGTGAGTGAAAACACACACTCTAAAGCTCGTGCACACACTCAGAGCGACAAAGAATTTGTTATTATAGAGAATAAATCCATAAGAAAAACACAAACAGGAAGCAGTTTATGTTTAAAACTGAAAACCTTAATTTTTGGTTTGAAGCAGTTTTATTAGAAAAATATATAAATATTTTGTTTACTGAGTAGCTTTACTTGAGTTTAATAAGTGGACGAATTGTGTATGTTTTATTATATTAAAAATATATATAATTTTAAAAATGTTTTAAACACTTCTTTTTAAATTTCAGTGCTGGAGAGCAACCACCAGAGAGCAGTATGAATGCAGCTTAACTCTGGGCCTTTGATTGTAAAATGGATCCATGCTTTATTTTCAAATATTAACAGACATTATCGAAACACAAAGCAAAACACAAACTGATTTATTCAAAGATAACAAATCTAATAAAGTACAGTGCAATAGCATAGTGTGGAGTATCAAAGTCTACTATAGTAAAGCATATGTACAGCATAGAGTGAGCAGTATAGCATAGTATAACGATGTATAGTATAGTGATGTATAGTATAGCATAGTGTGGTGCAATATAGAGCAGTATGACAATGTATAATATAGTATAGTGATGTATAGTATAGTATAGTGTGGTGTAATATAGAGCAGTATAACTATGTATAATACAGTATAGTATAGTGATGTATAGCATAGTGTGGTGCAATATAGAGCAGTATAACGATGTATAATATAGTATAGTGTTGTATAGTATAGCATAGTATAGTGTGGTGCAATATAGAGCAGTATAACTATGTATAATGTAGTATAGTGATGTATAGTATAGCATAGTGAGGTGCAATATAGAGCAGTATAACAATGTATAATAAAGTATAGTGATGTATAGTATAGTATAGTGTGGTGTAATATAGAGCAGTATAGAGATGTATAGTATAGTATAGCATAGTGTGGTGAAATATAGAGCAGTATAGAGATGTATAGTATAGTACTGTATAGTCTGGTGTAAAATAGAGCAGTATAGCATAGTATAACAATTAAAATAAAATAGTGTAGTAGACATATACTGTAGTGTGTTGTTGCAAAGTATAGCATAGTATACCATAGTGTTGTGTAATATAGAGCAGTATAGCATAGTATATTGATGTATAGTACAGTATAGCAATGTATAGTATACTATAGTATGTCTATAGTATAGTATAGTGTAGTATAGTGTGGTGTAGTATAGAGCAGTATAGTGTAGTATAACAATGTACTTGTATACCATAGTCATACTGTGATGAATAGTAGGCCTGTCGTATAGTATAGTGTGATATTTTTAAAACTGAGAAAAATAAAATCAATATTTAACGCTGAATTAATTTTTGCTGCTTGTGGCCTGGTCATTCTATTATTTGTCTTTTTCAGACCTTTTGAACATGCAGCAGCTTACTTTATTTTACCATTCAAATGTCAAAATGTTTCTCTTTTCAGGACATTTTTGTAACTTTTCATACTTTTTAAAACATTTGATTTCATTTACAAAAAAAAAAAGTTTCTCTTAGAAATACATTGTGGTCACTAAGTCCTTCAAAATCAAATTATTCTTTTTGACGTCTGCTTCAATGCTCCTATGCTACTTTTAGCTAGTATTTTGATATTTTCAGCCATCCTTTAGCCACTTTTAGCTAGCATTCTGCTTCTTTTAGCTTTAACAGCTAAATTTCAGCTTCTTCAGCAAATTTATTTAGTCCATCAGCATTTTCAGAAAATTTACTTTTTTTCCAGTCTTAGTTTGTTTTTGATGCTGTTTGTTCTGCAGGAGCCATTTTGATTTCTTGCATTCTTGCAGCTTTCTCACCACCCCCCACCCCCCCAAAAAAATTGCATTTAAGAACCCAGATTTTAGCCTGTGTGCCATATGCAGGTTTGCATGTGAGCGGGGGTCTGTGTGCGCGGCGGTGTCCTCCACAGCTGTGCGAGGTTCTGATCTGCAGCAGGCTGTTGGCTGCTGGGAAAATATTATTGCAAGTGTTTATTATTGCTTCAGTGTGAAACAGTGGGAGTGTTGTGTGCGCGCCACGGGTTGGTGGAGTAATGGAGTGCTTGCGTGTGTGAGGAGGGGATAGCGAGTGAGTGGGTGAAGAGGTGGGGTGGGGTTCTCAGTTCTCCTGTTTGTTTCCCACCGACCAGCACACCACCCCATCCCCGTGGCCCGTTGCACCCTGGGTAATGGGGAGGCCTATTGGAGTTGATTAGTTCCGGCTGGAGCCCAGATAGAGTTCTGACAGGCAGGAGAAACGAGCTCTCAGCGTGACCCTCCACTCCCCACCACCCCCCGAGCACCCCTGTCTCAGGCACAATGGGCAAGGCAGGAAAAGGGCTTTTTAAACAACTGCAGTTTCACTCCGCTCCCTCCTCTCCACCTCCCGCCCAAACTTAGCTATTACTGCAACAAAAACACAACATGTGCTGCTGCATCTCGTCTGAGCGTGTGCACGTTTACCCTCCATGAACTTCTCATGGGTCCCTCGCATGAGGATTCATATTTCTTCTCCACGTTGGCTGTGGACATCAATCAGCCTGGACGCTTTTGTGTTTTCTTTGTCGATCCGCCACATCAACACGCCGGACACCTGTGGCATGAGATGACATTCCTTCAGCAGGGCAGCATCATTCCTCTCTGCGGCTTCATCCTTTTTTACTCTTCTTTTTTATTATTTCCCAGTCCAACCCCACTCCACTACCTCCCCCCCTCTTCCTCTGTCTTTCTCCACACATAATTGATTAAGAGCCGTTTTCATAAATCAATTTGGGACGCACATCAGTCAGCCCTGAATGGAGTGAACCCCCCTCTGTGCAGCCGTATTAATCTACCTCAGCATGCCCTGCCACTCTCACTTACACACACATGCACACACAGTTTTCTTGCTTTAGCGTAGACTTTGGCAGCTGCAGGTCACTAAACATGAAATGTGCTGATTCTGAGAGCAGTTTTGGCGACGCCGCGACCCGAAGTGAGCAGCTTGATGGACGCGCCGAGCGTGGAAGCACGCTGCTCTGCAGAAGAAAAACAAAACGTGGGTTTTTCTAGGAGCGTGCTCGTTAATGAAGGTGGTTCTAATTGTTGTCATTACCAGATGACTTCATATCGTCTTGCTTCTCGCTTTTATTGTCGTCGTTCTGGATGTTTGTGAATGCAACCACGAGGCCACCCTTTCTTATTAGAAATACCTTCCCAAGTTGCAATGCATTCTGGGAACATGAGCCTGCAACAGCTGCAAGTGATATTCCTGACTTTTCACCCCCACCTCTCTGCTCCCAGACTGGATTTTCCGACTCTGCGCCCTCTTCCCCTCCTAACAGTTTCCTTCACCTTGATGTTTTCTTTAAAATAATCTCCTTTGTTCTCCAGGCTTCTATTCGAGTCCCGTTCTTTTTTTTTTTTTTTTTTTTTTTAACCTTTCCTTCATCTTTCCACCCGCACCCCTGCATCCGTGCTGCAGGGTGTTGGCTTTAGTGGCAGTGAAAGCTGCTTCGCCTTTAACAACAGTTTGTCTTAATGAGAGGGGGGAGCGTATGCAGGAGGAACGGAGCGGAGGGTCACAGCTGAAGCCAATTGCGTCCCTTTCCTGTCTGAGCTGCTGTGGGCCGGGGTCAAGCTCAAGGTCAGGCTGGCCCGTCGTTCTCACTGAGTCCTGGCGCTGGTTCCGAATAGTTGCCAGCATGTGTGTGTGAGAGAGTTAAGAGGGCAGGAAGGCACATCTGTTTCTGATCCCCCCAGAAAGGCTGGCTCTTCGGACCTGGACGTGCTGGGGCGCCTGCAGAGGAGGGAGAGGGCGAGCGAGTGGTCACACGCACACAGTGTGTCGAGTGCAATGTGGCGTGATTTTTAGAGCCACTTCTCCTTTGAAGAACTGAAATTGTGCTTAAATATACAAATTAACAGAACAAACGGCCCAGCTCTTAATTTCCGGGGTAATTATGCAAAATATGAGGAGCTCTGATCATTTATGTGCGTTAAACGCCATCTCTTACGATGATCATTAAATAATCATACTGATTCATGTGAATTGCTGCAGCTTATTACCAAGATGTTTATTATCTGTGCATTCAAATATCAAAACAAATAGTTTACTTAAATTTACCCATAATGCAGCACACTTCAAGCCACGGTTTGATTTTCTTATGGGGTTCTGTGGAAAAGTTGTGAACAATCAATATCTTACCTGTTGCAGATAGTTCTTTGAACAACTTCGATTTAAATAGTTTAATTCCTCCTAGATCCATGAGCTAACACTCAAATCTAAACCTTTACATCAGTAGGCAAATAGCAGCAGCAGCCAGCTGTAGCACTTTGCGGTCTGAGGAACGTCTTGCAGGTGGATCAGTAAACGTCCCATAAAAACAAACACATATTGCAGAATTAAAAGCAGCACAAAGGTAACTGTAGTTGCATTTGCATGAATAAATGTTATTTTATGTCTTTATTTTTAACTGGAAATGCTTTAATGGAAATGCTGCACCAGTCCAGTTTAGTTTGGCTGTTCCACTGTTTATATGCCAAGTACCACTGATGGTGCTCAACACGTCTTTAGTTGAATTGATGAGATTTGATTCACGTTTTCTCAAGAGCATTCAGTTGTTGTGGTTCAAGAAAGAACCAAGATTGACGTGTATATGGTTCAGTAGAGGAAATAGTAATAATAATGATTATAATATAATATACTAATACCAGCTTATGAAAATAATAACAATTTGTACCAGATATGAGTAAAATCTTCTAACATTGTTTTTTAATAGGTGGTACTTGGAGAGTTCCGTATTTTGTGTTAAAAAACGTTACCACAGAAAATGTGGTAAATGTGTTCTATTTGAAAGGTCTCATTAGAAGTCCACCAGTTTGTTATTTCGATGTTTGTTTCTGTTACCAGCACCAATTTTTAGAAATCAGGGCAGCTGATGGTCTTTATGTAACACTTTTTTCTTCTTGTGGCCAAAATGTAAATAAAAATGTGTATAAAACTGTATATATCCAAGCTGCTGTATTAATATCCATCTGCTCACTACAGACTCATGTTCAGGCTGCTGTTTAATACACCGCATTATTATTGTTTAGCACATATATCTTAGATCCTTACATACTGTTTCTTTTGTTATATTTTATAGCTATTTTTGGGTGTAACTGGGATCTTGAGTACACAATTTCGTTCCACCTCATGTACCACATGTGATGCGAACGACGATGAAGACAGTAAAACTCTGAAAATATAATTACTTAGCTTCATCATTTACTAATAAAATATACACAGGCTTGGACAACTGCAGATTTTTTTTTTTAAAGTAGCAAATATTCAAGTAATCAGTAAACTTCTAAATCAACCTTTGGCTGCCTCATATGAGTTTGCAGCTAAATGAAAATTGGCTCCTGCCTGTCATTGAAAATGAGGTGCTTTTTGTAAAGTAATTTAAAAGAGCAAAAATAAAAAAGAGTTATAAATTAAAAAAATGGGCATGACATCCTATTTGTTTTAAAACTCTCACATACTTTTGTTCCTCTCCTCCTCCTCCCGCCTCTCTGCTCCTTCCAAGCATCTGTAAAGGTATAGCTGAGATGAAACGCCACATCAGACTTTGAACAGAGCCCATAAAACAGGAACATATTAACGAGCATGACTAACAAGCTGCAGGAATCACAACGCACACACAGTCGCGCATCGTGTCTCCTCATGCACAAAGTTTTCTCTCGTCCTTCCTTGAGGCTTGCCTTTTGTCTTTTAGTTGCAGCTTTTTCCATTTTCTACACGTTTCACGCTTAACGTGACCCAGAGATCTTCTAAAAATTCCATTCTGCTTCCTCTAATGGTTTTATTTTGTTGCGAGCTTAGTTTAGATTGCAGGTGGCTCACAAACTCTTTGCAGCACATCAGCAGTCAGGTTTTAACAATCCAAGATTTAGCCAAATGATCTAAAAGGCTTTCTTTGAAGATGATACTGGAAGGCTGAGCAGCGTTTAACTGCATCAGCAAACCATTAGGTCAGAGCTGAACCAGGTGGCCTGGAAACTGCTTCAAAACACCACATCTTTGTAAAAAAAAAAAAAAAAAAAAAAAAAGAGAGCCCAAATGTTGGCCCGAACCCAGCCAGCCTACAGCGATACCTCACAACAACGCAGATTTTTAGTTTCTGCTCATTTCTGACGAGCGTGGTTAAATTTATTAGGTCAAATCCACAAAACCTCATAAAGCACGGCAGCCATTCTTTCCTTGGAGCTGATTCATTGATTGTGAGCAGATGTCAGAGCACAAGTTATTGTGCTGACATATTCCTCAGTGGAGCTGATTCACCTGGCTGAGTGGGTTTACTTCAGTCTGGTTGCAACATTTTCACAATCCTGATTTAATTTCAGAAGTCGTACCAGGTTCTGACATGTAAACGTCCAACTCCAGTACAAGCAGTGTAATCTGGAATCAGTAAGGATTGAATTGTTACACTCAAGTAGATTTTTTTTTTTTTTGAGTGTGAGTGAGCACAAATAATACATAAAACCACATTTTAGTGTCCGAAGCTTCTTTGTTCAGTGAAAGGAGAATCAATCTGCAAAATGATCAGAACCTTCATTAGTTTTCACCTGAGTAGCTTATTAAAAACATAAATATTTTCCTATTAATATTATGGTTGTCAACCAGTGACATGAAAAGGCTAGTTTTAGAAGATTTCCTGTCATTTTCAAGTTTGTGAAGAATGTTGCAAATACAAGATGTAAAACATGTGGACTACATCATGCTATAGTTTAAGCCACTTTACGTTGACTTCCAGTCTCTCAGCGTGATCTTTCTCTCAAAACCATCAGAGTGTTTTGGAATATGTTTAAGACAAGCTGCTGGGAAGGAATATTTGACAGTAAGAATAAAAGAAACAAGAAATAAATAAAGTCAAAATAAATAAAGTATTCGGCTTCTTTTAGCTTCCTTGTGCAATTTGATTTTTTTTTTCCAGAAAGCTTCAGCTGTTTTGTGCTCCTTTCAGCTTCTTTCTGCTGACTACAACATTGTTTTTGTGCTTCCAACTTCTTTCTGCTAATTTCAGCTTGTCATGATCTTTTCAGCTTATTTCTGAAAGTTTCAGCTGTGCTATGCTAATTTATGCTTTTTCAGCTAATTCCATATTTATAACTCATTTCAGATCTTTCCGCTTCTTTTTGGTGGTTTAAGCTTCTTTCTGCCTTTTCAGCTACTGTTCAGCTACGTTTTGCTAACTTCAGCTTTGTTTTAGCTAATCTTCTAATTTGTTCTCATTTTTGCTAAATTAAACCCAATTCAGTAAATATGTGTTCTTTCTCCTCTCGTCTGCTAATTTAGGCTTGTTCTTCCATTTCACCTACATCTCAGCATGTTTTTAGCTCATTTCAGCTGTTTTCCAGCAAGTTCTTCTGCAATAAGCATTCACGAGAAATGCAGTTTCTCTAGTTTTAATTTAAAAATGTAATTAGATGTCCAACAAACTGGTCTGATTTTATCTTGTCTTTAACATTATGCTTTAAGTAGGATAATTAATTCTTCGACAATTAAGATAACTCACATTGATCTGCAAAGTTTAGTTTTCAATTTTATAAAATTGTTAAAAAAAATTTTTTTTTCTTTCTTTACATGAATCTGGTCTTTTCTTTTGTGTTAAAAATGTTAAAAACATCAATAAATGTTAATAGACATTTTTTGTTTTATAATATCACCCCCACTGGCCAAGAAAGTCATCTCCAACAAACTGTAGTGGCCCATGGGCCACCAGTTGACAGTACACATTTGTAGCAGGTTTTGCGACTCCGGACATTGTAATTAGTAAGCAAAGTGGAAATAATGGCTCTTTTTAATCGCAAAGGTTGCAGACATTTGCTATATTTATACAGTTAGTCTCATTGAGTCATGAGAACTCATTTTCAAGAGAGACCTGTTTGGGAGCTGATGATGGGGGTTAAGAGCCTTGCTCATGGGCACAGGGTGGGGCAAATGAGGGTGGAGGCAGGTTCACCTTTTCCATGCACATTTTGATGATGTCAGTCCAGGGAGTTGAACCTACGACTTTCCGATCACAGGCCCATCTTCTCTAACCTCAGTGCCACCACTCCCCAAATAACATTCATCTATGTCCATTTGTGCCATAGATGTTGGCTGCACTGCCGCTGAATTTTATTTTATTTATTTATTTAATTTTAAAAAATGTTGCTTAGTATTGCGGCATGGTGGTTCAGTTGAGCTGCTGCCTCTCACTGAGAAGGTTGTTGGAACTAATCCCGGCCGCCTTTCTGGGTGGAATTTGCATGCTCTTTCCGTGCATGCATGGGTTTTCTCCGGGTACTCTGCTCCTCACAGACCAAAAACATGCACATTAGGCTGATTAATAACTCTAAACTGTCCCTAGGTGTGAGTGAGAGAGTGAATGGTTGTTTGTCTCGTTTGTCTCTCAGGCTGCCTCTCGCACAATGACTATTGGATATGGACACCAGTGACCCCGTGACCCATAAAGGAAGCAGCAGTTTTGTGTAAAAAGTGTGATTTCTTTATCAAACATACCACAACAACAGCACATTCCCAAAAAGAACCAAATTACTTACTGCTGTTACTCAAAGCTCTCATCAGATGTTCTGTGGGAGAGGTCATGAACAGTTAATATCTTACCTGTTGTAGATAGCTCCATAAATGGTAAATGGACTGTTCTTATATAGCGTCTTTCTGTTTTATCAAGACACTCAAAGCTCTTTACAACACAATCTGTGTCCTCCTTTACCCATTCATACAGCACTCTACTAGATCTATACAAAGAATAATCAGTGCTTTGTCACATTCAAACCCTGATGGGACACACATCAGAGACAATGAGGGGTTCAGTGTCTTGCCCAGGAACACTTTGGCATTTGACTGCTGGTGGAATCGAACCCCCAACTCTCGCATTGGAGAATGACTGCTCTAACCACTCAGCCACAGCCGCCCTACAAATATTATAAATGACCTCCGTTTGGAGATATAGTTTAATTCTGAGACAACAGCAAGTCACAGTGGAGTGAAGGCCAAGGTGGATCACTGCTGTTTTAAAACGACTCAAAGGTTGTTGTTTTTTGTGGTTCAGGCAAATGCTGTTTTATACACAATCAAAATTGCACATTACATGGTTATTCAAGTATGATATTCATGCTAAAACTTCAGATTGTATAGGAAAAATTACAGAATTGACTGAAACCCCACAGATTTCTATGTAACTAACCATGTGACGGGAACGTGAAGGCAGCGTTAATATGAACCGCTATGAACTTATTTGAGTTTAGAGTTGTTTAAGATGGCAGCCGTCCACTTACTCCCGGTCAGTCCAGTCAGAATTGTACTTTCCCCCCCAAACTGAAGTTGTTCAAATGGCCACCTGCAGCAGGTAAGATGTGAACTGTTTACAGTCTTTCCACAGAATCCACATTTTAAAAGAAAATAACTATTATTTTAAAGTATAATCTTACGCAATCATTTTAAAATTATTAATTTTTATATTGAGTTTATACTGGCAGGAACGGAGCAAACAGCTTCCAACTGTTGATGCTGAACAAATGAGAAGCGGCGGCCATGTCTGCAACCTTTGCGATAAAAAGAGACATTTTTTCCACTTTGCTTACTAATTACAATGTCCGGAGTCGCAAAACCTGCTACAACTGTGTACTGTCAACTGATAAATAAAACAAAACGAAAAATGTCTATTATTAACATTTATTGATTTTTTTTACATTTTTAATACAAAAGAAAAGACCAGATTCATGTAAAGAAAGAAAATATAATTGTTTTAAACAATTTTATAAAATTGAAAACTCAGCAGATCAATGTGAGTTCTCTTAGTTGTCGAAGAATTAATTATCCTACTTAAAGCATAAAGTTAAATATAGGATAAAATCAGGCCAATTTGTTGGACATCTAATTACATTTTTAAATTAAAACTAGAGAAACTGCATTTCTTGTGAATGCTTATTGCAGAAGAACTTGCTAGAAAACAGCTGAAATGAGCTAAAAACATGCTGAGATGTAGCTGAAATGGAAGAACAAGCCTAAATTAGCAGACGAGAGGAGAAAGAACACATATTTACTGAATTGCGTTTAATTTAGCAGAAATGAGGACAAATTAGAAGATTAGCTAAAACAAAGCTGAAGTTAGCAAAACGTAGCTGAACAGTAGCTGAAAAGGCAGAAAGAAGCTTAAACTACCAGAAAGAAGCGGAAAGATCTGAAATGAGTTATAAATATGGAATTAGCTGAAAACAAAAATTAGCAAAGAACAGCTAACTTTCAGAAAAAAGCCGAAAGGAGCATGACAAGCTGAAATTAGCAGAAAGAAGTTGGAAGCACAAAAACAATGTTGTAGTCAGCAGAAAGAAGTTGAAAGGTAAAACAAAACAGCTGAAAATTTCAGATTAAAAAATTGCACAAGGAAGCTGAAAGAAGCCGAATACAGTACTTTATTTATTTTGACTTTATTTGTTTTTTGTTGTCTTTTATTCTTACTGTCAAATATTCCTTCTCAGCAGCTTGTCTTAAACATATTCCAAAACATTTTGATGGTTTTGAGAGAAAGATCACGCTGAGAGACTGGAAGTCAACGTAAAGTGGCTTAAACTACTAGCATGATGTAGTCCACATATTTTACATCTTGTATTTGGAATATCTGCAATATCTTGCAAAAAAGACCTGAAGCTCTCGACCTTGACTTCTCTAAGTGACTTTATAAGTTCCTGGCAAAAACCAATGCAGACATGTTCCTGTTTTAATTTTCCACATCACCTTATAATCTAGCTGCTTTTTGCTACTATTCCTTTTGATTGTCCTTTTGGTTGCTATTTTGTTTTGATTGTTTTAATTTGTAAAAAATAAAAAAATAAAAAAGAGAAATTTAAATATATATGTCTGTGCCTATTTTATGACTGTCTATTGTTGTTGTTTTTATTCACTGTTGTCATCATTCTTTGTCAAGAATTCAGGTCTCTCTTGTAAATGAGTCCCCAAGGCTCAATGTGATTAACTTGTCTAAATAAAGGTTGAATGTATTTCCACCATTCTTCACAAACTTGAACATGACAGGAAATCTAAAACTAGCCTTTTTGTTGTTGGCAATAATTTAAATTAAATTCTGTTTTATTTTAGTTTTGGTCAAAGTCTGAAAGAGCCAATGCAGAGGGACCAAAGAGCCACATGTGGCTCCAGAGCCGCATGTTGCAGAACCCTGATCTGTGTGTCTCTCTTGTAATGAGTCCTCTTTTTTTTTTTTAATATTGAGCTGCACTGCTACATTTTGCAAACCATTTTTCATTCAACCTTTATTCAGGCAAGTTAATCCCACTGAGCCTCGAGGACTCATTTACAAGAGAGACCTGATTTCAACAAAGAATAATGACAACAGCGACAACAATAGACAATCAAAAAAAGAGGCATT
>JARVGS010000761.1:19732726-19747120 GCA_031762315.1 Hypsolebias antenori | reverse complement strand
CAGTATTTCTCCGCCGCTACGTTTACAACATGAAACCGGAAACGGCGTAACTCGGCTTTTCAAAATAAAATTTCAAAATATATATATATATTTTTTAATGGGAGATGTGACGTAACCACGAAACGTCATAACTCGAGACCGTCGTAACCCGAGGACTACCTGTACTGTATAACACCTACTTTCCTTTGTGTACACTAGAAGCCCACCTTTGGCTCATATCTTTTATCTGAAAGTTTACAGCCTGATTTCTACCTCAGATCTGAAAAGACCAAATAGATTGGAAAAAAAAACTTTTAGACTTTACTTGTTTCTGTGGCATTAAAAATAAAATAAAATACAACTAAGAAAACCCCAAATTACATGCAGAACTACAGTAACCTTTCTAGGCAGTTGGTAATAGGGATGGGCATTTCAAGTAAAAATACTCTTTGAAAAATAATCAAATATTGATCAACGGGTAGACGTAAGAACATTTTCCAGGTTGTCCTGCAGACAACCTCTTCTTGACAGATTCTGGTTGTCTTCCAAAATATTTGGTTGTCCTCAACCTTTACAATAAAGAAGGCAACAAACCTCAAGAAAATTGTAATTTATTAAGTACTGTATATTACACTATACTGTATAAGTTTACTATGTACAAATGTTGTCAGTCAGCAATCTTGTGGACTTCTTGGAATTCCCAAGCTATTGAGTGGCAGACTCTTTCAGGAGCTGCTCAAGTGGAACTTCCTTGTCTCATCCTCTTCCTCCTCCTCCATAATATTTATTTTTTCATATTTGATCATTTATTAAATTACATTTATCACAGTACAGTTATCTCTTAGTATGAATCTAAATATAATCAAGTTAATCACATCCAGTCAGCCCACAGCACCTTATTATTGCTAAAATACCATGTAAAATGTATGCTGGTGAAGATTCTCAGTCATCCAGGACATGTTAAAATCAAAAAAAGTTCAATACAGAATTGAAAAAGCTCTCCAGATAGAGAGCGAAACGTTTTCCTCTTACAGATAAAGTCCAGTTGTTTCTGTATTGAACTTTTTTTGATCATGTAAAATGTAATTTGGCAGACTTATGATTAACTGCAAACACCTAAAACTGACTCCGCCACAGAGAGAAATGAAGACACACATCTTTGCTATAATTTGGGGCATATATATGATATAAATGGTCGTCTTTTAGTGGCAGACTCAGCCTCTCACCATGAGGACACTCGGGCTGAACGTGCTCTCGGACCTGGAGTTTGATCATGTGCGCAACTTGCACATGTCTGTACGATGATGACGACACTACGAACACATTAACGTTTAAAACAAAGTTAGATTTTAGGTATAAAAGTTCTGGGGAGGTCGGGCGTGGTGTGAGAGGGGAAGGATGGGGTAATGGTGTACCAGTAAGTTCTGGTATCTCCCCCTGCACCACATGTGATGCGAATAACAACAAAGAAACCTTGACCTTGATTAATTATAACCTTGAAAGGATTGTTGATCATTGGTAGATCATAGCCATCTAGCTGGTTGTCATTTATCAAGTTTCAGATTCTTATTCAAGAACACCAGCAGGCTTCAGTGCTATTACATGTAACAACGTTCCCTCCTGTGCTGGACAACCTTTCAGAGGCTGGATTAGGGACTTGGATGCACAGGTATTTTTTTTTGCCAAACTGCTAACCCAAGGAAAGTTAACCTCATGCACTTTCCACCAGTTAAGAGGATTGCTCTCACTATCTGCTGGAGGACAGTGTAGGTAGTTATTTAACTCTGCCTGAATTCTCTCTCTTGGAGATGGTCCTGTTCCTGGTCTGTCACTTACTGCTGAGGCTCTTCTTTGGTAACTTTGCATCACTTGGGCCTTGGGTGTCTTCAGCTGACCCTGAAGCTTGTGGTGGTGTTTCAGCTGAGCTGCGCACTGTTTGTACTAGCAGTTTTCTTTTGGGGGGGTGTTCAGCGTGAGAAAAGAGGCGGCAAGAATGATGCCTTTAGCTTTTTAGCTAGCTAGTATTGCACGTGGCTAGCTTAATGTTACGCCAGTAACGAGAGGTGGGGGTGGGGCGCTCGGTTCTGTTAACGAGGTGTGGCGCCCCACTTGTATAATTGTAGGGGAAACATTAACATATTTACGCCGTGAAATTAGCATGTCATGATATAATTTATTTTCCCAGACAAGTGTTTTTTTTTAAACTGGTATTATCGTGAATGCTATGCAATGTCCCAGCCCTACTATGATGACATAAACAGATGTGGGCTTACTTCAAGTTTATTTAAATTTTATTTTATGCGTCAAAAACATCACTCGTCTGGTTGTTTGCATACAAACTTCACATATTGCTGCTATCTCACGGCCAAGTGTTGTTATGGGATGCTCCCTCCCCCTCCCCGCCCACACACACACTTAATAAAACATTTGCTAATCAAAATGAACGTAGCATAAATTTGTTGAACTTGTACACTTTACAGACTCTTTAAATGTTTGAAAATCATTGCTCTTTCCTCGTTAATGGTACATTATAATTTGAGGAAGGCTGCCCAACACTACTCGTTAACCAGTCTGTTAATTTTATTTTTTTAATACCCAAACAGCCCTTCGTTTTTCTTGTCTCTATATGTCGATCATCTGTTCCCTCCTATCTTACCTTGTTTCCATCCTCTCCCCTCCCTTCTTCTCAGGTTCACCTTACTTGCCCGGTGGCCATGATGATCCAGTCTTGTTCCCATGGCCCTGCCGGGCACGTTGGCATCCCACACCAGGCAGAGGAATGTGGGTGGATGTGCTCCCCATGGCACCATAATTAGCTCTCCGCTGTTAATTCAGCTTCATGATCTAAATTATGTAAATGCCACGGTGCCTGTTTGATTAGAATGCCGCCTTCCATTACATTGCAGGGCTGTCCAGATCCCTCTCGTTAATCCTCAAGACACTCTGTAGCTCGTTAGTGCTGTGTTGTTGCATTTTTTTTTTTTTTTTTTGGCGGATTGGGGATAAATGAGGACTTGGATGGGCATATTGCTTGTTAATACTTTGTGAAGAATTAGAGGAGGGGGCAAATTCTCAGCCTCGTTAGGGATGCCCAGATCCTTTTGATGTGTAATTTTATGGCATGAGAACGAGGGTTGTTTTGAGTGGAGGATTTGGACTGGACCGCTCTCCACCTGTTGAGCAGGATTTTCATGCCAACTAAGACTCCATAAGTTTTCCTTCTTCTTGAGGTGGGCTCTGGGGGAGCAAGAAGATAGCTGGGAATCATTTAGTGTTTGTTATACCCCCAAGTTTTTACTTTTGTAGACTAGAAAAGGAAATTATGGAGCACATCAGTTTTATCTTGTTTTAATAATTGACATAATCTAGTGTTTTTAATAGGTGTGCCCCTGAAACACAGCAGACTGCTTGGGAAAGCAATACATGCAAAACAAAATAAATAATTGAGCTTTATGCTCTCAATTCAAACATAATTTTTATTTTATTTGTGCAATATTTTTAGTAGCTTTATAAGTAAGACAGTGAAAATGTCACTATTGTAATTTTTGGTTAAAAAAGTTCTCAGCTATTCATTGAAGCAAATTTCTTAGTTTTAAATTGAAAATTTTTTTTTTTTTTTTAACAAATAAGTATTTTGATCCACAACTTTCCTACCTTTCAGAACGAGACACAAGACGCTTCTCCATTAAGCGCAATTATGATCTTGTTTCTAGTCGGCTTTTCTCAGGTGTAGGTGTGTCTTCTTTGCGAGTGTGTCCTCCACTTTGTGGGCGGGACCATTTGTTGAAGCTTTGGGATGGGGCGGGGCTTACGACATCACTTGCTGCTCGCTGAGTACAGTGATTGCTGAATGATTAGTGCCTTCATATGTAGCCTCTAAAAGTCTGAAAGTCTCCAAATGCATGAAAAAGTAGCTAGATTTGTCGCTAGTCACTTTAAAAACATAAAAAGTTCATAGAGAGCTCCGAAAACTTGCTAAAGTCAGTAAGTTGGCAACACAAGGTAGTACAGCTTGGTTCATCCAATGACATTGATCCACTGTCCAATCAACACTACCGTTTGCTGACGTCAGATTGTTTGCTTGGTTCGGCTCGCTTGGAACCACGACTGAGGTGGGTCCAAAATCCAAGCAGGAACAGGGAATGGAGGCTGATGCTGAGTCGAATGTGAACTGATTAAAGTCACATCCGTGGAGAAGCAACTAAAGTTTTTATAATGAGCCTGGAGGGTTTGTGGAGGGGAGAGATTCAAAACCATTATGTAATCTTCTTTTATATTTTGTTTTATTTAACTTTCCCTCACTGTTTTATTAGTTCTACACTGCAACAAAGTATTTGCTTTTAAAAAGTTAATATAAGATTTCATTCTTTCACAACCTTCAACTCCTGGTAGATTACTTGGGTAAACCCTGTATTTTATGTGCACTTTTTCATACAGCTGGAACACACATATTTTTAAAAATGAAAAGCATTAGAACCAGACTAGTGCAGGAAATTGGATCTGAGACATTTTTTGCATTTTTGGGGGGATTTTAAATATTCAGGCATGAGCCAATATTTTCTGTCAATCAACATTCAGTATGAGAGTTGGACTGAAAAAATTAAATAGATGTGGTTAATAGTTAATAGCTCCAGTGTCATGTTATTTACAACCTATTTACTCCGTTCACCCATCTGCTTTTCTGTAATAGTTACCCTGCTAGAACTATGTGAAATTAATGCCTTTATTTTTTTCTGTTTTGTCAAGACAAGACAACTGGTAGGTTTAAGAGTCTAGTAACTGCATTGCATAATGTCAGCAGATGTAGAAACTTGTGCAACAAGTCAGTATTTCTTTTCTATTACAGTGCTCGACTAACTATATTGTGATGTTTGATGGTTAAATGACTGAAAAATTAAGATGAAAAGTTTTGTTAAATTTTTGTTTTTGTCCTATCCCTGTTTGATGTTGTGATAGTAAACCGGGTGTTGTGTTGGTTTGTTAAGCAAACTCGGCACTCTCCTCCTCGTGCTCCACTCGGCACAAGCCCCAGGCGAGGCCGAGAGGCCAGCAACCAGATTGATAGAATGAGGGGAAAATATGTTGGGACATTCAGGGACGCTCTCACAAACACTCCCTCTCATTGACAAGGCCCTGCTCTCTCCTCCTGCTCGCCTGCCAGTTGATGTCCTCTATATTAATTTGAGTCGCTGTTCAGCGCTCATAGTCACCGCCCCCTGCACCGCTGCCTCCATAAACCCTCTTTACCCATCCTCACATCAATCGATAAAGGCACTGACCCCCCCTTCTTTATTCTGTCTTCGCAAACTCTCCACTCTTGAACCTCTTGGCCATTGAGCCCTCCTCCCACTCTGCTCTTTGGTCATTGAGCATGGCCCATCATCTCTTACCCGGGCCCTTCAGAGCAGTGTCTCCCTTTTCTCCAGGGGTCTGCGGGGTCTTTGTCCGTGCACCGGCTCACTGCTTTACAATGACTCTCCACTCTATTAAGGTGCGTTCTGCCTGTTAGCGTCACCAGGGGCAACCGGCCTCCCGCATGGCAGCTATGCAGCACAGCATTGTGGGCTTAGGGCCCGAGCGGGGCAGTTGAACCCCTAGCACTCCTCACACTTGACACCGCATGTGTTTATCTAAAGGGGGGGCTTTGTGGTGCTTGGAGAACCTCCAGAGTGAAAAAGGAGGGGTGTAAAAAGACGTAAAACTAGAGCGGGGTGGGGGAGAAGGAAATTTAGGGAGGTGATAAATATTCAACAGCTCAGCTCCTCGGAAGGAGTTACTACCCTACTACCCCTTCGCCACCTCCGCTTCCTTGTGTGTCTTCTCCATGCCAGTAAGCAGATGGAATGTGATAGCTCAGGGAGGAGGCTCCAGTCCGGTTTTATCCAATTAGCAGGGTTGTCAAAATGAATTTATCCACAGAGGCAGGGGGACAATGGGACCGGCAGTGCCTCTAGAGAACAGGGGTCTCAGTGTCTTCACTTAGCACGCTCACAATGAACTTCTGTCAAGTGACTCTCTCGCAAAACATACATGGAGCTTGCATACCTACACTGATGATGCATGCCTACACACCAACACTTTGTTTCCCTAAGATGACCAAGTTAATGACATGGCAATCCTTTGAAGGACCTTGTAGAATCAGGCACAAGCCAGTCTAATTCTATAAACGGTTTGACTCCTACAAATCCAACGACCCAGAGACAATAACGTACGTATGGCATAAAAGATTTAACCAAACTTAAGTCTGTATTTTACAAAAGAAGCTGCTCGTGATTTGTAGTCAGTCTAAATGTGGATAAATGTGTGTGCTGTGAGCCCAAACTGGCCCTAATACACATCTAAAAACCCAACTAAGTCTGGCAGCTATTACTGGGCCAGAGCTGGCCTACCAAAAGTCTTCCCGACTCACCTGGATTTTTTAAAGTTGAGTACCGGTAACTTTTTACAACATGACTCAATATGCTGCCAACAACAATAATGGAAACAGTGCTAACTAACTACTTATAGATCTGTGACATTATGGACAAATCGATGCCAACATTTGCAGTCATTTACATTTTTTGGTTTCTTGCAGCGCTTTTTTTGTAAATGCTGCAACACAGTCTAAGGCACAGGAACATACCCTGGGCTCTTAATTTAGAGAAGCTGTCTGGGAGTGTGCTCTGTTTTTTATCAGTCGCCTCGATGCGTAGGAGGCTCTTCTGCCTGTACGCCTGTGACTTCTCAGGGAAGGATGGATGGAAAAAGTTGGACAGAGATGTCGGACCAACTTTTCATCTTGAGGCAGGGTATCCACTAAGCAAACACAGCTGACTAATGAATTAGACAGGCAGACTTAGAGGAGTGTGGCTGTTTTTTTAAGGGACTGATGAGGGTCCTGCCAATGTGACTATTCTATTACGTACAAAGCGCTATCTGTTTCTGTTCCATCTCTGTCGATTCATGTGTTTTGTGATGAACTGGACAGGTAAAAGGTTGCATGGATGGGTGGCACGTCCCAGTGTGTGTCCACTTGGCTGGCTGTTTGGTGTGGTTTATGGTCAGTGACTCTCACAGTTGGAACAGGTGCTCTGTGCACATGTATGGGGCAGCTGTCTTGAGTTGTGTCCATACTGCAGCCAGCCACAGAAGCCACAGACCTTCAGCTTTGCTGCCTCCTGGATCCACATTAGTTTGCTGTTTGTTTGCAGAGTTAGCCTGTTACTCTGTGTGGGTGAGGGAGTAAATCAAACTGTGCATATCTGACTTCATCAATAGGTTGCAGTTTCAACTTTTAAGAAATGCTGAAAGTAACAAAATCAGTGTTAAGTGTTTATTAACAAGCTGAAAAGTTTGTTTTTTGGCTGGTAATTTTTAGATTCAAGATTTTGTTTTTTCCGTTAAAAAAAAAATCTGAACCACATTAATCACATTTATGACTAGAGTATTGGTGTATTATTTATTTATTTTATTTATTAAAAGAAACAAACAAAACAACACAAATTAATCAAAAAGAAAGAAAAACATTGAATGAAAAGGGTGCAAAAAGAGGAAGAAAATTCTTATATCTGCTCCTTATTTTAAAAAATATAAAAAACAAACAAACAAACAACTCAGACTTGAACAATTATACAACTGAACACAGTTTTATAAATCATTACATCGTCCCAAATTTGCGTTACAGTACATGCTATCACTAGGCCTGTCACAAAAACAAATTCTGCTGGGTGATTTATTGTCTCAGAAATTATTGCGATAAACGATATTGTTTGAAATCTAACAATAATTAATTGTCAAATTTTAGAACAAATGTTGATTTGTTTGGAGTGTAGTACCTTTTTTTTGACTACACGAGGGCAGTACAAGACTGAACCAAAGGATAGATAGTTGAGCAGCGTGTCTCTTTAAGAAAAATGGGAGATCCCGTGACGTGACATGGCGACATGGCGGACACTCTCTTTAGCATAGCATTTTTCACACAAAGCTTTTAATAAAAAATCAGTAAACAAGTTCTCAGCGTTTTTTTTCTGTGAAAAACAATTTTTTGCGCGAAGGCACGAGTTTCAACCGTGAATTTTGGAGCTCGACAAGACGTAGGTTTGTTCCGGACGTTGGCCTGTTAGCTTAGCTCGTAGCTTAGCTTCTCAGCTTAGCTGCTTTTATTGATCTACGAACATGATTTTGGACGGTTAAAACAGATTTTTAAAGAGAAAGGAGAAAGGGAGGGGTCAGTGAAGAGCACCGGAGTTGAGCCATGTCTTCAGTAGAAAGAGAGCGACACAAAGAAACGATAAAGCCGGTAAATTGATCTATTTATTGTTTATCGCGACAGGCCTAGTTATTACAACAGAAATATGATGATTATATTGACAGAAGTGCTGTGACTAGCTGATGCTACCTCTATTTAATAACCACAGAGTTTTTAACCAGATATAAATCATCATTTTCTTCTAACTTATTAAATTTATGCTGATTCACAAAATCTAATCAGCAGCACACCATGTTGTTTTCATGTGTGTGCTGCTTTGTTGTTAATGTTTACATTCATCATGTCAAATCACTGAGGCATTCTCAGTGTGTATTTAAATTGCAGGACAACAATGTGTGGTCTAGTTTAGCAGTTGTTTATTTTCCATTAGCGTTCTCCTTTGCTCATTTTTCAATAAATGCACCAGGCAGCTAAGCATTTTTACTGCTGCCATTAGATGATGAAGGTGCGCTGTAAGAGTTTCCACTAGGTGTTTGTCCTCTATGCACTCCCCCACCCCCACCCCCCAACTGAGCCCCATTAATCATCCCTGCTGCCCTAATAGGATCATAGGATCAGCTTCAGGACAGCTACATACCGGTATGTGAAAGTTCTGTTTTACTTCTACTTTTACAGGATAGCTGGAGCATGTTCTGCGACGTGTAGTGTATGTACGTGAAAGAAGGGGAGTGCAAGAGTTTTTCAGGACCACCCTCCTTATCCTGACGGGAAGTTGTTAGTTTAACCTGACAGGAAAGAATTCAAGAAACTTGGCAGCAAGCGACAAGGGAGCGAAAAGCTCTTCTCTCTGCATTAACTGTTCATACACAGACCATTATCACTGTTCATTTTTCTCCCAAAATACAATGTTCTGAAATGTAAATGTACTCCTCGCTGCTGCGATACACCCCCCCCCCCCCAACCACCACCATCATCCTACCTCTCGTTAGTTGCTCTTTGTCCAAACTCATGAATGCAGTCTGTGTGTTCCCCCTCCCCTCCCTTCTCCTCCATCCCTCCTTCCTCCTCCTCACTCTACCTGTATCAGTTACACCTGAGCGGGAAGGTGGCGGGCTCAGGTTACGGCCCGCAAAATAAGGGCGCCCCTTTGATGAGCGCAGGCTGGAGGGGACGGGGGTCAGCGATGGGATGGGGGCCGAGTGAAAAGAAAGGATTTATTTGTGTCTGGAGTTGGGCTGCTGAGGGTTCTGCAGAGTGCCCTGCCTCACCTGGGTTGTGTTAATGGCTGTCTTTTTGCGTTCCTATGTATAAGCTTGACTTAAGCAGACAGCGGGATGCATTCATCATCCTTAGTTTGTAGCCAGGTCTCTCTTGTAAATGAGTCCTCGAGGCTCAATGAGATTAACCTGCCTAAATAAAGGTTGAATGAAAAAAATACATAAATTCACAGTTACAGTATTTAGTTTTTTTTGTTTGTCATGCTTCCCAGATGTTTTTGTAGTTTGCGTTATGACTTAACATACAGTCTTGCTTATGCTGTTTGTTTTCAGTGCACAGAACTAACTGTTATCTCTTGTTTTTCAGGGGGTAGTGTATGGAAAATGTCTGGAAAGCAAAACTGGACTCTGTGGATGAGAACGAGACGGGTTCCAGTGTTGTGTGCTTTGGGCGCAGTACTGCTGTGCTGCCTGCAGAGCGGCGCTACAGCCACTGGTGAGTTAATGAAACAGTAAAAATGTCTTTTCACTAAAGCTGTTCTGAACTCTGTTTATTTATTGAAGTTTCTGAATATAATATATAATTTCTATTAATTGTGCATGGTCCAGTCTGACCTTATTTTGCAAGCTGTCTTAACCTTCTTGAACACCTGGTGCACAGTGACTCCTGCCAGGAAAAACGTATTCTGGCTCTGACACAGGGAGTGAAGTGTTTTACATGTCTGGCAACAGCCATAGCAGTTTGTTTGAAATGCACATGAATGAGTGACCAATTTGGAGGAGCTGCAGCAGCCACCATGGGTGAACTGAATATGAAAAGAAGCGTTGTACGGAAAACTGAAATGATTTACTTGTTAATCAGTTTAATCGTTCAAGGAAATTAGTTTGGTAACTGATTGAGTGAGTTTAGAAAATTCAATTGAGTATATTTTCATTACACTTTAATAGATGTTCTGCTGAGGTGCAGATTTGCTGCTATTTCACTATATATATTTTTAGTATTTTAATATTTATTAACCAGAGCTGTAGTTTTTTGCATGTAAATCCCTCAGATGAATTAATTTCAGCCATGCTTATCAAATGCTTGAATAATTGAAGAATTTAACTGGTGGATTAGTGTAGTCTGGATTAGTTGATCCTAGAGCAGCAATGTGATCTTAATTGTATAGGTGAACAGGGAGAAGAAGCCATGATTCATAAAAAGTAGTAGTTTTTTTTGCTAAATATTTTTTTTTCCAAGTTCAGGATTGTTGGAAAAGAAGCTAACACTTTTTAAACCAATGTTAAGATCATGATCTTACATTTACTTTTATTCCTTTTTGTGGAAATGACTGACATTTTTCATCAACTAGATTTTCAGCATCTGCAAGAAGTGTCCAGTGCAGGTCTGAGGATGTATTTAGTAGAAAAATGTCCTCGTGAGACAATATGCGTCTGTGTTTGATCTTCTCTTCAGACGAAGTGCCTGTGTTCACCGAGGAGCCTGTGTCCGTGGTGCAGAAGTTTGGAGGCAGTGTCTCGTTGCGCTGCAGCGCTCAACCCGTCTCGGCCCAAGTCAGCTGGCGTCTCAACGGCGAGCAGTTGGCAGACGGCGATTACGGTGTGGTAGTGGGTCCCAGCAGCCTGTTCATCCCCGCTCTGTCCAACCTGACTCTGGGCAGATACCAGTGTGTGGCCAGCACCGACGCTGGAGCTCTGGCAAGCATTCCTGCTAACGTCACTGCTGCCAGTGAGTAACCGCCCCCTCAAAGCCGTGCCAAATAAACAAACACACAGACCTCTCTTTTAGCCTCTCTTGAGTTTGGTTTTTCATTGTACCCCAAGAACGCCTTTGACTTGACTTTCTTCAACTAGAACAAAAACAGTGAGGAGGTGGTATTTGTTTGCTTCAGATCTTTACCAGTACAACATTGAAAACCCTGTACTTTTTCACTGGTTGTGGTTAGTCTGAAACTAATCCTCACAAAGTACACAAACCAGCTACAGTGAAAATCTGTTGCACATCACTGGTAAGTGACATAACTCATTCTGTGTAGACAAAACAGCTGCTTTTATGCCGACTTACATTAATCTAATGGTGAAATAACATGACTGCTGATGCTTGGGTTTTTAGTGCTCTGCTGTCCAAGCGGGTGGTGTTATATTTGATATGCATCATGGGATGGAGAGAGTGTCTGAAACTGTGAAACTTGAGCTTTAGGAATGGAGGGGACCCTGGGGCCGGGGGCCAGCCTGAGTAGGGATATAGGGGACCAGTGCTCAGCACAGGGGCCCCTTGCCTCCGTTGGCTCTTTCGCTCCTTACAACACCACATTCCTCTCTGCAGGACCTGACAGCAGGGCTCACCAGAAATTATGACCCCATTATGGGCTAAAGGGAGATAAGAGGTGTGTGTGTGTGTGTGTGTGTGTGTGTGGTGGGGGTGGACAGAGGATATGGGTGTAGGCAAGGCTGTTGTTAAACGTATTGTTTTACATGCATTGATGTGATTGATGTTCACCCTAACTGGAGAAGCTGGAGGTGTTTTAGGCCAGTCGAAACAAGACCCTGACATAACGATGAGACACAATGTCACATTCTCACTCTCCATAAACTCACTCTCTCACACCCCTTTCTGTGCACATTTTTCACTCTCACTGCCACTTTCTCTTCACTCCATCCTTTTGTTATCGGCTCACCTTTTCTTACCCCCTTCACTACCCTTTTTTTTTTCATTTTGCCAACAAAATATGTAGAAAGGCGTTAAAAGTTACTGTTAGCTCCAGAAGTGGATGAATCGTCCCTGCACATTAAAGTCATCGTTTGGATCTCTTGAAGTGGAGTTGTTTTGAAAAGTGTTGGACAATACTGTAGTTGTCGCATCTCTTTAAAGATCTCAATTTTGAGAAATAGAACCTAATTCCGACTAGGCCTGTCGCAATAAACAATAAATCAATTAATCACATGATAAGTTAAAATTAGCAACCTCATTTTCATTTATTGGCTTTATCGTTTCTTTGTGTCTCTTTCTACTGAAGACACTGGATGACAAAAGGCTCATCTCCAGTGATCTTCACTGACCCCTCCCTTTCTCTTTTTTCTTTAAAATCTGTTTTAACTGTTCAAAAATCACATTTTGGATCGTTAAAAGCAGCTAAGCTGAGAAGCTAAGCTACGAGCTAAGCTAACAGACCAACCTCGGGTGGGGGGGAGAACCTGTCTTGTTGAAGCTCCAAAATTCACGGTTGAAACCCGTGCCTTTGTGTAAAAAGTTGTTTTTCTCTGCAAAAAGAAGCTGAAAACTTGTTTACTGATATTTTATTAAAAGCTTTGTGTGAAAAATGCTAAAGAGCTCAAACCACACAGAGCGTCTGCCATATTCAGAACCAAAAAACAAGAAAGAGGGACAGCCCATGTCACGTCAAGGGGCCTCCCTCCCATTTTTCTTAGAGACACGCTGCTCGCTCCCTCGCGATCCATCATTCAGTTCAAAGAGTCTTATACTGACGTCTAGTGGTCAAGAAAGATACTACACTCAAAAATTAACCAAAATTTCTTCTTAAATTTGACAATACTAATTTTTGTCAAATTTCAAACAATATTATCGTTTATCGCAATAATTTCTGAGACAATTAATCGCCCAGCAAAACTTGTTATCGTGACAGTGCTAGTAATTAGTTAAATATGGAGGTGAATAACCAGCAACATTTTATAAATGAGGGTAAACTAATGAATTTCATGAGGATGTAGAGAAGCCATTTAACAAGAGAAGGAACATTTGTAACAATGAGAACAGAAGAGTGACAAATTGTGTCCAGCTTACAAAGGACACCCTTATGTCTGTAAATTATGTCTCCATAATCCAACAGAGGTAGAATGAGTTTTTCAACAGTGGTTTGTTTTGCAGTCGACGTAAATGAAGATCAACTTCTGTCCAAGTCTCACTTTAACCTTAGACTGGAAAACATTACCATGATGCAAAAAGGACAGAGCACCATCAAGCCAAGCTCCCAAACATTTATAAACTCTATACTGTAATTACATTTGCTGTTTTTGGATGTAAATGGGACCTTGAGTACACAGTTTCATTCCACCTCATGTGCCACACGTGATGTGAATGACAATAAAGAAACTTGAACTTGAATATCACCATCGGGTGGGTATGGTTCCTCCTCCATGACCTGATATTAGCTTACTGCTAATTGTTTCTGCTTCGTTACAATATGTCTGCCTCTTGCATGGATTACAGGGCGTACTATGGCAACATTAACTTCTTTGGTGGTCCATCCTCCACGTCAGTAAAAGCTTCATCTAAACTGAAGCAGCTGGAAGAGGAGAATGAAGAGGCCATGTTTGTGGTCATCTCTGACGTCTGGCTGGACAATGTGGAAGTGATGGACAAGCTCAACCTGATGTTCTCAGGTCTGACTGGAGCCTTTCCTGCTGAAGAATGCACTCTATGAGGAGCTCATCACATTGTTTGTGTTTGTTTGTTTGTTTGTTTCTGACAGGATATGCTGCCATGCCTCCCACCTGCTTTATTCTGTGTGGAAACTTCTCTTCTGCTCCTTATGGGAAAACACAGATTAAAGCACTCAAAGGTGAACCAGTTGGGTCAGGAACACCTGAGATTCCTGGTGAAGGTTGACATTTTATTGATCTTGCATATAAATGTGCAGTTTATTCTTCTACATGACGTGACCAAGTTCAGAGTCAGAGTAATCTTTTTTGACATTGCCTGGGTACAACGGGAATATGTACGCACAGTCGTCCGAAAGATGGACTAAGTGTGTGAAGCTGCAGCTGTTCATCAGCGTGGCCATCTCACTCCTTATCAGAATGATCATCTTAGATATGAAAAAGGAGAAGAACCATGAGGGTAGATAGTGGTATTACAAAAAAAGATCTTACATATCTTGTCTATTCGGACACAATCTGAGACATCCAAAAAAAAAAAAAAAACTCTACCAGCAGCACAGTTAAGACAAATCACATATGCATTTGAGGTCCAGGCGGTGAGAATTAGTCCAT
>JARVGS010000761.1:19716323-19726526 GCA_031762315.1 Hypsolebias antenori | reverse complement strand
CTGTACAACATTTTACACACATTCTAGGGAGTTTATCAGCTAAAAAAAAGTTAATTTGGGGGTAAGTTCCTCTTTAATTACCTGTAAATATGCCGTGAGTGCCTCCCTTGCAAAGCCTGATGACAAGGAAGAGGATGAGGAGGAGAGTGAGGAAGGTCCACTCAAGCAGCTCCTGATAGTCTGACACTCAGTAGTTTGGAAATTCCAAGCAGTCCACAAGATGGCTTACTGAAAACTTTTGTACTTAGTAAATTTTATATTCTGTATACTGCAATATACTTATTAAAATAGTTTTCTTGAGATTTGTTGTCTTTATTGCAAAGGTAAAACTAAACTAACTAAAAATAAAACTTTTGGCGAACAAGATTGTCAAGCGGTTGTTCACTGAATAATCTGTAAAATTTCCTTATGTCTACCACAGTTTTGGTTATTGTGACAGAAATATTGGGTTATTAATGATTACCGGTAGGTTTTTCAAAGAGTTGTCTACAACAGGTAAGATTGTTCACAACCTTTCCATAAAACACAACTTCAAAAGATCTCAACTATTTATGTAACTTTAGATTTTGCAGCCTACACTGTACACGTGTTGCACATGTGTCTTTCATAAATCATCAAATTTGACCTTGATCATTTGATTTTACCCGCACATATTTAGTCAAACACGCTGAAATGCTCATCTCGTGCTTTTGAATCTTAGAATTTGGAGATAAAAGTTGAAAGCCTGTTTGATTTAGCGTTTTAAATTTGACAAACAAACGGAGCCTCGTCCACATTCCCATCTCGTCTGTCCTCATCTCTTTCAGGCTCCACCTCCGAAGCGGCTCGCATCATCTACCCTCCGGCACCCCGCTCCATCATGGTGACCAAAGGCCAGCGGCTGGTGCTGGAGTGTGTGGCTAGTGGCATCCCCACTCCACAGGTCACATGGGCAAAAGATGGCCAGGACCTGCGTTTTCACAACAACACGCACTATTTGCTCAGCAACCTGCTGATTGACGCCGTGAGCGAAGGCGACTCCGGCACCTACGTCTGCGGAGCGGACAACGGCTTCGACTCGGCCAGCTCCACCACCGTGCTGTACAACGTGCAAGTATTTGGTGAGAAAGCCCAAATTGTTTATCAAACATGTCAACAAATTGATTGAATTCAGATTTCTGTAAAGGCTTTTCATATTGAAGAGTTTGTTTATTTTACCCAGTTTTGTCTGCGTCATGGATCTGAGGTATTTCGCCTCCCGTTTGGCGAAGTTGAACCGGTGGTCTGTGTGTGCGTAGAAGCAAAGACGACACAGTGGAGACAGGGCTCTCTAGTCTGCAGCAGGACTTGATTGAATGTGTCTAGGTTATGGATGGCTGTTTTTACAGTGATTTTGTGTGTGTGTGCTTGTGTGTTTGTGTAAATGTGTTTGGGGCTCGTCGCTCAGCATCTGGCTCTAATTAAAGTTGGAGTGCTGCTGTAGCTGAAATGAGTTCTGTCTTCCCACCCTATTCAAAAGCAGCCAACCATCAACTGGCTGGCCTGCCTGAATCTGCACACCCCCCGTGTTATGTATTTCTTTGCGCGCACGCATGCTTTTGCTTTTACTCAGATTTTAAAGACGTCGAAGCCTTTTTGTCCGATTGTTTTAAATGCAGCACGTAGTGGCGGTCAAGCATTTCAGTTGTGCAAGCGTTAATGCGTTCCCGTCTCTTGGCTTCCTCCTGCAGAGCCCCCCCAGGTCACCGTGGAGCTGCAGCAGCAGGAAGTCGTGTACGGAGAAACGGTGCGCTTCACCTGCCAGGCCCGTGGTAAGCCCGCTCCCGCTGTGATGTGGCTTCACAACGCTCAGCCCCTGGCTCCGTCCCCCCGCCACCGCCTTACCTCGCGGATGCTGCGCGTGTTTAACGTGGGCCCGCAGGATGACGGCCTGTACCAGTGCATGGCAGAGAACGGGGTGGGCAGCTCACAAGCCTCCGTTCGCCTTGTAACCCTATCATCTGGTGAGTAGCTGTAGATTACTAATCAGTTGTGGGTTTCCTGCTCCTGCTCGGCTGCTTTTTAACCTGATTGTGTGTTTTTGTAGGGATTTCATCTGGGAAGAGGCTGCCCTCCAGCTATCGCCCTCTCAGCCCAGACAAGGTGCTGAAGGAGCAGCCTCCTGTAAGGCCTGGGGCAACCGGCGCCATGCTGCCCTTGGACTGCTCTGAACTGCCAGGGCAAATTTTGCCTGCAGATGCCCCCATTATTCTCAGTCAGCCTCGCACAGGCAAGGCTGACACTTACGAACTCACCTGGAGGCCTCGGCATGAGCGAGGAGCCCCTGTGCTGGAGTATATCATCAAATACAGAAAAGTAAAGGCACACTAGGACTTATTGTGTAAAATAAGTTGCGTTTTGTCTTGGTTTCTTTATAGTAACCAAGTCCTTTTTGGCCTTTCAGGAGGGAGATCTTGCAGACTGGATCACCCGGACTATCTCAGGCTCTCTCCACAAGTTGACCCTGACCAAACTGCAGCCAGACAGCCTGTATGAAGTGGAGATGGCTGCCAAAAACTGCGCGGGCTTTGGTCAGCCGGCCATGATGACCTTCAGAACTGGCAAAAGTATGACACAGACGGAAAGCATTGAGACATTGGTCCACAGTGATACAAGTCCTCATCAAATCCCATGCACAAACGGCAAACTCCCCTTCTGTGTAACGTCCACTGTCTAAAAGTCACACAACTTCATCTTAATGATTTACCTCGTGTTGCTTTTTTTAAACTAGTTGTTTAAAGACATGAAGTGACTGATACCGCCTCTTGGTTCTTTAGTACAAGCGTAGAATAAGTTTGAGTCTTGAATGTGTTTGTTTTTCTTTCTGCAGATCGCAAAGGACACCACGACCCACCAAAACCTCCCGCTGTTCCTGCAACCAAGCTGTCTCGTAAGCATTTTATGTGGCCACAACAAATCCTCTGATTAACAACACTAATCATATCTAATCTAGGATCCTCCCGACTTACGACTAACAACTCTCACTCTCTCTTGCATTTCTGTCTCTGAAGGATGAACTCCCAGTAAGTCCTGAAAGGGATTTCACATTCCGAGGTTACGTTGTTGTCAGATTTATGTTTGTGTTGTTGAGGTTTATCCGACGCCACCTCTGCTCCGCAGCTCCTGAGGCTCCCGATAAGCCCACTGTCTCCACGGCCACCGAGACGTCGGCGTACGTGACTTGGATTCCTCGCGGCAACCGCGGCTTCCCCATCCAGTCGTTTCGGGTGCAGTACAAGAAGGTGAAGAGGGCAGGGGAGGACTGGGTGACTGCGGTGGAGAACATTCCTCCGTCGAGACTATCTGTGGAAATCACGGGCCTGGAGAAAGGTCAGAACATACAATTTAAACATAGTTGCTCTGAGCTGCTGGAGTTAAGGGGAGCTATAGGATGTTGTTCTATGTAATTACAGTGATAGTGCTCTGCGTAATTACATGCCCACCATCTGTAAATTTATCACCATAATGAGTGTTGTTAGTCATTTCAGTGATTACTGCCATTAATCAGAACATAACTATGTTAAAGTTAATGTAATGTTGGCTCACACAAGGAAAACAACTTAATTAGTAAGCTTTTAAGTTAAAGTTTGGGTCCACAGCCCTGAGACACAGATCATCAATGCTTGTTCCTCCACTTGTAGGTACATCTTATAAGTTTCGTGTAGTCGCAGTAAACGTGATCGGCTCCAGTCCGCCCAGTGCTCCTTCGAAGGCCTACACTGTGGTGGGTGGAAGAACGCATGAACGTCCCGTTGATGGACCTTACATCACCTACAACGAGGCCATCAACGAAACTACCATCATCCTGAAATGGACGGTAAGCGTCTAGAAGTCAGAAATATGTTTGATTTGAGTCTAATTGGGATTACTAACCTGATTTGTTTTTGCCCCCACAGTACGCCCCTGTAAACAACACGCCCATCTACGGTTTCTACATCTACTACCGGCCAACAGACAGCGATAACGACAGCGACTACAAGAAGGATGTGGTGGAGGGCGACAGGTACTGGCATTCAATCACTGACTTACAGCCGGAAACTGCCTACGACATCAAGATGCAGAGCTTTAACGAGAAGGGCGAGAGCGAATTTGGCAACGTGGTGATCCTTGAAACAAAAGGTGAGGTCGTATCCCTCTTTTTGTTTTAAATGTGCATTTAGAGAAGGCTCAGCCAGAAAAATCTGACTTTTCCGCTCTTTGTTTCCTCAGCTCGTCTCAATCACCTGTGGACTGAGCCGTCCAAGCCCCCGGACTCAGGGAACGGGGGCCGCAGCGTGCTTGTGCCTCGCCCTGGCGACCTCCCCTACCTCATAGTTGGTATTGTCCTGGGAGCCTTTGTCTTTATCATTGTGGCCTTCATCCCCTTCTGCCTCTGGAGAGCTTGGGCCAAACAGAGTGAGTGTTCCTCAGAGCTCATTGCATTTTGGCAGGATTCCACGTCTTTACCTGTACATTTGTCTAATTAACTATTTATCTTTGCTGCAGAACAAACGTCAGACTTGTGTTTCCCCACTGTGGCTGCTCCTGTGTCTTCGTGCCAGTACACCATGGTCCCTCTTCAGGGACTTGCCTTGGTTGGACACTGTCCACTGGATCCACACATGACAGCTCCACATGGCGTTTACCCAGCTAACGGAGAATACACGCAGAACGGCAAAGCGCACCACCCAAAGGAGTGTCTGCCAGGACTGCAGCAGGTAGAAACATCTCTTTACTCAGGCCGAGTAAACATTATTATTTTATTTTTGTGTTACTTTTGTTGACTAAACAATCTAAACACTTTTGTGATGTTCAGGATGAGGTGGATTGTGAGATGGAGTGTGACACACTCCTGCCACAGATGGTGTCAAACGGACATGTGCCTGTCTACCATTACTCCACCAGGTATGTTTGTACAAAAACTCAAAACTGGAAGTTCATGAAGAAA
The DNA here is from genome assembly GCA_031762315.1 of Hypsolebias antenori. Taxonomy (NCBI): domain Eukaryota; kingdom Metazoa; phylum Chordata; class Actinopteri; order Cyprinodontiformes; family Rivulidae; genus Hypsolebias; species Hypsolebias antenori. The sequence continues at coordinate 19,721,581 of JARVGS010000761.1, read as the reverse complement.
TATTAACGTTCTGCTCATATTTAAGTCAGTAAAACTGGAGCGAACTGATTTAAGGTTATGGACAAATCACATCTGTTTGAATTAGCACCAAGAAAATAGTTAACAGTAATCCTGACTAGATTGAACAGCTAGTCTACCGTAACGTTCAGAACATCCCCTCCATGGAACCTCTGACTTCTCTGGCATTTCAGTAGCTCTTACTCAAAACAGTCAAAATCTTCAGCGCATGTTTGTTTTTGTTTTCCACAGCGGTGCTGATCATCACACGCAGGCCTGCTGCTCTCCCAACGACGCCACCCTTCGGCTTCTGACGTCTTCCTGTCAGCTTGTCGGCTCAGGTGAAGTGGGTGGTGACGCCAGGTTCTGCGGTGGAGACGGAGAACAGGACACATCCCGAAGTATGTGCGGCTACTTCACAGACTGCAGTTTCGCCAAATGATGACAAAACAAAACAAAAAATAGATGATTATAAGAATCGGACAAACCACTAATACACATAATTTTTTTTTTACTTTTTATTGTATAAATGTTTATGAAGCATTCACACTGTTGTGATCCATTTTTCTTCTGTACATTTTTGGGTGCGATTCTCGTTCCACAGTTTTCTAGCAATTTCAACAAGTCATATCAAAATGTTCAGCTTTTTCAGGACAATCCTGTAATGACTTTTGGTGTTGGTGCAACTTTAGCTTTTTGATGTATTTGGTCTTTTCTGCCATTTTTTCCTCAGAAAATTAATTGAGCTCATTTTACATCCTTCATATCGTTAGATCTGTTTACAACCTTTTACTGCTCCTTTCACATTTTGTTCTGGTTCAGCGTCTTTAACTTTTATTTTCAGCTACTTTCAGCTAATTCCAACATTTTTTTCAGCTGTTTTCTGCTCCTTTCAGTTTGTTTCTGCTTATTACAACATTTTTGTGCTTCTTCTAATTTATTTCTGCAAATGTCAGTTTGTTATGCTTATTTATATGCTTACTTATGCAAATTTCAACTTTTTCTGCTATTTCAGCTAGTACAAAGCTGTTTTTATACAAATTTAAGCTTTTTCAGCTAATTTCACATTTTTTGCTCTCATTTAAACATTTTCAGCCTAATTCAGCAAAAATGTGCTCTCTCCACTTCTTGCGATTTCAGCTTCTTTCTGTTTTTTAGCTTCTTTTCAGCAGTTTTTGTGGCTAATTTCAGCTTCTTTTTTCAGATAATTTCCATTTCTTTGTGCTCATTTCTGCTTCTTTCAGCCTAATTGGGCAAACATGTTATTTCTGTGTTCTTATGCTAATTTAAGCTTCTTCTACCTTTTCAGCTACCTATTTTATCATTTAGCTAATTTAAACTGTTTTCAGATAAATTCAAGTTTTTCATGAAAATTTTCTGCTACTTTCAGGCTAATTAACTTCTTTATGCTAATTTCAGCTTGTTGTGCTCGTTTCAGCTATTTCAGCTACTATTTATCTGCTTTTATGCTAATTCCACCTTTTTTTAAACTCATTTCAGCTCTTTCAGTGTCAATATGTTAGTTTAAGCTTCTTCCTGCCTTTTCAACTACTTTTGCTAATTTCCTAAATTTCTGTGCCCATTTCTGCTTATTTTCATTCAAACTTTATTTATACAGATTGAATGAAAATAAGCAGAAATGCGCACAGAAATTTCTGCTTATTCAAATCTGCCGATAATTCAGCAAATGTTTTTTTCTACTTTCTTCTTCTACTTTAGGCTAGTTCTTCATTAGTTAATTTCAGCAGTTTTTCAGAAAGTTCTTCTGCATTATGCATTTTCACAGGAAATGCAATTCCTCTACTTATAATCAAATCTGAGCTTTCATTTACAAACATTTAATAAGTCCGTTTACCGGTAGTTTTCTGAAAGTCAAAGTTCTAGAAGAGTTTTATTCAGCAGCGCCCTCTTTGTGTTTTATTTTCCTCAGAACCAGAACCTTTGTACCTTCTGTCTTTAGAAGATGGGATTTTCACGTCGTCTTCATCAGCCACAACACAACAGTCCCGAGACTCGACTCAAGAAGCGAATGTCCTCCCGAACGAAGTGTCCCTAGAGGACGAAGGGTCAGCCGACACTACGGATGCATAAGAGACTGAACAAAGGAAAACAAGAGAAAATATTTATTTTTGTATCAGAGATATTTATATATTTATGCTTTTGTACATAACTGTACTGTATATAAGGTTATTTTCATATTCAAGAGGACGCTTTTATTCAAACATATGCTCTTTATAAGCCCCGAACAAAAGGAGTCGTGGGCCCGTTTTGCATTTTGATATTCTTCCTGTTGTCAGCACTTCCCCTCCACTCATAAATATCCGTTCTATGGCCCTTTGACACTTCTCTTTATGCACAACAGTAACTAAAGGGACCGTTTCCACCAAGCTGATGCCGTCACTACAAGGTGCTGTGTTGTGTTCAGATTTGTAATCTTGTATAGCAGTAACACAAACGTATTATGCATTGCTCATTATTAAACTATTAACAAGTGTATGCAACATAAATCATTGTTTCAGTAGTGCACAACAGATTATATATATATATATATATATATATATATATATATATATATAAACTCAGATATTTATTTTTTCATCACTGAGTGGGAGAGATTCTGGAAAAATAACAGTCATCGATAAGCTGAACTTTATACTGCAGCCACTTGTATGTTTACTCATGCTGGTTATCAATTGACTGCCAGCAGAGGGCGCTGTGACAGGTGCGTTAGTATTACCCCACACACACTTATCAGTGCAAGAAGTATTAGTCTGTGACAGACTTCGTGATCAAAATGAAGGAGATCCTGAATCCACAATGTCATTAAAGTGCAGCCACTCTGCTGCTGCACAAGCTGGAGCATTATTGCATGTAAATAAAATTTTATAAACTCAATTTACCTGTGGTGCGTCTTGACGATGTTTCTCTTGTGACAAAGAAAGCAAAGACCATTCTCCAGGTGGAATTAAATACCAAGTTTCCTTATAAACTTTATCAATTTTGTATTTACAAATACATAATCTAGCAATTTTGATATGAAACATTAATATTTACAAAATAGCCTCTCCAAAAAAAAAAAAAGGTTCTGTACAGTACAACCTGATAAGTTAGTAAATTACATTAGTAACTGTGCAGAAGGTTACTTATGATTCAAAATACAAATTCAAGTTCTGAACTTTTTTCCACAACCAGTCAGTTAAAATTAATGACTCAAGCTGTGTTACTCCATCTTCTCAACAAAAGTTTGAACATCTGAATTACTCTGACAAACATAAGAATCTTTTTGAATTGAAACCATGATGTAAACATGTAAACAATAAATTAGTCGCTTCGCAGTTTTTCTCCAACACTTAAAGAAACTACAAAGTTCAGTGAGAGACATGTTTGCTTCTGAAGCGAGGCCTTCAGACTTCAACATCGGGTCTCGTCACACAGCCGAGCTGCCGTCGTGGCCCAGGATGTGGCTTATGTTGTGGGCAGGACGATTCGTCTGCTTGCCGGAGTCGGCCGATGGGTTGGAAAGAGACAACAGGGGGGACATCGGCATGGCCGAGCCGTCGGAGGGCATGCCGGTGGCGATCTCGGGGAACAGCGAGGTGAGGCTGAAGTTCGAGATGTGAGGGGTGATTCCAGACGAAGGCATTGGGGGAATGTCTGGGAGCAAGGGGAAACTGGCCTGGCCAAAGCCCACAGGTCGAGGTGGGGAGAGGATGGAGCCAAATCGGTTGTTGAGTGCTGGTGCGCTGCCTTTGTCTGCACTGGGACTTGGAAACATTTGGTTGGGAAAGTACTGGAGGGTGACGTCACTGGGAAGGCTGGGGTGAGCAGCAGGCGAGTAAGAAGGATAAAAGGAGGGTAAAGTGTTTTGGGGCTCCACAGGGAGAAGGGACGGTGTTCGGGAGGTGCTGGGCTGGCTGGCTGGAGGGATGAAAGTAGAGTTTGCATTGATGGGAGGAGGATTCATCCCTCCTTCTGTAATAAAGGAAAAACCGAAGTTCTGTGTTAGGTGCTGATCGGATACCAAGTTGTTGTCGCTGGGAACCTGCGCACTGTCCCCCATGAAGCGTACAATGGTGCTACGTCTGGGCTCTCCTCCGGACTGCGGGCGACTCAGCAGCACTCCCCCCGCAGGGGGGAGAGGCAGGTGGCCCTCGGGCTCGAAGGGGTTGGTCGATCTCAGCGCGCCCGATCGAGGCCGGTCACTGGGCCTCAGTTTGGTGGACTGAGTGTCCCTCGGAATATGACGAGAGTGCTGGCTAACAGCAGCGGGTGGTCTGGAGATGGCTGAGGAGCGGCCCGGCTCTGAGCTGCTGTGTGGCGTTGGAGGGTGGGGGAGACCCGCTCGAACCCCAGGACCCGTGTGCATATTGCTGCTGACCTGAGGAATGTGGCCCTTGTTGCTCTCTGCCAGCCTCATAGCTGGGGCCTTCTGAGACTGAGGCACACTCGGGCTGGAGGTCTTGGCTTGGATGTCTCCTGAGGTGCTCCCAGGCACACAGCTGTACTCCATGCTGACTGGGGGGCAGCACTGCACCGCTCGCTGGTGGTTGTTCTGCTCAGAAAGGTGGGGTGAAAGGAGGCTCTGCATGAAACTCTGGTGACAACCTTCCTGTTCGCGAGGCAGCGTGGACCCAACTTGAACACCCTGAGGGCCAGGATGAGCTCCGCTGTAGCCTCCACGATTTCTTCCATCTGCTACGGGGCCGACACTCATCCTGAACCCTCCCTGCTGCTGCCCCTGGAGGCCCCTCTGGGAGGGAGGCACCGACTTGGACGCCATATCATTCCCACGAGAGACTTGAGCCTCAAAACCACCAAGTTGATGCGTTCCCCCTCCACCGCCCATCGCCTTGAAGGGCTGACACTCTGAACCTCGCTGAACATCACTGGAAGCAGAATGCTCAGGTGGGAGGCGGTTCTGTGGGTTGTGTGGAACGCTGGCCTTTCCTCGGGATGTGTCCAAGTAACCGCGGAGGTCTGGTTGTTCCTGAGCGCCACCGCGGCCGGGCTGAAGGTGGAGAGCTATGCGCTGTTGCTGCTCGCCACTGGTGGAACTCTTACTGAGGAGCGCCTCGGCGGAGTAGTCTGAAATACGGTGGCGTTCCTGACGAGACGGAGCGCAGGCCAGCTCAGACGAACGAGACACCGGATTACTGGGAGGAGAGATGAGCTGCTGCTGCTCCAGGCTCCGGGAGCTCATCATCCTCTGCATTGCATTATGGTCCTGACCAGTCTGAGAGAGAGGGGGGGGGGGGGGGAAT
>JARVGS010000761.1:19702252-19716313 GCA_031762315.1 Hypsolebias antenori | reverse complement strand
CGCCCCCCCCAATATTAGGAAAACCATTAGTTCTGAGCAGCTTCTGAACATGTAGAAAAAGACAGAATGAATTGATAAATTAAAAATGTCACACCTCATAAACTTGTCTTATATGTAGTGAAACACATGTACTGATGTAAGCCTTCTTTCTCCCCATTAACTTAAGTTTTTCCATGAATACAATTTTGAAAATGTTCTTGAACTAAAGTTCCAGGATTGTTTTATTACCTAAAACAGTCGTCAAAGGAAGTCGCACAATAAAGAATCCTCTTAAGTCAATCTTGAATTATTTAACCTGTTTTGAGAATGATGTCACTGTTAATCTCCATCATTGTGCTAAACTTGCGTTTATTATTATCAGGTGTGCCAGAGAATTGGTACAGCTTGGAAAAGGCAATGAAAAGTTTGTTTGAGTTCATAGTTTGCAATGAAGACGTTTAAAATCTAGATATAGATCAAAGCCGACCTGGACCCTGCATGCAACATTTGTAAACAAACTCCAGCTACACTCCTGCACACATTCTGGACCTGTCCCAAACTGAAGACCTTTTAGAAATCTATTTTGTCACCTTCTCTGGGATATGTGGAAAAACTGTTCATCCATCATTGCTCATCTCAATGTTTGGGGTGATCCCTATGGATACGTCCTTCAGCGAGTACAAGAAGGATGTGATTGCTTTTGGCTCTCTCCTGGCCAGAAGACTGGTTCTGTGCAACTGGAAGGACCAACATCCCCCAGCATATGTAATTTGAATGAGAGGTGTTGTATCAGATTCATCTAGAAAAAATAAGATATACCCTGAAGGGTTCTGTTAAAAGATTTTGGGACATGTGGCAGCCTTTTATATATTGTATGAAGAAAACTTCTCAATGTCTGTGTACTGGTAGTTCATTTGTGTACGTGTGACTGATCCGGTGTGGGAAGGGAAGGGGTGGGAGTTTTTGTTGTTGTTGTGTTCTTTGTGTCCAAAATGAAAAACTAATAAAAAGACTTTGATTTAAAAAAAAAAAAAATCTAGATATAAAAAGCTTTAAAACCTCTGATAGTCAGGTTTTGGTGTCATTTCATTAAATGTAAATTTTTTTTTCTATTTATACGTCGTTTAGAGAAAACACAAAACAAAAACAGAGTCAACATTTATCGTCGTATTCCGCCAAACTGAGGCCTCGATCAGGCGCTCCGAGATGGACCATCCCCTTTGGAACTAAAAAAAACATGTAGTATCTTCAAGAAACACCACCAACCTTGAGGTGGTCCTGCTGGGCCATGTGGCTGCTGTGGTGGGACCTGGATCCCACTGATTGGGCTTCACAAGTTTTCTCTTGATGCCTGAAGTGCTGCTGCTGCTGCTGGATCTGCTGCTGCAGATGCTGTGGGTGTCTGGAGTGGGCACTCTGCTGCTGCTGTAGCTGCTGCTGATGCTGTGCCTGGGGGGGAGGCTGCTGATGTTGTGGGTGCTGCTGTTGATGAGATGGTTGGTGCAGCGTCGGTTGTTGATGCTGCTGCGACTGTTGGTGCGACTGCTGCGGATGCTGCTGGGTTTGCTGCTGATGCTGAGACTGTTGCTGCTGCTGATGTGAATGCTGCTGCAGTCCAGACTTTTCCAGGTGATGCTTCTGTTGCAGCCCAGCAGGTGAGCCAGTCTGACCACCTCTGACAATCCCTCGCTTCTTCTGGACATGCTGCTGCTGCTCTTGTTGCTGCTGCAGCGCCCTCTGGTGTAGCGAATGGCGCTGCGCGGGGTCCGTCTGTGTCAAGTGGTGCTGCAAATGGTACAGATTATGTCTTTGTTGTTCTTGCTGCTGCTTCATGTAAAGGTTCCCTCCCAGATGCTGGCCAGGTTGGCTTACGATATGCTGTGAATGACCCTGAGGTACTGGAAGCACCCCTGACTGGTTCTGCTCTGGAGGTCCTTGTGGAGGGCAGTGGCCCTCGATGGGACGCGCAGCTGGACTCATGAAGGAGTTGGTGGAGAAGAGAGGGCCGCCACTTTCTGAGCTGATCCTTGTTAGGACAGCTGAAGAGGTGGATGGCAGCAGCGGCGCCATCATCTGACTGTGCTCTGGGGCCTTGACATCCATGTGGCCAACAGGATTAACTGCGGGGAGGCAAGGTTTGGGTCGTTTTCCAGCGTTTAGCATGACTTCTTCTTGGGCCTGCCTTTTGGAGATGATCTTCACTTGTCGCTCACCCACAGCGTTTCCAGGCTGAGTCCGTACTGATGAAGTCTTTAAGGTGGTGTATTCAATTACATGGGCAGCACCTGAACAGGGTGAAAGGGACTTGTTTGAGGCTTGGGACATATGAACTGTGGTGCCCACCGGGGAGGAAACAGAACCCTGTTGAGCAGCAAGACTGGGGGAGGCCGGATAGGGCTGATGGCTGGAGCTGGGCCTGACCAGGTTGTTCACACTGAGGCTGGCTGCCGTCCCACTCTGTGCTGAGCTCTGAGACTGGGGAAGAGGCTGAGACTGAGAGTAAGAAATATTTTGGGAATGTCTGCTTCCATTCGGCCTACTGACAGACCCCTCCCCAGTCTGTCCTCTGACAGACATCTCAACATGTGTAACTGTTCCTGGGTCCATGGGCTTGGTCATTTTAGCTTGCTGCCCAGTTGCGCTCCTATCTTTGTTTGTAGACACAAGTGGGGGTTTGGGGGAGCCCCATGGGGCTGTGTTGGCATGGGCTGAAGAAGTGTTGTCCCCAGAGCAGCCCCCACTCCTCCTTCCAGGACTGTCCTGTTCTAGCATGGCCAGGGCCAGCATCTCTGCCTGTTCAGAAGTGAACGTAAATGTTCCGAAGGAGCCAGACGACGTGCCGATGCTCTGGCCCTGAGGAAGCATTGATGCCACAGAGAATCCTCTACCGTTCCCATTCCCTGCAGAAGTGGGAGAATCGGTCTGACTGGTGGATGCCATGGGGTTCTCCAAAGACTGATCATCTAGGTTAGTGTATACCGGCTGAGGTAATGCAAAATCTTTTCTTGATGGAGCGTCGGAAGTCACCGTAACAAAGCTCTCTTTCTCTGTCGATGTGGGTCGCCTCTCCCCCTGAACATCGCTGTCAGGTTTTGCCGCCTGTGGTGGCTTCACTTCTGTAGGACCGCATGAAGAGGGTTGGGGCACAGGAGCCTCAGTCTGTTGTGCTAGCGCTCTCGGAGCAACGGTCTTTTTCTTAAACTCTGAACTCGTTGCAGAGGCTGCGACGGAGCTGTGAGAAACAGAATGCACCGCTGCAGGTGAGGACTGCGCCACAGCTGTGGACACAGAGGACGACGTGCCAGACTGAAACTCTGATGTACAAGTCGGTGGGTCTTGAATTTTAGATTCCTGGGAAAGGCACTGCGAGACAGCGTGGGCATTCTGGTTCAAAGACGCAGTAGTTGAACCGCTGCTGGCACAGACTCGAGCCAAACACGCAGTTGAATCTCCAGCAGATGTGCAACGTGCCTCAGCGGCAACTGCAGTGGGTTTACTTTGTTTAGAAACAGCAGCGGCAACAACTAACTTACTTTGTGTTGTGTTAGTTATTGTACTAGCAGTAGTCAGTTTAACATCTAGAACTGAAGGTTTGGTTACAGTTGAGCCGTTATCGGAAACGGAAGCTGATTTGCTCTCCGTTACCAAAGCTGAGCTGTTTGATGGCTTGACAGTAGCTGCAGTTGTGATATTACCAACTGCGGTTTGACCAGATACTGACTCGCTTTGAGCTGCACTGACAGAGCCACTATCCTGTGACTGATTAAATACAGTGCTACTAGTTGAACTGCACACGATCGGCTGCTTGGTGTTCTGTGCTGAGGTAACACAACCTAAATCTTTGCCGCTTTCCGCAGCTGTGGAAGTTGCAGTGCATATTGGGAGAACATTAGTTACTTTGGCAGGTGACGATTGTAAAACTTGGCATAAAGTAACTTTTGCTGTCTGGCTCTCTCCTGCAACAGCAGGTTTGACTGGAGCAGCAGCAACCTGTGCAGAGCTGTGTTCCTTCTTCTTGGCAGGTTTAGTCCTTTTAGCTGCTGCTCTCTTTGTGTTTAAAACTGTGCATAGCTTCTTTCCTGAGGGCTTAGAGGTATTAACCACTTGCCCTGAGGTGACTGGGTTCACACAGGGGACCTGGAGCTGTTGGGCGGGTAGCACAAGAGTGGCTCCAGAGTTGGGCGCTGAAGCAGGAGGTTGCTGCTGTCCTGCTGATAATGGAGTAGGAAAAGGCTGACAGCTGCTCTGACTAGAAAGAGGGAGGCCTTGAGATATGCTCTGGTTTAGACTACTAAGGGCTCCTAAACTATTGAGGGCCACATTAGTAGTGGGTTCCTCAGATGTGGTGGGCTGGACCAGCTGGAGGGTACTCTGGCCACCCGGGGAGCTGGATTTGTCTGAGGTCTTCATGGGCTGCAGGGCAAACACCTGACCATTCACAGTGATCGTATGTGGCGTTGTAGGAACTGGTGAAGAAGTGGACGCCTGGCTGACCTGTCGAGGATGGTTTACTTGAGGCTGGACAGGTCGAGGAAGAATGTGCACCAGCTGCTTTCCTCCGACACTTTGTGAGGGAGGGGCAGACACTGAACTGCTTGTAGTATGCGTTTGAGTGGAAGCGGCAGGAACCATCCCAACCTGAGGAGTCGGAGGAGCAGATGCAGCCTGACTGGGAGCTTGAATGATTACTATATGCTGACATGGTGTCTGAGTCGTAATTTCCTCCCTCGCAACCGGCTGGGCAGGGCAGGCGCTGGCCTGCTGCAGGATTACAAGACTCGGATTGTTTGTGTTCTGAGGTGCCGTCACACCTGAAGCTGCTGCTGCAGCTGGATTGACTTGCAGCACCTGCATTGTCTGAAGGAGGGGGAGCATGGCGGCCTGCGGCTGAGGTACCAGAGCTGGCTGAGGTTGTGGGATAAGGGCTGCTGGGGTATGAGGGACTAATGACGCTGGATGAAGTACAGCAGGCTGGGACTGTGACATGACAGCTGGGTGGGCCACCACAGCTGGCTGCGGTACTACGGCTGACCGGGGAAGAACTGCACACTGAGGCTGAGCCAAGACAGGTTGAGTTTGCGCCTGGTTTTGCACAGCAGGCTGTAGATGGGGTGTTTTTATCAGAGGATGCGGCTGGATGTGACCTGTAATGGGAGTTTGCTGTACAGGCACGTGCGGCTGCATCTGTATCTGAATGGGACAAACGGAGGTTTTGCTGCCCACTGGACACACAGTCACCTGCTGGACAGCCTGCGTGGTGTTGCTGACGTCTGGAGAGGGCAGACTCTGACAGACTGGTTGGACCGTGTTCCCTGCCATCTGCAGCGTTGTCCAAGTGGTCTGAGTGCTGCCTGCAGCCCTGAGAAGGGGTTGGTTGCTGGGGATAGCAGTGTAACATGCAGTCCTGACAGCAGTGTTCTGCGTGACCAACGAGCAAACGTCTGAAGTTGTTTTGGTTACAGTTTGGGGAAACGTAAGGTGTGTGGACACGGGTGACGCAGCGCCGTCAGCGGGACGCTGCGAGGGTGAAGTAGCATCTATAGTAATTGTGTGAACTGGGGCAGCAGGCTGTGCTTGCTGGGGCAGAGACGTAGTGGCTGCAGGGATCTGGAGGGTGATGTAGGACACAGAAGGTGGCAGAGTGGGAGCTGCGGCGGGCGTCTCAACCACACACTGCTCTATCACCCTTGAACCAGGCGTGGATGGAATGGGTGTGGCGGCTGGGAGAAGAGCAGGGGTGGAGGAAGGTGTTTGAACTTGCAGCAAGGCTCCGTTAACTCTTAACCTGGCCTCAGCTGGTGGCTGGAGGATTATTGTTTCAGAGGGCTGCTTTCCTGGACTCATCTGTTTGTCTGCAGGTCCTTTCACGTTGCTGCTGGAACACAAGACAATCCCCTTTGGGAGCTGATGAGTGGGGGTGACTTTTGCCACTTTGGCAGAGCGTTGCTTGCCCTTCCAGTGGATTGTGGGATCCTCTAGAATGTTGATATCATGGGCTTTGAGGAGCTCAATGTAGTGAGCGCTTTCTTTTCTCAGTTCCTCCAACTGACGCCGCAGCCGGCTAATCTCCTCTGCTGCAAAGCAGAAACAACACATTTAATTAGAAACATGTTCCCCAATATTCTACAAGATTGTTTAGGTAGTCACCTATTTTACAAATAAATACAGTATCTGATAGGGTTTTTCACTAAATATTACAGCTGGACAGCTGAAGATTAGACACAACTACTGGTATAAACCTGAAGAAAGGAATAAAATTTAATAAAACAACTGTACCTTGCACTTTATCGCCTCCATCCAAAAGCATTGCATCGTTTTGTTTCTTCAGTTCAGTGATGTAACGAAAAGCCTGGTCCAATATCATGTTCTTGCTCTATTATGAAAAATTAAACCATACATACAAATACATGATAAGCTTTCAGACACTCGACTGGGGCTGATTCAAATAATGGCAGCTAGTTTCTTACCTGTTTGAGTGCTTGAGAACATGGCAGGAGACTGCCAATACGGTTAATCCCTGCATTGATTTTCTCTTTTCGGTGTCGCTCAACTACAGATACACAAAAACAAGCCTTTCAAAATCCAAAAGTTTTGGAAGTTAAATCATCTACAACACATCTACCACACAGAAGCAAAATCTTGAATCGTCCCTTTTATTTTTATATTTTGAATGTAAGGCATCATTTCTCTTCAGGAATATTTCTACAGGCTTTCTGAAGGTCCGTCAAAGTTTTTATTATTATCATTATTATTTTACTATTATTTTTAATTTGGCTGCTTTTTCACTCAGTTTTTGTTCCGTATCATTTTTCTTATTTTTTAAACTACTTACTTTATTTTTTTTAACTACCGTACCGTACTTAATTCTGACCTAAGAATGAGTCAGGTATGAAAAGGCTCATAAACTCGAGATGTAGAAAACGAAATTATACATTAATTAACTTTTATCTGTGCTGCTGATTTCTTACCCATAAGCTGCTATATTCATTTCATACCCACCTTCTAACAAAGGGAAGTGGTGGCGCAGACGTTAGAGAGGGTCACCGATCAACCACGGTTCAACTCTCAAACCAACAACATCATAATGTGGGTGGAAAAGGTGAAAAACACACACCTGCCTCCACCCTCATTTGCCCCACTCTGGGCCCTTGAGCAAGACCCTTAAACATCACCCACCCCACACCCAGCTGCTCCCCTGGCACCTTAGATGGCAGCTCACTGCTTCACATGTGCAATGGGGAAAACGCAGATAATTAATTTACCCTTTGGGGATTAATAGAGTACAATAAAAAATATATAATAAATAAAATGACAACATATCTCATGTTCTGGCTGCTGTTTAATACACCGTATTATATTATTACTGCTGAGTGTATGTCTTAGATCCTTGTATATTGTTTCTTTTTTTATAGTTCATATTATTGCTATTTTTGGGTGTAACTGGGACCTCGAGTGCACAGTTTTGCTCCACCTCATGCACCACACATGATGGAAATCACAATAAAGTCACTTTGAAAGTAACCTTTTAGGCACTCTGTTAGATGCAGCTTGTCACAATAATTTGTTCCAGTGCATTTAGTTGACTGAAATTAAAAAAAAAAAAACACACACACACAATTTGACACAAAATGGTATTTTAGTGGCAGTCATTTCTTAAAATGCTATTAGATAATACTTAACGTACTGTGCCAAGTTATTTTCTGGATTTTTTTAATTCATTATTATTTCTCAAAGACATAGCGTTCAAATACCATTCATCTACTGCAGATTGTTTTAGGCCTGACATTTATTTAAACTTCCACTTGTCAATTTACTCATGCGTATAATGAAATTAAAGGTGTGGCACAGTGGCTCAGTTGGTAGAGCTGTTGCATCTCTGTGAGTAGGTTGCTGGTTCAGATCCTGGCAGTGGGGCCTTTTCTGGGTGAAGTTTGCATGATCTCTATGTGTATGCATGCGACTGGTACTCTGGTTTCCTCCCACAGACAAAAAAACATGCATGTTAGGCTGATTGGTAACTAATTTATCCCTAGGTGTGAGTGAGAGAGTGAATGGTTTTGTCTCTATATGTCCCTGTGATGAACTGGAAACCAGTCCAGGGTGTCCCCCACCTCTCACACAGTGACAGCTGGAAACGTGCACCAGTGACCCCCACGACCCAAACAGGAAGATGATGGTAAAGATAATGGATGGATGGAAATGAAAGGTTTGAACAAGAGCACCATAAAATGTTAATTTACCTGCATTGTGAGATTCTTTGTTTTTCTTCTTTCTAAACAGAAACAAAGAAAATGTGAAAATAGATTTGTTACAAACCTTTGCATTCTGATAATTTGGTTAGATTAAGGAGATTACATGATTCTTACTTGGGTTTACGACCAGGCGTTTGACTTTCAGTCATCTCTGGCATCTTGTTTTAACATGTATCATAAAAGATACCAGCAAACGACGCATTCAACAGCTGGAGCTTAAATCCCCTCTGTGCCCGTCCTGCAAACCAAACAGAGCCGACGTTAAATCATTTAACGTTTAATAAATGTCCTTTAATAACTGCAGTGAGCTCTCAACTACACGTACAGCCGGAAGCTAACATGCTAATGTGTAGACTTGAACTCTTGACATTACAGCAAATTACAGCCCGTTTAACCACCTGCTCTGTTATTTGATTTACTTTAACATCACCACGACGACAACAGTCGATGCTCAACTATTTCGCTACTTAAATTAACTAGAACGTGACCAATTAGCTTCCAGTTAACCAGTTAGCTAGCAGCTACCTGAGTTTACCGATAACTTCACAATTATTAACCAAATTAAAGGCAAAATAATTCGAGTTCATTCCCATTCTACGCTGCTAAAGATAAATGTCTACTAACCTCTAACTTCGGCATTTTGATGACTGTAGGTTCCAGTAAAAACTTTAGACATTGGAAGCTAAGTACTAGCAAGCAATCTCAAAACAATCTAGACACATCTAACCCCGTGCAGAAAGAGGCGGGCTCTAAAGCGGTGGTAGCCAATAGGAAATCGAGCTTGGGAAGTTTTAGCCAATCACAAGAAGCCTGATTCACCTATGTTATGTGTGCAGCAAAATTTTCTAAACAAGCTCTTTCCTGGGCAAATAATTTATCTGGCAAAAGGACAATAAGGCAGCACAGAAAAGATTTACTGCAAATAGTAATTCCTTTATTTAGATGTTAAAAAGTCTTACAATATAGAACTCCAGAAAAGATAAAATTCTTCAAAGAAAAAAACAAAACATGCGTTTACTACAGTGGAGAAGACAACTCTCCCTGGATGCAGAGGGGTCAGAGCTTCTTCTGGGTTTTGTTAAAGAGAGCCTATAAAAACATCCAAACTATCAGTTTAACCATAAAACAGTCGAACAGAAAGCTGGTGCTGAAAGTCTGAGACCCATTTTTGCAGGATGGCTACATAAGATGCTTTAAAAGCACATCTCAAAACTGTGTTTGGACCTATGCTTACACACCTTTAGTATACTGTATAGTGCTTGGAACTAAATGTCCAAAATTAACCCATACAATCAGTTACTGATACATTTTCAAAAAGAAAGCATTACCTGTTAAAAACATTTTAATATTGTGACTTTGTGGCTAGCTCACATTTCATTTGTTGCTCTTATAATAAACCCAGTGGAACCTCTGAACCTTTTGCCATTTTAATGTGGGGGAAAAAAAATTGATGGGCCAATAAAACAAAAGTCCCCTGGAAAGTGAGCGTGGTGATCACATTTCCCGACCACCTCTGAACCATTCGGCTTTCACTGTGTGCACACTGAGAGAAAACATCTCTATTTCCACCCAAGCACATGCTGGTTACTCACTTCTTATACATCATCACAGGGTTCAGGTAGTGAGAACAAGAGTTGTGTGTTCCACAAGAAAACTCCATGCAACACCCCAAACGGACCTGTCAGTGATGGTCTTTTCACACTCTTTTCTTATGCTTAAAAAATAGATATGTCCCCATTAGGCATCATAACCGCATAAAACACCTCAAACACAAACAGTATGATTTGCGAACAACATCCCCATCTTCCACCATGTCTGAAACTCGTATAGGTTGGCATTTTTTGTCATTAGGACCAATTTTGATGTAGCTTTTTATCATTTTACAAATAACTGCATGAAATTAAGGGAACAATAAAATATAAAGGAAAAAAATAATAATTTTTCCAAAATGATCGCTGCAATTTTTGTATGTGAAACTTGTTTTCTTTGTCCTCTGAAGAAAATGTTAATGTGTTGACCCTGGGGCATTTGCACAGTTCTGTTTCTGTGTTGGCGGGCACGTAGGTGCTTTAATCCCCCAAACGCTGTGCCCCTATTCCGTCTTCTGAAGCTCTCCGCTGGGCGGTGCACACGGACTGCGCAGGCTCTTCTGCAGCACATGGGCATCTGCAGGCTCTATCCTCTTGTAGTAATTCTTTTTTGTCTCGATGATCTCAAAACCAAACTTCTGGTAAAAGTCGATGGCTGACTCATTGCTGATCTGCACATGACTATAGAAATGTAAAGTAGAAGATATGTTATTCGTAAGCATATCTAGAAGACGTAAGAAAACATCTATCTTTAGTTATGTTTGCACAAGTGAGGGAAAAAATACTGGTAATCTGCTTAAAAAACAAAAATAAAACAGGAAAAAAGTTACTATACTGCAGTATTGTTCGTCTGGTTCCAGTTCTGACTTGCTCAATTTGGTGTTTGACTGATTTGATTTTTAGCTCATATTCAAGAAAGTGCTTTGGAAATTAATGTCAGCTACTACCTGACCAAAGAAATTGGGTCAATATTTGTAAAAATTGAACAAATTTGCCATTTAGTTTTATTTTTTAAGGTTAGCTGACAATAACTGCCCTACTGAATTGAGTTTACTGCTAAAATAAAACAGCTGTAGATGATTACTAACCCAACACAAACACACACACATTGGTGACCTTAAGCTAATAATCATAATAATAATTTTCATACAAAGCATGTCAAAAATATTCTGTGTTCTGCCTTAAGGCACTTACAGGTAAATGTTGTCAAAAGTACCATCCTTCTCACAGATGGTCAGGACATGATTAAGCATCTTTGTACCTAAAAAGAAATACAGAAAAATAAACAAAATCAAACAAAGAACACATGGTGCTGTTGTGCTCCTCAGTTATCTAGCGCAAACCTGGCAAGTTTTGATTTTTAACAAGTTTTGCTTCTTATTAAGAAATATTTTCCAGATGAGATGTGATGAGAAGAGAAACATCTCTAAGAATAAAAAAGGAAGTCCAGTTGCCTTTGATTCAGCTTGTTGGAAAAATCACAGGTGGTTACATGTGTTAAGAAACAGAAAGCCTTACCAATTCCAAGCCTACGATAGGGTGCTAGACAACCAAGAGTCATGATGTAGAGCCTCTTCTGGTTCTGAGAATGATCTACTCTGCAGCACACAGCTCCCACTGCTATGTCATTAAAGTACGCTGACAAACAAAATGAACTAATATCAAAACAAGTTTGATACAGGAAATACAATCCTTAAGACAACCAAGCAATTTTTTTATTCTGAAATAGAGATTAATAAACTAGCTTTACAACAAAAAAGTAAATTATGACTTTATACTGTTTACTGAAAGCAGTCAATCAAATGTAGATGAGCTGAATGACGCTTCATGGGTGATTGCTCACCTAGCTTTGCAAGCTCTCCCACTTCCAGTACATCTTTGTAAAATTTGTCGTTGTAGCTGACAGGGAAGATGACTTGGTTCAGGCGTTTGAGTTGCTTAATGTTGTGAGGCGTAACGTCCCCCAGCTCGATCCGGCTACTGGAACAAGAGCAAAGCGGTCAAATGGCTGACAACATGCGTACCAGTAAAGTCACGACCGACTCACATGACATTTTTAATAAGCTTGTGATTAGGACAAGATAAGTCAGTGATTTAATAAATTTTTTATATTACCATTGAAAAAACAAAACTTAATCATATAACACATTTAAAATTATATATCTATTTGTATAACTAATCCAGGAGCTAAACTTTCAAACTTGAGATTGCTGCACAACATCTGCAGACACGTGTGTATGAAAGTAACATAAAAATCACATTTTATTACAAGACAGCTTGACTTGAAGAAAGTAATGGAAAACATTTACAGCAAAAAGGTCAGTACAAGTAACTTAAACAGCAGCAAAAAAATCTGTTTAATAACAAACTGAACCTTTCACATCCCTCTACTTAAGGAATTCACTGTAGTATTTATAGAACTACACATACAGAAACAGCTGAAAGTGCTCACTCCTGCTATTAACAGATACAGAAAACTCTGTGAAATCCCGTCTGTGTAATTAAACAAAACCCAAGTTTAATCTCCCTTATGTCATCTGAGAATACTGTATATGCCCACAGATATCAGAGCTAAAAGCATCTGTCAGAACTTGAAGCCTGCTTGTTACTCTGACTGATCAAGTTACAAAGCTGGCACAGCCTCTTAAGTTTGAGTACCGCGCTTGCAACTTTCTAACTTGACAGGCCTTGATTGTACATCATGTCCCATTATTTATTTTACAGCCTTTGTGCAACAGAAGTTCACAACAAAAGCAGAAACCATCAGAGATTCGTGGTTTTTCTGCTTTAGCTTAGCTTCTTAACGTGGTTGACTAACTTAGCCCTCCCACTAGCACCTAACTGGTTAGCTTCCCTTATTGGCGACCTAAACGAAACGAAAAGCAGATTAGGATAAGAACGACCTCAACAAATCGGTCCCAGTGACTGTGCTGTCGTTTATACTTTTGCCTTAAATCTAAGTAAAATCAGCTTAGCGCGCTAGCTAACCTCTTCTCCTGCCCGCCTCCATTGACCTGAAAAAAACTTTACTCATGCTAAGCTACATATTCGTTACTCAAAAAGCGTATACTCACCCTTTCATTTTAAAAAGAAGATACGCTTATTTGTGATTAGATATAATTTAGAGCTGTTTCGGGTAAAATATGGGAATTTTGACAAAGTTAGGGACGGGGACTCCTCCCGTTTTACCCTCCACATGTAGCTTAGCCTACACTTCTACCACGACTGTGTCAATCCTGACTGACGCATGCGCACAGACATGGTAAATGTAAGGCAGGCCGTTGTAACATGTAATTACACCACACCTTTCTAAAATCCTTAGATAATAAATTTCTTAAGCAAAATGACATTTTTACTATTCAGAAATAAGGTGGAAAAAGTTTAATTAACAAATAAATGTATATGCCAAGATTTCTACAAGCCAGACTGAATTAGTAAATCCTTAAAATGTTTAACTGGTTGTTAAACAGTGCAGTATTATTATTTATTGGCTAACCTGAAAGGGTAAAGCAAATATCAAGAAAATTGTTCCGAGTCAAAAATCAAATTTCATAGAGTTCAAAGAATCTTATTTCTATCCAAATTCAACAACAATGATATCACACTTTTATTTTTTCTTTGATAAATGGTGTCTATTTTCCCTTTTAAGTGTACAATACTGGGCTTTAATAGTCAGCTCTCGTGTTGTTTACATCTGAAATAAAGTTTTCACTGTGTGCAATACTTAAAAACTATTGAGTTTGTGGAGTTTTACAAATACTTGGGAATCCTGTTTGATGCATATCTCTCTTTTGCGCTGCATGTTGAAAACTTGATAAAGAAACTGAAATTAAAATTGGGTTCATTTTTCAGAAATACATCTTGATTAACTCTGAATGCAAGGAAATGCCTTGTAGCTGCTACTTTCCTTCTGGTACATTTTCATCTCTCCTTTGTTCTGTTGCCTTCATACATCTCCTCCTACAAGTCACGTCCTCAGTGCAGTTACAGCATGCGCTCTTAAGACATTACCTGCAGCATCCCCTCAGTGCAGACCGAATTTGGCAAAAGACCTTTTCTTACTTCTTCTTCTTTCGGCTGTTCCCCCTTCAGGGATCGCCACAGTGAGTCATCCTCCTCCACCTCACTCTGTCCTCTGCATCCTGTGTCCTCACTCCAACTACATTCATGTCCTCTCTAACTGCATCCATATATCTCCTCTTTGGACTTCCTCTTGGTCTTTTTCCTGGCAGCTGCATTTC
>JARVGS010000761.1:19679647-19697283 GCA_031762315.1 Hypsolebias antenori | reverse complement strand
TTCTATTCTGATGTCCAGTTGTTTTTTTAACCCCCCCCCCCCCTTTTTTTTTTTTTTTGCACTGACACTAAACATTCATGCATCAGTTCACGAGCTCAGTTTGTCCCACATATTATATCTACGGTACATGTATTATATTTTGAAGCATTTAGATACCAGAGCAACACCAAAGTGGGGTTCAAGTTTGCAGTTCTCCTGCAGATCTCATGGTGGAGCTGCACAGATGGATTAGGCAGCCTGGCGTAAACAGGAAGCTGTGTACATCAATGGGAAGGACAGAAAAGGACAGATCGGTGGGTGCAAAAAGCACAGAGAGTTAGCATGTCGGTGTAATCCACTGAGGCCGATGGATGCAGTATGTAGCACATAAAGCTGAGCTGAACTCTGTACAGTGTCTGCTGTTACCTCCAGGGGGGATGGGTTGAAGTCACGACTGATGATGACAGCTTGCTCCTGCTGCACTGTGCGTCTCTGGATTCAAATCTTATAGAAACTGCAGAATAAAGAGAAAACATTGAAACCGCTAAAGGAGACTCCCCTTGACTTGTAGAAGTAGTGAGCGTCAGTGTTTTTTGTATTTTTCTTTAGATTTCTCTGGTTATCGCAGAAAAACGGCACTAAAAAGGCGCTATAGAATACTTTAATTTTTTTTTACTTAATATGTTGTTTATTTTAATATTTTAATTGTAAGAAAATTGATTTAGTGACTGCACATTTAAACATTTCTTTACTTAAATGCAAATTATAACATATTTGTTTAAGTTTAATGCAATGGATATTAAATCACAAACTTCTTGGTTATATTTGAGTGTTTTCATGTCATCATGGGGGCGGCTGTGGCTGAGTGGTTAGAGCAGTCGTCATCCAATGCGAAAGTTCGATTCTACGTCACATGCCGAAGTGTCCCTGGGCAAGACACTGAACCCCTCATTGCCTCCGATGTGTATCCCATCGGTGTATGAATGTGATAAAGCACTGCTCATTCTTGTATAGATATAGTAGAGTGCTGTATGAACGGGTAAATGAGTGCACAAATTGTGGTGTAAAGAGCTTTGAGTATCTCGATCAGATAGCAAGGTGCTATTAAAGTACAGTTTATCATTTATCTTAGTTCATACACAGGCTGTACTTGCTGTTATTGACTTTGACAACAGAAACTAAATCACTTTTTTTAAACTCAGCTGCTTCCGAGCTGCAAATTGACTTCACAGCTGCAGTTTTTACATTGATTTTCATGTTGTATGTGTCATGTCCTCTTCCTCCTTATTCCAGTTAGAACACTGACCTGTGAAGATGGACATTTCCAAGCTGCCTAAGATCAGAGATGAGGAGCGAGAGAGTCAGTTTGGATACGTGCATGGTGTCTCTGGACCAGGTTTGCACCTAAACATCTTACGAAAATAATCACTTACAGTTTTTAATCTTAATACAAGTTTTGGCATATAATTTAAAAGAAACGCTAGGACTAGTGGACAAATCTACATCTGTCTCTTTATGTTTTTTTTTGTTTGCGTTTTCAGTGGTGACAGCCACGGCCATGGCAGGAGCAGCCATGTATGAACTGGTCCGTGTGGGTCACAGTGAGCTGGTGGGGGAGATTATCCGGCTGGAGGGGGACATGGCCACCATCCAGGTCTACGAGGAGACGTGTATCCTTACAGTTAACATAGAGACATCTTTATTTGGCTGCTATTAAAGGTTAACGTTTCACATAAATTATTAGTGAACACTTTATATTTAGATAATTTTTTCTGCTTTTATAGTACTACATATGTACATTACATAAATTATTAAACTCCTGCAGGAGTTTATATTACAGACAATCCTTCATGCCTAATTAGGTGCATTTTCCTGAGTGGCACTTTAGCTGGTGTGTCGGTTGGAGACCCAGTGCTGCGGACAGGGAAGCCCCTCTCTGTCGAGTTGGGTCCAGGAATCATGGGGTCCATCTTTGATGGTATCCAGCGACCCCTAAAGGACATCAACGACCTCACAAAGAGCATCTACATCCCCAGAGGAGTCAACATCGGGGCTCTGAATCGAGACCTCAAGTGGGAGTTTTCTCCCAGCAAGAGCCTGCGGGTACGAGTCTGATCAGACTGTGGGCTTTCATTCTTAATCGTCTGATTAAATATTCTTATTTTCTTACTGGTAGGTTGGAAGCCACATCACAGGAGGAGATATTTACGGCATGGTCTACGAGAACTCGCTCATCAAGCACAAAATCATGCTGCCTCCTAAGAACAGAGGAACTGTGACCTACGTGGCTCCACCTGGAAACTATGACATTTCCGTGAGTTCAACGGAGCGCCAGCTACAGATTTACGAATGGCTGCTTGGATGTTGTTTTGTGTTGATGTTGTGGGTCTATGTGGCAGGATGTGGTGATGGAGCTGGAGTTTGAGGGCATAAAGGAGAAGTTCACCATGGTGCAGGTGTGGCCTGTCAGACAGGTGAGGCCCGTCACAGAGAAGCTGCCCGCCAATCACCCGCTGCTGACTGGACAGAGAGTGCTGGACGCCCTTTTCCCGTAAGTTTAACCTTTTACCTCAAAGAAACCTGGAGGAAAAAAAAGTCCTGTTGGTAAAGAACTCTCTTCTCGATGTGAATGAAGATGTGTGCAGGGAGGAACCACGGCCATTCCAGGAGCCTTTGGCTGTGGGAAGACTGTCATCTCTCAGTCCCTATCCAAATACTCCAACAGCGACGTCATTATTTATGTAGGCTGCGGGGAGCGTGGAAACGAGATGTCAGAAGTACTGCGAGACTTCCCCGAGGTAGGTGGTGGCCTTTATACCTTTTAGTGTGTGAATTAAAGGGACAGGTCAGTGACGGCATTATGTGTCCCATCAGCTCACCATGGAGGTGGATGGAAAAACGGAGAGCATCATGAAGAGAACAGCACTGGTGGCCAACACCTCCAACATGCCTGTCGCTGCCAGAGAGGCCTCTATCTACACAGGTACAAACAGAAACACCTTCAAATAGGCCTGTAGCGATAAACAAATCAAATAATCGCATGCTAAATGAAAATTATCAACCTAATTTTCATTTATAGGCTTTATCATTTCTTTGTGTCTCTGACACTGGATGACAAAAAGCTAATCTCCGGTGCTCGTCACTGACTCCTCCCTGTCGCTTTTCTCTTTAAAATCCATTTTAACCGTCCAAAAGTGCATTTTTGGATAATTAAAAGCAGCTAAGCTGAGAAGCTAAGCTACGAGCTAAGCTAACAGGCTGACATGGGGAAAACCCTCCGTCTTGTCAAAGCTCCAAAATTCACAATTGAAACCCGTGCCTTCAGCTAAAAAGTTGTTTTTGCAAAAAGAAGCTGGGAACTTGTTTACTGATTTTTACTTAAAAGCTTTGTGTTAAAATGCTATGCTAAAGAGCTCAAACCACACTGAGTGTCCGCCATTTTAAGAACTGAAAAACAGGAACGAGAGACAGCCCATGTCACGTCAAGGGGCCTCCCTCCCATTTTCCTTAAAGAGACATGCTGCTCGCTCCCTCACTATCCATCCTTCGGTTCAAACATTCTTGTACTTCCACCCATTGGTCAAAAAAAGGTACTACACACAAAATTAACCAACATTTCCTCTTAAATTTGACAATAATTACTAATTATTGTCGAATTTCAAACAATATTTTTGTTTATCACAATAATTTCTGAGACAATTAATCGTCCAACAAAGTTTGTTATCGTGACAGGCTTACCTTCAAATCCAGTCTAGATAAAACACACTCATCTGCTTTTCTTTTGTGATCATATTCTATTTGTGTGTGTGTATTTTTGCAGGGATTACTTTGTCAGAGTACTTCAGGGACATGGGGTACAATGTGAGCATGATGGCTGACTCCACCTCCCGTTGGGCCGAGGCTCTCAGGGAGATTTCAGGCCGTCTGGCTGAGATGCCTGCTGGTAAGTTAACATTGTGAAGAAATTACGTGCCTTTTTTTTATGTCACTCATCTCTTAAACCTCCCAGCCATCCTCTTTTTTTAATCTTAAAAAGAAACAAAATGTAACACAACTTGTTTTTATTAAAAAAAATACTATTTTGAACAAAAATGCGTCCTTGTGAAGTGTTGTGGAATATTTACAAAGTTTAAATGGCACAACTTTGTGCTTTTAAACAGTGAATAGTTTATAGATAGAAAATCTTTTCTCTGTGTGTCCACAGACAGTGGATATCCGGCCTACCTGGGCGCCCGACTCGCCTCCTTCTACGAGCGTGCTGGACGAGTTAAGTGTCTGGGTAACCCTGAGAGGGAGGGCAGCGTCAGTATTGTGGGAGCGTGAGTTCATCTTTCTACCACTAGAGAGAGCCAACCCCATGGTATTTTCTTGTTTGAAATAAAACCCAGCAGCTAAATGAGTGTCTGTCTCCAGTGTATCGCCCCCTGGTGGTGACTTCTCTGATCCCGTCACTTCAGCCACGCTCGGTATTGTTCAGGTAAAAGATAAGTCTGGTCCTCTCGTCACTCTGAATAATTAATGTTGTTGTTAAGTGCCCGTACATCCCCTCTTAGGTGTTCTGGGGTCTGGATAAGAAGCTGGCTCAGAGGAAGCACTTCCCCTCCGTCAACTGGCTCATTAGCTACAGCAAATACACCCGGGCTCTGGATGAATATTACGACAAACACTTCCCAGAGTTCGTGCCCCTGCGTACCAAGGCGAAGGAGATTCTGCAGGAGGAGGAGGACCTGGCTGAGATTGTGCAGCTCGTTGGAAAGGTGAGTCCTCAGCGCTTGCATGAATAAACACTCTGTTTCTACTTTTCTAGCTCTGAAGTAATAACTTCACTTTGACAGGCTTCATTGGCAGAAACTGATAAAATCACCCTGGAAGTGGCTAAACTCATTAAAGATGACTTCCTGCAGCAGAATGGCTACACTCCTTATGACAGGTAGGGGATTTTTTTTTTTTTTGATTCAACGTAACATCCTGGAACCCACGTGGATATTTTTATGTTAAATAACTTGTTTTAAATCCCCCAAAGAGGATTTAATCCACTATTTACTGATTGTCTCCTCAGGTTCTGTCCTTTCTACAAAACGGTGGGCATTCTGTCCAATATGATAGCTTTCTATGACATGGCCCGGCACGCAGTGGAGACCACAGCTCAGAGCGACAACAAGATCACCTGGGCCATGATCAGGGAGCACATGGGAGAAATCCTGTACAGGATCAGCTCCATGAAATTCAAGGTTTGTTTCAGGTGGAAGGAGACGTTTACAGCAGAGGCAGCTTCAAAACTGCAGCAAAAAAACGTGTGGTTGTTTAGTTTAATGACAGACCAGGAATAACTCAACTCCTTACTGTTTCCAGTGTTTAAATGTCCAATTAGCTTGTTGGAAAGCTTAGATTCCTGTGACTGGAATAATAAAAAGTTTTTATATTGCAGCTCTCACAGCAGGTGCAATCAGTGTCGACATTAACACGAACAAAAAAAAAAAGATCCTAAAAAAGAAGTGGGTCATCTAAAAAGCCTCATGGGAATCAGCATATTGTGACAAAAACAATATTTTTTTTATTGCAATTTAGTTTTCAGATGCAGGTGCAAACATGGCAGCCAATTCCTATAATTTATTATATAAACGGTGTTACATTCATGCAACAGTTAATTTTAGGTGTTTTTAAAAGAAAGCTAGCATCTTTAGCTGGCTTCACTTGAGCCTTTAGGACAGAGATCGTTAACTGGTGGTCCTCCACCCATACCCGGTCTGGAAAATATTTGATTATTCATAAGTTACATGCAGTTTAATAGGGATGCACAATATTATTGGCATGGTATCGGCTGATATAAGTGATAAAGTTAAATACCGGACATTCCATCAAAATAACTCACTGATATAAATGGTGCTGTTTATATATATAATCCAAGTTGAAGTGTTGCATCATTTTCAGCCCCCTTTTTGGCATATGCATTTAATAGCAGGTCAGACTGACAAAGACCATGCAGAATAATGTAGTATTTTAATTCCACAGCAGATAAAGCTATGTAGTCTCTGTACGTAGGTCTAAGGGAAAATATCAGTATTGGTATTGATTATCGGCCAAATAAGTTTTAACAAATTGGCACATCGGCCAAAAATCCAGTATCGTGCATCTTACAATTCAATATGGGAATAAGCCGTATCCTCAGAAAAGGTTTAACGATGTCATCGCTTTTGCCAGTCGAAGTGCTCACTCACAGCACAGCAGTCACGCTCGATGCAGATGTTGAAACATCAGTGAGAGGAAATGCAGACACACACCTGAAACTGTTGTGGCAGTTTGGCTCAGAAGAAGGCGAGAAGCACCACAGCACAATAAACTCCATCTCACACAGCCTGACTGCTAAGGAAAAAAATCACCATGGAGAGATTCAACAAAAACACCAGACAGAAATTGCCTAATAAAAAATATTTTGCACTTCCTTTTTTTTTTCCTTCTCTGTCAAACGGTCTTGTGATGGACGGGGTTTTCTTTGAAGAAAAAGAGGAAGTCCCTACACATTTGGTAACATCTAAAAGCCCTAAATGCCTTTTGGTGGAGGACAGGAGTTAGATTGGTTGTATGCAGGGGGTGGGAGACGCACCAGTTCACAAACGTCCACCACAGAGGTGCAAACTGTGTGTTCTTAAACTGTATGTGTGTGTGTGCAGGACCCGGTGAAGGACGGCGAGGCCAAGATAAAGTCCGAGTACGCTCAGCTGTTGGAGGACATGCAGAACTCCTTCCGCACCCTGGAGGAGTAGTCACGCCCACCCAGCGTCGCCACAGTCCATCTCTTGACCCCATCCTCCACTGCAGAGCTCATTCCACCTCTGTATTCCCAGACCTTTGTGCAGTGGCCTCCTCCCCCACCCCCTCGTGCTCCTTTGTGGTTGATTGTGTGGGTGTATGTGTGTAAAACCTAACGTGGAGGGAAAAAGAGACAGATGTACTGTATTCATTATTATTTGCTGCGTCACACTCTGGATCCTCTGCATGGTCACCGATTGTGTGCGCGTGATGATTTAAAAGCGAGCGTGACGGCCGGATCTCATCACCTCGCATCCTTTTTTCCCCCCTCCTCTGTTTACATGATTTCTGCGTGTAGCCGTGGTTTGCTCTTCGCGAAGAGTTGTGTTGTAATTCACCGACCATCTGTACAGAAGAATATAAATTTAATAAGATCAGTCTATTTATTGCCGGTGTTTTGATGTAGAGGCTTCCTTTTTGTTTTAATGGTTGTATTCCAGCAGTGTTGTGTACCATTGCTGTGTGAATGTGTAAGAGTCAGACTCTGCTGTCCAACTGTTTCATTATGTTACTCTGAAAGAATTAAAACACTGCAATGTGTGTTTGTCTGAAACTAATTGTTGCTGATTAAGCCGTCGGTGCTGTTGAACTGGTATCTCAGCATGACTCAACACCTGAAAAACCAAGCCCTTTGGTTGAAAAGCTAAAAATAGAGCTGCAAAGTCCTTTTTTTTTAACCACTGTTCTAATAGCACATCAGAATTTACTGCTTAAGATTAACGAGCACATTATTAATTTATAGAACTGTGGCTTAAGAGCGCTAAATTTACCAGTTGGGCCTAACAGAGCTGAAGTTGCGGCCTGTAAGGGCGTCATCAGTGAGGTGACGACTCCCAGAAGGTATGTTCCCCTGCAGGATGAGAATCACCTGCTGTCACAA
This sequence comes from Hypsolebias antenori, assembly GCA_031762315.1. NCBI lineage: Eukaryota > Metazoa > Chordata > Actinopteri > Cyprinodontiformes > Rivulidae > Hypsolebias > Hypsolebias antenori. The sequence continues at coordinate 19,689,614 of JARVGS010000761.1, read as the reverse complement.
GGAGCGCATTTAACATCCGAGGAGCCTCGGCTGTGTCAAACCAACAGCAGGTGTTTTGTTTTTTTTCTGTTTACTGTCAGCTCGCTCAGGTAAACAGACATCCTGGGTCCTCTACGTGTCAGGTAAGTTAAAAACTAGCCGTGTGTTAAATGTTAGATTTTTTTTATGTAAAAATGGAGCTTCAGGTTGATCTGATGGACTCGGATCAACAGCTGATTGTGTTGAATTGCTGCTTTTATATTTTGAACAAACATTTTAATTTTTGCAGTTTACAGAAGAAGTTTAGAATTATGTTCACTGGTGCTTGAAGGTTTCTGGTCACTTGGTGTGACAGCTCTGCAGCTGAACCAGTTTTGCTACAAACTGAGCTCTTCAGTCCAAAAACTAGTTGCTGTGATTTAAACATTTTAAACCCATGAGTCCTAAACTTTAATTCTGCTCTCATTTCATCCCTACTGCATGAAACATTCACATTTCTAATAAAGTTTACTCCACTTGAAATGTGATAGATATTTTTTTAATTTACTGGATAAAATCTTGATTAACTATTGAAGGTTTGTCAGGAGAACTCATTTGTGATGAGACAGATGTTAAGGAAGCTCAATCAATGGTTCACTTTAAATTATTAAAAACATATATCTAAATGAGTTTAATTCTGAAATTGTATGCGATAAAGAAGGTTAAATGAGTTGTTCATTTTGTTTTGGTAATTAAAGAAATTGTTAGAGAATAAGGGGCAGATAAAATAAGATTTTTTTTTTCTTCATCTGCTGCCTTTCATTTTATACATGTTTTTTCTTTTCTTCTTGTGAATATATGTTTTGTATTTTATTATAAAATGAATGAATAAATAAACTAAAGATTAAAGAAGCAACCATTGCTATTCAAATTGCGATGGTTGTCAGGTTCCAGCAATTTGGACTTGGTTCATGTAGGGAAAATAACTGAAGTGGAATTTTTTTTATTTTTGTTAAACTTTTAAATTGATATACTGGAGCAAGCCTAAGATATTTGAAGTGGTAAACATTGTAATTTCTATCATCTGTGCACATTCTTATAGAAGCCACGAGGAGAATCTTAGATTAAGATGTGATAAACTCCTTAAAATACAGTTAACACTGACATTATAGTGCAGATTTGAGCCGTTTAGGAAGTTATAGATATGCTGACTCATACAATGTTTTATAAATTCTTGTGCACTCTTTTTGGACTCAACTACAGCAGCACATTTTGTACCATTTTAGTTTTTCCACTGTTTGTTCATACATCTGAATGGTCAACTTGATTGGGAATAGTGTGCTCGGTTTATCCTTTTTAATATTTAGCTTTATTTAAAATAAATTCCTTGTATAAATACAGTGAGATTTCTTGAATTCCTTCAGCAATATTACTTTAGAAATCTGCTTCATTGCACTTTTTCCCCTCTTTTGCTGCTTTTACCTACACTTCTACCCCATTTTTTTTGTCAGCCACTTTTCGCCACCAATTTGCAGCTTTTGGCTACTTCTGCCATTTACTTCAGCTAGACTTTGGCTATGTTTATTTCAATTCAGTTTATTTATATAGCGCCAAGTCACAACGGAAGTCGTCTCAGGGCATTGAACAGAAACATTTATATAAAAAGTAAGTTACAGACTGCTTTGAATTTAAGTCTCATCACAAAACTAATTTTGAGCAAGGATGAAGGCGACCGTGGAAAGGAAAAACTCGCTCATGAGGAAGAAACCTTTTTAGCAGAACCAGGCTCAGGACAAGTGACCATCTGCTCCGACCGGCTGGGTTTGAGAGGAACAGATACACAATGGCAGGTCAAGAATCACATTGGCTCCCATGTTAAGATAGAAATAGTATCAAATGAAAACTATTCCAATTGTAACAATTCATTTTAAGGAATTAACAAGCCAAGCTTAATGGAACAATAAGATATTTGATATAAGATGAAGCTAGGTTGTTGAGGGCTTTGTAGGTTAGAAATAAGGTTTAGCTAGTTCAAGCTACATTTCCAAATTTTGGCCTTTAGCTGCTGTTAACTTTATTTTGCTCTGCTTCATCAAACATTTGAAATGTAATTTTATTTTCCCCTTTCTCCAGAAAATGCAAGTTTGTGAAGCTTTTCGATTCTACTGTTAAAAAAATGTTTTCATCCTTTAGAGCTCTGAGACAATATTTATATCCAACCTGTTTGTTTCGGAGCAGCCCAGCAGATTCGATGGACCAGGAATCCAACCGGTCAGGAGTGGGCAGTGATGATGATAGTTCATCCCTGGTGGACCTCAGGCTGAGCTCAGAGGACGAAGTAAAACCACAATAATAATAAACTCATTACTGTCAATACTGATCCTTTTAAATCTGAGCAATGGGCAAAATGAATCATTTTCTTTCTTCTATCCAGTCATGCATTTCTAAAGTAACCTGTGATTGGAAACTTTCTCACTGCCCTCTTGTGGTTCGGATAAAACAGCAAAACCCAGAAAGGCTGGTTAGAATACAGTATAATCTTTGTCAGATAATACACTGAACTTGTTTCCACCACACACACACACACACGCAAAATGAAAAATAATAAACTTATTGAAACTTTATAACATTTGCATCAACAACAACCTAATCTTTTAATATATTTTTTTCTAATCAGAGCTCTGAAACTCCAGGTCCGTGCCTTTCGGTGCCCCAGGCTCCTCTGCAGAGCTACAAGCAGAGGCTGGAGGAGTTCAGGAGGCTGTTCAAAGAACTGCCTGAATCAGAGATGCTTATATTGGGTAAATAGCAAACTCACTTGATTTTTTTTATTTTATTTTATTTATTTTAATAGAGATCATTGCTGACACTAAAACCACCAATGCAACAAAATGCATATGTTTGTCTTTTTATTTATATTCCCTGAGTATTCTTCTCCCTAATTACCTTGCAGCAGGTAGTAAACAGTGAATTGTGGTGTGTTAATGCATTTCATCTGTGTGTTTTACCTGCTGCGTCTCCTCAGACTACCCATGTGCCCTCCAGAGAGACATCCTCCTTCAGGGACGCCTCTACCTCTCAATGAACTGGGTCTGTTTCTACAGCAATGTGTTTCGTGGAACGAAGGTAACGAGACTGTGGGGACAAAACGGGCGCACAACCCACCATCTAATGACCACGTATAACATTAATATAAAGCACCATCGTGACTATTGTTCTTGAAATATTTTGCTGACAGATGTTGGCAATGTTGTTTTTTTTTTCCCTAGATCATGTTGACTCTTCGAGACATCACTACTATATCCAGAGAGAAAATAGCTCGACTGATCCCTAACGCCATCCAGATCTGCACAAATACCGAGAAGGTTTCAAAAAAGCTGCCATTCTAAAGCACTTATCTACATTTTATTAATGATCAAACACAAAAAACACAGTTAATCTCTCTGTATGTCCTTCAGTTCTTCTTCACTTCCTTCTCGGCAAGAGAGAGAAGCTATCAAAGTGTTTTTCGCATGTGGCAAAACACTTTGATGAACATAGTAAGTCTCTATTCCGAAACATTCAAGCTAATCATTTGCACACTTTGTTTTTTGTATTTGAATCACAAACATTTGTCTAAAATATGGATGCATCAGCAGGTCTGGTTCAAAAAGCACTTATCTATCGGGGTCAAAGTTCAAACTGTCTTGCATGTTGTCTGCAAAGGTTATCAGTGTTCTGCTGCAGGGTTTGCTCCCAAATCAGGTTTGTTTCACTGTCTGAGGACACACGTTTCGAGGATTTTACCCAGACGTGTGTCGTGTGGGTGCAGTTTAACTCAGCTTTCACCTTTCACCCAGTACAGAGTGAGAAGAGGCAACATTTGTCAGAACATACTCAGGTTTGTTCACTTTGGCACATGCAAAAACATTTTAGTTTATTCAAAAGGTTAAATGTGTGCAGAGAGACAACGCTGGAGGGGAAGTACCCGTCGGTTTACGACCAGTTAGATAAGTGGAGGAAAAAAGTCTAAAAGTTGAGTTCAAGTGAATGAATAAAGCAAATGGTTCAGCTGTTATCTTTGAAGGAATATTTTAAAAGTAATGACTTAGCCAGTTTGATCTTAAACATTTGGTTCAAGTAAAATGGATAACAGTGTAACACTGAAAATGGTCTGATCTGAACCATTGCTTGCTTTAATGTAGCCATTAAACTGAGAAAATGCCTTTTTTGTTGTTGTTGTAAAAGTCAGTTTTAATGAACAGTTTGAACACTTAATCTCAGGAAAAGTGTAAATTATTAAACTGTTAGAAGTCCTTAAAGTAATGCATATTGCTCTCCACATTTCATGGGAAACAATTTAAAATAATATGAATTTTTTTTTGTCTAACTTGTTTGACATTCTGCAAGATGATATGAGATCAACGCTCAGAGTACTGAGAATGACTCTGCTACTTCATTAACTTTAGTTTTAGTATCTGCAAAACTGCCTGAGATTAAAATGAATAAATAAATAAATAAAAACCATTTTAGTGTTGTGCTAAAAATCTTTGATTGACTTGACTCAAAGTTAATCAATGTTCACTTTGTAAATTATAATCTAAGAGGACAATGTAAAGTTATAGCTTTCAAAGCGGGTGAAATTATGCAAACTGTTGAATTCAGTTAAAAAAAAGCTTAATTTTGATAAAATAAAAAAGCTTAATTTTAACTGTCTGGATGGAAATTATATATAAACAAAGTGAGCACGTTTTCTTTGAGAAGTGTAAGTCAGGTTGGACTTTACTCATTTATTATTTTTAGTTTTAAAAATGTCGTCATAACCTCCATTTGATGCGCGCTCTTTAACTCTTAGGGGCGGGGCGTGTCTGATTGGCGGCGCGTGAACACCTGCGAGGGTAAACCGGAGTTCATTGACCCCTCCAGGTGTGGCTCCGACGGAGGACTTGCCGTCAAACCGACCAGAGCAGAAACTCTCAGCGGGGGTCGCTCCAAAAACAAAACGCAACCCCGAACAAAACCGTAGTTTTTACACGAAGAAGGCTTTTATTTAATATTTAGTCCGTTTGTTTTGGGCAGCGCGTGTTAAACCGAGGACTTCCTGGATGCGCGTTGCGTTCACGGTCCACATTTGGGGCGGACAGTTGCGGCGACATGTCCGCTGACAGGTAAGGGGAACCGCGAGCAAACAAACTTTCTGTCGGGTTTTAAGGAAAACTAAGCTAAAACACTGAGTAGGTTTGTTTTTCCTGCCGGAAACAACAAATCTACAATAAAACATCGACTCTTCTTAATGTGAAACCAGCTGTTTTTGGAAAAACCTGCAGCCTCCAAATTGTCCCAAGATCTGGTGGTTATTAAATATATTGACCTGCTCTATGGGTTAAGACTTTCGTGTAATGTTTGTAAACCGTCTCCCGTGGAGATGACTACACACCTGGTGGACGTCACACGTTACCTGCACCTGCTGCAGAACTGTCTTCACACAGTTTGAACACATTCTTCTCCCTCAATTCAGCCCCTGACCAGCCAGGAGGTGTGGCAGATGGTTAAACAGCATTATGGGTGTGATCTGGGTCTGACCAGTGAAGAGATGGAGAGCTTGCAGTTATCAACAGAAGCAAACATGCAGACCAGGTAAGAAATTGCTAACAATCCTGCTTATCACCGGCATGTCGGCTTTAGACGAATAGGGATGGAGTCAGTCATTTTGGTTATACAATCATCTCCAGATCAGTTGGTGCTTTCTGCATGTGTTGGTATGACTTTCGGTGACAGTTTTAGCTTAATATCTGTAAATGTGTCAGATGCAGCCATGTATGGGTCAGTTGGCTGAGGTGGGCCATGTTTAAAGGTAATCTTTGGGTTTCTTTAACATCCATCCAGTGGTTCATCAGAAATTTGTCTTGCACAACAGATGGCCTTTAGAGGCGGACAATCAAGTATAGGACCAAGTCGCATTGATGTAGATTTGCTGGTCTATTTAGAGCTGAGGGTGCGGTTTGGGCTCATTTTGAAGGATCGATAAGCGATGGGGGACTGAGTCATGATAAATGAGTTGCGATAAGAAGGGATTTGAGGTAGGGATGAGTGGCTAAAGGAGAAGTAGGGAGTATGAGAACATGAATAGGTGAACCTGCCAAGTGATTAAGAGGTGTGGTTGAGTCCACAACTCAAAGTTCTACTTGAATAGTAATTTATTACCTTTTTTTTTATATTGGCTGCACAAATTAATGTGTGCAATCCCAAGTTTATCAAAAATAATTAAATATTCGATCAGACCATGCCAAAAACACACAATTGGTAATCCGATGTAACCCATTCTAAAGCTCAGACATGAGTGCTACAAGTATTGCAATACAGTATTCATCATCGTAATTGTGTTTTCCTAAGATCATGCATCTCTAATCCTAACCTGCTTGTGTACCTGCAGCCCACCACAGAAGCCTGCTGGGGATGATGGTTCTGTGAAATTGGAGCGGCCACAATCCCTTCGCCTCCCTGCCATGGATACTGGGCCTGTAGAGAGCTCTTCACCTCGAGAGGAGGTCCCCTCCCCCGTCATCCCACCAAAAACTAACACGGTATCAAAAGTTGCGCGTTTGATTCATTTTTAAATTCTATTGCATATTTTAAATGCTGTTTTTTTTTTTTTTTTTTTTTTTTGTTTCCTGCAGGATGAGTCTCGCAACGCCCAGTTAACACGGCGCAGTCCCGTTCTGTCGCTGGAGGACCGGCTCGCGCCAGAAAGAGTCTCCAAACGTTCCTCAAACTCTCTTGACCTCAACGCCAACGAGAACGGTGTTTCGGAGCAAAGCGGTTCAGAAAGCGTAGAAGAAGGTGAGAGGAAAAGATCACACGTACGACGCTGGCATTTCTTTAAGTTTAATATTCTTTCTGGCCACCAACAGAGGAACGACTCAGTCTGTCTGAGGTGCCGGGTCGGCTGTATCTCAACAGGATTTTCCACATAAGTGCGAACAAAATGTTTGAGTTGCTCTTCACCGACTCGAGCTTCACTCGCAGGTTTATGAACGCTCGTAAGATAACAAGTAAGGCCTTTTATTTCAGTTTCCCACGTTCCAGAAATTAACTTAGTTGCTTTCTGATATTTATTCTTTTGTGCCTTCAGATCCCTGTCTTAATACCTGGCAAAAGGACACCTCAGGAAACATGAAGCGGACCCTAAACTACACGGTAACAATCAGCAACCCGCTGATCGGAAAGTTCTCCACTGCTACGGAGAACCAGGTGTGTCTCATGAGCAGTTGTGCTTTTGGTTTAAACTGTTTCTCGCAGCTTTTTGTGTGAAAGGTTATGAAGCATTCACACTTTTGAGATCCATGTTTCTTCCTTGTGTTTTTGTTCCACAATTTTTGTGCTATTTCAACAAATCATACATCAGGAATGTTCAGCTCATTCAGGAGAATGCTGCTTTTGGTATTGGTGCAACTTTAAACATTTTGAAATGTTTATCCTTTTCTGCCATTTTATTTCCTCTTAGAAAATGAATTGAGCTCATTTTACATCCTTCAAATCTTTAGATCTGTTTACGTTTTACTGCTCCTTTCACATTTTTTTTTTTCCGGTTCACCTTTTCTGCAACTTTAATCTTTTCAGCTGGGTTTTTTATTTTTATTTATTTATTTATTTTTTATTCAGCCAACTATTTTTTTCTGCTTCTAACTTCTTTCTGCTATTCAGTATGTTTTGCTCCATCAGTTGCAAGTTTCAGCTTATTCTACCATTTAGCTGTTTATGCTAATTTAGCTTTTTTTTTTTCAGCTAATTCCACTTTTTAAAAAAAATTGCGCACTCATTTCTACTTCAACTTAACTGAGCAAAATTGTGCTCTCTCCACTTCCTTATGGCAATTTACACTTCTTTCTGCCTTTTATTTTAGCTACTAATTCAGCTGTTTATTTTTGCTAATTTAATATTCAGATAATTTCCACTTGTGCTCATCTCGGCTTCTTTCAGCCTAATTGGGCAAATGTGTTTGTCTTGTGCTAATTTAAGCTTGTTCTACTGTTTCAGCTAGCTGTTTAGCATTTTCTGTTTTCTGATAAATTGTTGATTTTCATCATAATTTTTGCTACTTTCAACCTTTTTAACTTATGGGAATTCAAGCTTTATTATTCATCTTTTAGCTACTTATAGCGTTAACTGATATTTCAGCTATTTAGCTGTTTTCATGTGAATTTTAGCTTCAGGTAATTTCACCTTTTTTTGAGCCCATTTGTGCTCTTTTCACGTCCTGCTTTAAGCTCAAGTTTCTTTCTGCCTTTTCAGCTAATTTTTAGCTTTTTTAAAATTTTTGCTAATTTCAGCTTTTTTTTTAAGCTAATTTCCTAACTTGGTTTACTTTTTTCTGCTAATCTAAAACTAATTCAGCAAACGTGTTTGCTTTTTGCCTTCTAATTTAGGCTTGTTCAATTTCAGCTGCGATTCAGCATGTATTAGCCAATTTCAGCTGTTTCTCAGCAAGTTCAGCAATTAGCATTCACACTGCATTTTCACAGGAAATGCAATTTCTCTAGTTCTTTATTTGCCTTTCTTTATTAGACTTTGTACAAAGAATCCAAGGAGGGTCAGTTTTACATCGTGGATTCAGAGGTTTACACGCATGACGTTCCGTATCATGACTACTTCTACACACAAAACCGGTACTACATCATAGGCATCTCCAAGCGGAAATGTCGACTAAGGTGATATTATCGTTATTGCCTCTATTTTATTATTTTTTTCATTGACTCTTACTGACTTGAAATTAAAACTTTTCCTGTGTTTTTAGGGTGTACACTGATGTGAAGTACAGGAAACCAACATGGGGCCTAATCAAGTCCTTCATTACAAAAAACTCCTGGAGCGGTATCGAAGATAATTTCAGACAGCTGGGTGAGTTTCCAAAAGCGTTGCCTGCTCTCTGCAGAGGCAGATGAGCACGTCCTCTCCTGTTTGTCCTCTGCCTGTGATTTATTTGATCTTTGATCTGATCTGAACGGTTTCCTCTGACACATGGAGCTCTGCAGCAGTGAGTCGTATTACTGCTGTGTTTGCAGGCAGGACAAAGGGAATATAAAAAGCAATATTGCCAGGCTCTCTTTCCTACTATCCACTTTGAATGCACATCACGCCAAGCTGGAGCTGGAAAGCTTTTTGTATTCTCACCATTGATATTTAAACAGAACATTAATTACTGTCTTATCACACCATCTGGCATCAGTTGAGATACAAGGCAAAAATACTTTATAATTTTTTTTTTTATTAAAGATAGGCAGTTTATTCGTAAGCAAAAATGATGGACAAGTTTTCACCTTTCCAACCGTAGACTAGGAAAAATGGAGAACCGTTGATCTTACTCCTGAAAAATTGAGCCAAAGCAGATGACCGGTTGAGGAGACGTAAATGTAGGACCGAAGCGAAATGGGTGCAGGAAGGAAGAAGTTTTAAACCATTCTTAAAGTATAAGATCTTGCTGTAAACAAATTTGGAAGATTGTGATGCATTTAAATGTTACGAGGCATCTATGGCATATTTTGAACTTATGGAAACTATGCAACTTTCAAAATGCTGTATGTGTCAAGACTGCAAGAAGGGTTTCAAAAGTTTAGTTTGTGTAATCACTGATGGCTCAAAGGAGAACAAGTATCCTGACAACTAGGCTGAGATTATTATTAATTTTATTACTAAAATACTTTGCCTGTTTTTCTTGTAGTGGCTACGTGTGTTGACACTTAACTGCAATAATCTTCCCCTAATCATTAGAGATATTAACCATGGTGCTACATTTTAATAGCTTGAAACAGAACTATTGCTCCCCCCACCCCCGAGTCAAATTTTAAAGAAATTCAGTGTTATTGACGTAGGCTGTTTGTACATATCTTTACAAGTTTTTTTTTTTTTTTTTCTCCCCCCAACTAAGCTAGTGCGCCCATGACCTGACGACTTGGAGCTCCTTGTGCACATCTAATTGTTTCTTTACTCGCTACCTGGTCATCATCTCCCCCGCTTACTGTTTGGCTGTTTC
>JARVGS010000761.1:19660685-19679547 GCA_031762315.1 Hypsolebias antenori | reverse complement strand
GAGAGTGGTGAAGGCTGCACAGAAGATGTTGGAGTCAGTCTCCCCACCATCACAGACATCTACACCTCCAGATGCAGAAAGAGAGCCACCTGCATCATGAAGGACCCCACTCACCCAGCACACACAGTTTTTGCTCCACTCCCCTCAGGATGTAGGTTGCGGAGCATTAAAGTGTAGAACCACTGGACTGAGGAACATCTTCTACCCTGAGGCTGTTAGAGTCATAAATCCCTTATCAGGATAATCACTGTGGAAAAAAATAAATCACTGTAATGCAACTTTGATTGGTGACATGTGCTGCTGATTATACATGTTGCTGTTCTCTTGCTGCTGATTATTTCATTCTGCTGTATTCATTCATTTTTACTCATCACCCACAAAGACTCATGTTCATGCTGCTTTTGTTCGGTGTATTGTTTTGCTTTTGCACTACCAGTGGTTAGCACATACAGTATCTTAAATATTTTAGTGTGCTGTTTGGCATTCATTTAGCATATATCTTAATGGATATCTTAGCTCCTTATTTACTTTTTCTTTTTACACTTCATATTTTTGCTATTGCTGTATGTAACTGGGACCCAGTGGACACAGTTTCGTTCCACCTCATGTACCATATGTGATGCGAATGACAATAAAGAACCTTGAACCTACAACGTTTTATGGCATGTGTGAATAATTTGGGGATGTGTCCTAACAGATCTTGAGTTCCATTTTCAAAAGAAAGATTCCTCTTTTTAAATGCATTTTTGTTTATTTTAAGGTTACAGCCCCCATTTTTACATTAGCTAAAGAAATATTAATAATAATAAAAACATTATACTAGATCTGGAGCTGACACCACTCATACAAAGCCAGGGGGTGACGTTTTAAAGAGAAACCACAAAGTGTCATGCATCGGTAGTGAGCGAAAAAGAAAAACCTAATTATTATGTGCACAAAATGATGGATCACATATTTACCCTGCCTTATCTTTCATACAACAGGACGTAATCTATATCTCACCTATAAATGACAGATGAAGCAGCTTGCACAAGTCAAATAGCTTTTTAACTCTGATCATATATTTCAGATTTACATTGAAATCAGTCTCTTACTGCACAGTTATGAATTACAGACACCACCACCACCACCACCACCACAACCTAAACAAGACAAAACAAAACAAAAGAAAGGACCAAGGTTCAAATGTATTTCAGCAGAGGTTCTCCCTCTTGAAGCCTGCTGCATGCTTCAATTTAGTCTCATTATTCAAAGTGAAAACACAAATTGGAGCCTGGAGCATTTATATTTGAACAAAGAGAAGAGAAGCAGATTATGGATGTTGAAAATGTAATTTCTGTTACACTTCCATTATTCTTCTATTAATCACAGATTCATTCTCTGTGCTCAAGTAAAACATGTTCATACAGTATTCATGTGCATGTAGGGAAGCATAAAGAAAGGCTGTGTGAAATGTATCACTTATAGAAAACACATTCCCCTGCTGAAAATAAAGGATATACAGAAAACCCATGTTTTATTCACTACATATAATATCATTAAGTAATTAAACCTGGAGAGTACCTCATTTTTATTCACATCTTCTCATTTTTAAATCACAATGACCTGCATCTCATTTTGTTTCTCTTGTCCTTTAAGTAAAAAAAAAAAAGACTAATATTCACAAAGAGGGATGCGATTTCATGCATACTGATTACTCTGGGGACCCTCAGTGCATCTCCAGGAGACAGCGTCAATTAAAGAGTTTTAAGCCTCCACAAACTGCACCCTAAACAGCTGATCAGTGCTGTGCGGTCCTTGCTCCTGGATTTCAGTTGAGATTAGTTTAAAATGAGCAAATTCATCTCTGGAGAGAAACTTTATAATCCCCCTTTTTGAATCTCGAAGCAGCTGAATAAGAAGGATATTTACACACAATGTTTTCTTCTTCTTTCTCTCATTCTATCACACACACATTTATAGTAGAGCAACAACACCTCAAATCACGTGCAAACCTCCAATATTGAAATATTGTATTCATTTCAGAAAACATAGCTGGTAAATAGATACAGACGGCATGCTAAAGGAAATGTATCAACACAACACAAGCACTCTTTTGGGATATCTGCTCTTTTGGGTAATCTATTCAGAAGCACTAACGCATGAATGCACAACGTTATTTTCATTTGTGTGCAATGAGCTTTGACAATGACCTTCCTTAAAAAAAAAACACCACAATGGGCACACAATAAACAATAACATTTGGCTTTAGTTCAACAATACGCCTTATGGGTTATTGATAGTCGCACAAACATATCTAATAAAAGCTGTGCTCATTATTGTCCTCATTAGTTTGATTAAGAACATTAGCAATAGATTCAAGCCTAAACCTTAGCCTGCCACAACAGCAGAGCTCCTGTGAATGTGCTGAACTGTGGTTGCGGTGTAAGAAAAACAAGAACGAGCCTGTGAGTACTATAAAAAAAAAGAGTAGGACTATTTTTGAGCAAATTAAATTAATGGGTAAAAAGAAATACAGCATTTGGTAACGAACGGAAGAATGAGATGTTTAGGACATTGATTCACCTTTGTTGTTCAGCACCACACTATCTAATTACAGCCATGGGAATGTAGTCAAGGCTGTGGTATTTCATCGCTGCAGAAAGACAACATTCTGTTAGAACTACGCTCTGCTCTACATGAATCATGTTCCCTGTGTGGTTTGGCAGCCATTAAAATGGAAAGAATGCCCTTTCTCACTTAGAAGGCATGAGCTAGCGTATCACTATTGTACCTGAAAGGGTAACATTTCTTTGACAGTCTGAATAGTCAACACACATACTGTGGCAACACACTAAAAGGAAACAAACCGCTGGCTGTTTGATCCAGTCATTAGAGCAGGATGCTTTTCACCCAATAGGTTCCCAATATTGTAAGTAATCACAACTTAAATGGTTAGAGGACACCAAGCCTCAAAACTAGTAACACTTTAGAACCCCATGAAAGTGTTGCTTATGCATATATCAGCACCATCAAAGAGGAGGAGGGGGATGTGGTGATAGTTGTGTCTTTTTGAGAAGAAGAGTAGGGGTGGGGGGTTGAGGCTGCTCTCTGAAGCACACAACCTCATTATTCAGTCTATAGAGCGGCACATCCACTTCATTGTTCCTCAAATCAGCCCAAACTGACTGGGCTCATCCGAACCCCTCAGACTGAAACAGAGCCGCATTATATTTTTAAAGATCTGTAAAATGATCTGCCAGGAGCACCATTATTAGCTTTTTTAAACTCTTTGTTGAAGAGGAGGATGATGTGATTTCACTTCAAAACATCATGTGTCATTAGCGATTCAAACCAATACAAGGCTGACATGAGGGTGAGGTGTCTTGCTGACATGTTTTTAGTGGCATGATTTCCCTAAGGTAAAGCTTGACGATGATGTCTGACAGTGAGGGATTTATTGAAAGTTAATTCCAGGAGGGGCCATACCACATGGTGATGAATCATTCCCAGAAATGTAAACACATTTTGCCCGTTGTGTTGCAGCAGATCTGCTTGGCTAATTGTTTTGCCGTGGAGTGCACAAGACAAATAATAGCAACACAAAAAAAAAAAAAAAAAACTGTGCTGGTGTTACTCCTGCAAGTGTTTCATTTAAATAGGCTAACTATTCTTCTTCTGCAGCTGCATCAATCACAGGGAATATGACAAGGCCCCTTTGTTCCACACAAAGAGTGTAAACACAGCTGGAGCATGCTGGCGCAACCTTTCCATCCCCTATCTTGCCATTACACCTGTCGGACACAATGCATCAAAACCTCATTTGGAGCTCTGATTATCCTAATGACACCCACATCTTTCCCCACTCTGGCCTGCATCAGTTAAAATCAGCCTCTCTTAATTAAAGACACACAGCCAACACATGGTCAGGCTAATAGGATCCACCCCCACTACACACACAAAGGGATCCCTCACTCTGCCATTTATCAATTATTTTATTTTGCTATCAATATTATTATTCAAAACTGAGTCCTCAGGCACTTAAAGCAACGAAGCCTTCATTTTTTTTATCATTATTATTATTATCATTGTTTTAGATATTCTGCATCAGATCTTTTTGAAATTCAAGGGAAATTTTTGAAAATTCTGTTACCTCATTTGGTATCTAATTTAAGGCCTCGTGCAAAAGTAATCTTGGCTCAGTGGTTAGCACTGTAGCCTCACAGCAAGAAGGTCCTTGGTTCAATCCTTGGTTTGGACCTGGGATTTCTCTGTGTGGTGTTTGCATGCTCTCGTGTTTACGTGGGTTTTCTCCGGGTGTTTCCTCCCACAGTTCAAAATATGAATGTTAGGCTTCCCTCATGCCCAGTCCACTCTTTTAATAGAGATCTGTGATGTCAGTGGGATTTGCCTGGTTAAATGAAGATAAAGTAAAATAAAACACTGGAGAAACATGGATTGAATACAGGAGGGAGAGGGAGGGTCTGACACCTCCACTTGTAATTTAGATTAGGACAAACCAATTGAGGTAAAACCAAATATTGGAGGGCGTTGAATTTTCATATTCAAATTTCTCATTACATGTTTTATAATACATTACTTATGCACACAGTATTATGAGTGTGTGTGGGGGGAGGGAGTGTTGGCCATGACGACTATTGTTTTTGTTTGTTTGTTTGTTTGTTTTATTTTATTTTTTTAATTATTTATAAAAGGTCCATATTTCAGCCACTTTTAAAATTAGTTAAACTTCACATATCTTGAGTTCTAATAAATCGTGAGACCTCGATATGTGGCTTCAGATTACACACAATCTTATATTTTAATATTTTAAAAGGTTATAATTCAACATAAGATTACTTTAAGATGTTAATATTTTAAATAAATTCTATAGTAGTTTTGTAGAGCCTCCTAAAGTTGATTACACCGATTTTTACCTTTGCCATAACTTCAATCTCCCCTACCATCAATCCCCTTGAAACATTCATACAGTGCTTGGGTTTGCTTCATCTACCACCACTACCTTATCCTGTGGTTTGTTTACTACCACATTGTCCTGTTGGTTAGCCTACACCTGTTTGTCAATCTAGACCTGGAAGTCCCACAGCATCTTAGCCCTGTTATTCTTCACCACCCTTGATGGAGTCTCAAATTTTGACTGTGGGACAGTTTGTAGTCGGCACCGATGTTCCTGTACACTATTCCAGACACTTGGTCATGACATTCCATGTACGCTTTGCCTGCCTGCATCATACATTCTGCTATGATGTGCAGGACTATCTCAAGGGCATCTTTTCATAGCCTGCACATTTTGTCCTGTCTGGTACGGTAGACCCTCACCTCTTTTGCTGAGGGTCTGCTCTTGTGCCGCCATGATTAGTGCCTCTGCGCTGTCCTTTTACTGGTGGGATTTATTCATTTGTGTTTATGTATTTATAAATATATGTTAGGCCATGTATAACACTTTTTTTTCAAAGGATGATTGACAAAATTCTTAATATGTTTACCAATACATACAATAGCTTGACAGGCCTATTGTATTTTCTGCACAGTGGTAACACTTTCTTAATTGTCTTACAGATGGTGTTTGGATGTGGAACATTGTGTAGCTCTGCTTTTGTTGAACGTTTAAGGTCTATTTTGCTGACAGTTTTGCTCCAATATATGTTGTTTGTGGCAATTAAATTTAAAGATTACATTACCCTGATGCATGCTCAATAATCCAGGTAGAAAAATCTAAAAAAGCTAAGTCTGGTCCTCGGGGCATGCAAAAAACAAAACAAAACAAAGCAAAAAAAGATTACATTGTTTAATGTCTCATGAACTGATGATGAACGTGATTCCCTACAGTAATCTAGCCGATATTATGGTAGACATTATGATAAAACAAAAAAGACTGTATGCACATATTGAAGAAACCATACCCTACCATTTTATTTATAGAGCACTTAAAACGACAACAAGGCCAACCAAAGTGCTGTACATAAAACAGGCAACAGGCAAATCTAGTGTTCTTAAATGCCCTTTACTAAAGTTAAAATAAATAAATAAATAAACGGCAAACCCTTCAGCCAAAAAAACCAACTCCCATTTATGCCTGAAAATGTGCAGTGCTGTATCTTCTTCTGCTTCTGAAACAATCTGCCTCTACATTTGTTTAAGCAAAACTGTACATTCAGCTAAATACCCAGCAAATGGAATGGAAAAAACGACAGACAAGCAGAGTTCCCACTTACATGAGTTTAATAGTATTCAGTGTTTAACATTTGGTCACTTACTGCAGTGCACTAATCAGCGATGCCAAAATAAAATCACTGAATGAAATCATTGGAGGCCTGAGCTACATGACCCAGTTGACCTTGCAGAGATAATGCATTGTTGCTGATATGTAGAGAATGAGAGTGGAGAAAATCAATTTTGATTCTGGAGAGTAGTTTCAAGTGTTTTTGGTCTAATGGAACAGGAGAGTTGTTGCATAAAGAGTTCACCTTGGACTGCTTTTATTTAAACTATGCTCACTGCAATTATATCTCCAAGGCAGGGTTTGTCTTAGGTTCCAAAAATATTTAAGAAATATCAAGGCTTCTTTTAGCTGCTATGGTTACTGTCATGACTTCAAAAATTATTAATCCTTTCTAACAAATAGTAGACTTCTAACAAGAATGTAATGTAGGTAATCAGATGTTTATTTATTTATTCAATTATTTATTAGGAGTAAAGCCATTATTTAAACTCTGTATTTAATTACATCTGCTTTTAATAAGGTTCCAAAATCCACCACCCATCTCTAAACCAGTAACATATCTGTATTCAAAATAAAAAAAGTAGAATACTGTATACTCAAAGTAAGAAAAAAACTCTGTTCTAAAATATAAAATTAGAATAAAAACATGAGTAAAAAGAAAAACTTGTTTCACTTACAAATGAACAATACCTTTCAATATTGAGCCAAGCTTTCACCAAACTGCGTGCCACTTTCACCCAATAAAAGAAAAATATATACAGGTACTCTACTGTGCTGCCTCCATGTTTTCATTCTCTTTAATTTTACCTTCAGGCTTCTGGACTTACCTCAACAAGACCTCATCAAACTCTGCAGGTCAGTTTACAAAGTCTGTTAGGAGACCGAAAGAAATATCCAATTCGCCACTGAGGAACTGTACACGTTATTTTTCTTCTTTTTTCATATATTATTTGAGACACGGCAGGAACAAAACATACAGAGACAGTCGGAGCGTGCAAAACTCCCACCAATGTATACCTGGCTGTACAGTCTGAATTATTTACCTGCAGCAGCCTCTTTGAAGGAGGTAGAGAGTGTACTTTATGTCCCTTCATATGACAGCTGCTCAAGCAATACTCAAGTTTTGGTTTTCAGAGTGCTCGGCTGCTTTGCCCTTTAATTTCACCTTTAGTGCAAACCTGCCTCAGCACCCATTTGAAAAACAACTTGACCTGCAACAACTTTTTCAGGACAACCAATGACAATTTTATTTCTCAAAGGCAAATATTGTAGTCAAAGACTGAGTGGGAGTGTGTGTGTGTGTGTGTGTGTGTGTGGGGGGGGGGGGGTACTTAGCTGAAATGTTTATGTTGACTGTTTCAGACTGAGTTAATGACAATCTGCTCCTTTCTACTTACATAAAAAGAATACATAAAACATTTACCAATTATTTAGTTCAATACCTTGTTTTGTATTCCCAAATTAAGGTAATTACTCAAAAAGAGGCTTTAATGCATGCTTCAGTCAAAATATGTGGTGTGTTGCCTGCAACAATTTAAAAGTGATATGAATAAAACGAGTTGTTTGTTTGTTTTGTTGTTGTTGTTCTAGAGTTTTGTGATGCAAAATATACATATCAGAAACTCATTGTGGCACCAGAAGAATGGTGATGGACAAAATGATGCTTTTATGCAATTGTGCCAGACTTTTTCACTAAAGACGGCATGTTTGTATGAAATAAAATAATTTTATGGTCACACCAAACTAACATTTGTTGGCTTGTTAACTATAATCATAACATGTTTGTTTAGCTCAATAATAATAAAAAAAAAAATCCAGAATGAGGAATGTAACCAGTTAAAATGATTCCAATTTCAACTTGATTTTGGCGAAATGTAAAATAAATATATCCTCTTTATTTAAATTGTTGTTGTCAACTTGCATTTCACATATTTTTATTTAACCAGACTAACCTGTTTGAGGCAGTGAGGAAACATGAGTCAATTGCTGTAAGTAACGTAGCATCAATTTTAATTTTATTTTAATATTTTATAAGATCTGGGAAGTTAAGGACTTAATGCACGAGACAGGAAGCTGAACAATTTCAAAATACTGTACGATAATAAAAGAACTTACCAAAAGTGAACATGCTGGTGAGGCAAGTTGCCAAACAGTACATTCAAATGAGAGAGAATAAAATTAGACGGGATAAAACAAATAAACAAGCAAACAAATACTTGGTAAACAGAATGACAAACTAAGGAAGCAAGAGAGAGCAGCACGGCTTAAGATGAGTGTGTACATTGGCAATAATTTAATAATAAATTTAACAGTAAAACGCAACTTCAAGTTTTTATTGGTCAGCTATGGGCGGCTGTGGCTGAGTGGTTAGAGCAGTCATCCTCCAATGGGAGCGTTGGGGGTTTGATTCCACCAGCAGTCAGATGATGAAGTGTCCCTAGGCAAGACACTGATCCCCTCATTGCCTTCGGTGTGTGTCCCATTGATGTAATGTGATAAAGCTCTGATTATTCTTTGTACAGATATAGTAGAGTGCTGTGTGAATGGGTAAATGAATACACAGATTGTAAAGCACTTTGAGTATCTTGATAAAATAGAAAAGATAGATATAAGTACAGTCCATTTACCATTTATAGTCTTGTGAACAACTGACTACAACCTACACTTGAGTTATTGAAGTTGTACATTGATTGTTTCTGCTCTTTTTATGAGCAGCACGGCAACAATGTTAGCTTTCCTGTCTTCAACAAATTACAATGACACTTATTTTACAACTTGATGCTCTTTAAATAGACAACTATGTTTCTATTGTTACCGGGACAGGAGGTTGACCAGATTTTATTACCAAATGGTTGTATCTATTAGTGATAAGATACACTATTTACAAGTGATTGAGCAGGGGAAGCATTGTGTTCAGAACTAGTGGGGCTGCCATTCATTCAATGCATAATCCAGCCTCACAATTTCCTGTTTTATCAAAGAGCTGTGTCCTTCTAAATAATTAAGCACAGAGCAGAAACTTTGCAAAACCACAACAAAAAAGGTTAAATCATGTAATTTGGGCCAGTTTCTTTACATGATTTAACCGTTTTTGTTGTTATCTACCTGGATTATTGAGTTTATAAACTTTTACTTTTTGCAAAACCACCAAAATTTAAAAGAAACAAACCCGCTTGCTAACTAACACCTGATTAAATCTCAAAACCAAAATTTATAATCTATACAAGCTACAGGTGGAATGCATTATCATTGCATACTGCTCCGGTGAGAAGAGTTTCACTAACTTCAAATGCACAGTTTCTCTTTTACTATTGCCACCTGAGCACTGTTAAAAAAAAGGCTGCAGACACTATTGGTACCTGTCTTTACTGTAATGAAGTGGAACCTTGCAACCTCTATATAAAATGCTCACTGTGTCCCTTTTATTGCCCGGAGTGAGTTGAAAACATCCTGGTGTTTTACTTTGAGAAATAATCTTGTTTTCTGATGAGGAACAGTGGAGATGTTGGTAGCTATCCTTAACCCCAGCTGACAGAGACCTGATAAAAAAAAGATGGAGTTCAGCTGAGGAGAAACTGGGTCTGCAAGCAATTTTCATCAGCGTGTGCTGTTCTAATGCAACTTGTGTGTCCGTTCAGTAAAATAAACAATGTTGAAGCAATAGCGGGGAGTTGCTTTCTTTCAGTGCTTGCTCAAGTAGCACAGGGTGGATTTCATTACATTCTTTGTCTGAATGAATGAACAATGTTCACACAAGACGTAAACCAATCAGTCAGTGGAAACACGCCACATATGCTTGGAATGCAAACATACAATGAATGTAAGATTTATTCATATTTAAATAGGCCTTGTTTAGGAAATCCACAAGCATCCTTACTTCCTTTAATCCCACAGGAATAAAATGAATTTTAAAGCAACATGATGGAATTCGGCAACGTAAGAATTGGTTTTGAATACCATTGTTAGTCTAATGAGATCTATCTGCTTGCACTGCTAACATATGGTGCTTCAGACAAGCACCACCATATGGACCATATGGTCGTCATTCTAAAGATAATGACTACGCAACCAAATTTAAGGTCATCTTCGAGGGTATCCACTTGCTGTCTTTGGATTTTGGCTGTGCGTCACTTGGTCAAGCCAATACCTGTATGTGATAGCTGGCAAGGGAAGCAAGGAAGATTGACTCAGGCTGAGCAATGCAACCAAACAATGACAAGTGTGAATCACAGAGGGTTGCAGAGCTGCACATTAGGGATGCTTGGCATCTTCACTCTTGAAAGCAAAGCAAAATAAACATAATCACTCAATAAAATTATTTGTATGAGAACAAACTATTATAGGAGTCAATGTTAAAATTCAGTCATCTGTTAGATACTTACACAATCAAACAAATAAGTTTTGGTCATTCATCTATAGGAAACATTTGGACGTTGCCAGTGATGAGTGCACAGTTTTGTGCTCAAGTTGTGTAATTGTGAACCGCTCCAATCATCCTTCTACGAAAAAGCAGTTATGGAGCTTACTTATATAGCACCTTCCAGCCCCCTATGAGGGGCCCCAAGGTGCTTTACAGCACCAGCCATCCACCCATTCATACACCGGTGGCGGTAGTCTGCCATGCAAGGCGCCAGCCAGTCCCACCGGGAGCAACTCGGGGTTGAGTGTCTTGCCCAGGGACACAACGACACATGGTTTAGGAACTCGAGATTCGAACCTCCAACCTTCCGATCGGGGGTCGGCTGCCACTACCACTGTACCACGGCCGCCCCATTGATTTATAATGTAGTTTTTTGTTTTTTTTTTGTATAATTTTCCATTTATTTTTTTCACTTATGCTTTCTTTAATGATTGCCTACTGTTATCATTTGTTAAAATCAGGTCTCTTGTAGATGAGCCTCGAGGCTCAATGAGACAAACCTGTGTAATTTTTTTCTTCCCATAAAGTAATATATTTGAGTCAAAGCTTTGTCCCAATTGTCACAGGCACATTTATTAACAAACGGCTGTAACTCTACTAAATGTCTTAAAAACAAAACAACCCCCCCCCCCACTATTTTTATATATATTAAATAATAATGCTCTTCAGCTGCACTGCCCTCAAAACGTTAGTAAGCGTGTGTGAAGCAACACACGAGGCTATGTGAAGTTGGACTGGCAGAAAAAGAACTACAGTGTACACAGATTTTCAAGTCTTGCAGTGAGAGGTGGTGCCACATTAATAAATCAGCAGCTTATTATATAGAAGACGCGGTCCTTAGCGGCTTACAAGACGGCTAGCCATCTTGTTAGCCGCTAAGGACTGTCTTCTATATAATAAGCTGCTAGTGTTTGCGGCATCTCTCACTGTTCCTCTCATAAGGCACAGCACAGCTAATAAATGAGTTTTAACCTGTG
This sequence comes from Hypsolebias antenori, assembly GCA_031762315.1. Taxonomy (NCBI): domain Eukaryota; kingdom Metazoa; phylum Chordata; class Actinopteri; order Cyprinodontiformes; family Rivulidae; genus Hypsolebias; species Hypsolebias antenori. Next base: position 19,667,927 of record JARVGS010000761.1, on the reverse strand, counting down.
GTTTTTCTCAGGAAAGTCTGAAAACTGAGTCGGAGCTGCAGCTTGTAACTTGCAGCGCAGTTTTAAATGGTGAAAAAGATTCGTAGTTCTGACCTGTTGTCGGGACTTGTTTTCAGCATTGTCTACAGAAAACATTTTTCTGCTGCTTATCTGACAATTTAAATTCATTCAACCTTTATTTAGGCAGGTTAATCCCATTGAGCCTCGAGGACTCATTTACAAGAGAGACCTGGCTACAAACTAAGAATGACAACAGCAACAGTAGATTTTTCCTTAGACAATCAACAATAGACAATCATAAGAGGCATACATAATTTTTTTTTTTTTTTACAAGTTAAAACAAAGACATCAAAGTAGCAAAACAGACAGATTATAAGGCAGACGTAGAAAATCAACAGGTTTTTGCCAGGATCCCAACAGATTCTTAAAGCCATTTAAAGAGGCTTTAAGAATCTGTTGGAATGCAGCCATTGTTTTACTTGTGGAAAGGGCTTAGTGAAGTTGGAGGTGCAGACTGGAGAAAAAGAACTGTCCTGTACCTCTGATAGGTGCTGACGACATTAATTAACTCTGAAGTAAATGTTTCAAATCCAACAATGTTACAAGTTTTTATTGTTTTGAGAAATGTCTTTTATTTCTGCAGTATGAGTCTTTCAGCGTCTTTAAAACACATCAGAATTTACAGTTTTTAAAACTGATGCAGGTGACAGTCTCACAGCTACTGCACATGTTGCACCAACTGCTGTGTTGTGCTGCAGACATTGTCTACATAGCTGTGCCTTTTTGTTTTATAGACTTACACACGCACACACGCACACACGCACACACACACACACACACACACAGTTTTATGCAATGTAGGCTTAAACGTTTTAAAAGGGAAGCCTGGAGAGTTGTCATTAGGTTTCACACACTCTGCCAAACATTATTCAGATGGTTGCAAAATACTTCTTGTTAATGGGGAAATGGTGTTAACCAAAGTTATCAATTTTAAACTTGTTTGTAAATGTTCTGTTGGATTATGAAAATTGAACTCTAATGCATTTCAATCTTATGTAATGCAGGCCCCATGGATATGGCGGGCCCCTACAGGTTGAACACGACTACAATAGTGGCTTGCATGAGTGTGATGTAAGCTGATCTGAAACTGCTTAAAAAGCTGCAGATTAATTTTTTTCAAAGTTGTGCATTTTAAACAGCCCTTTGTGCCTCTTTCAGTTTGCTGATCCTGATGGTGCTGAACCTGGGCCTGTTCTTCAAGCTGTGGGCCATGGAGGACGTGGCCCACCGTATGTACTTGACCACAAAGCATCGACTGAAGGAAAAGCTTGAAGCCAGGTCAGCCGCTGTGAAATTCAGTGGATTGTTCACAGAATGAAAGGGTGATGTGAGCGCTTTGAAAACGGTCTTGTTGTGGGAGGAAGGAAGACTGTGTCTGTATGTGGACTGCTTCTATACAAGTGGATGGAGTTCCTGCTCTCTCTTTTTTCCAGCCTCTCTGAATGTGGTTATGTAAGAAGCATCTTGCGGCAGCTATTGTCTTACATTGTCTTCACCTCGCTGTCTGTTCTGCTGTATTCATGCAGCAAATGCAACGTTACCCATCTGTCTCCGTTTACAGCTTCACGCCTGAATATGGTCCCAAACAGGGGCCGAGGTTCAGGACCAATGAGGACATGCGTCTTCTGAAAACCGTACTCCAAGACTCCATTAATCTTTTAGAACAGGTGAGACAGTGAGGCTTTCATCAATCAGCCATAACATTGTGACCATTTGGCCTTTCCACGCTGCCAAAGCAAGCTGAAGGTATCCTGGTGTTTGTTTGGTACCGAGGGCGAGGAGAGCTATTTTCAAGATGGTGGCGTTTTCTGTCAGTGGTCCTAATGGACTCCTTTACTTGTAATTTGATCAAACTATTCCATTAAGTGAGATTCTGTAATGGGTTATAAGCAATGTCTTACTCGTTGTGGATAGCATGTCCTGACGTCACAGCTGTTGCCTCATCAGTCCTGTCAGAACTGAACTTCAAAATAAAATGCTTCAAAGCTCTATCTATAATGAGATGTTCATCATGCATTGCTTGAAAATATCAGAAATATTCCTTTAGATGGTAAACACTTTAAGCTATAGAAATGGATTTAACCTAAATTTCATTTTTTTAGACTGTTTATAGTATATTTTTTGTTTTTATTAGGCTTGTCTAGTTTTCCAACCTTTCATCAAATTTCTCAAACTTCAGATTTTTTTTTTTTGTTTTTAATTGTAAAAGCCTAAAATTGGTTCTTGTTCTCCACAGCTCCGCAACTCCTTGATGGTGCTCCAGCAGAACTTTGCTTTGGCCAATCGAACGGCAGCACATCGTTGAATTTACCCACACCAGGTTGTGTGGAAACCCAACTGAGCCACAGACAGTCTGCCTCTGAGGATGTCCCTGCTACCCACAGGATGCTGCTGTTTGCTTTCCCAGATGGGCCATGTGTTGCCAGGGATTGCACAACAGATGCCAGGATGTCCTTTTATTATTTTGTTTTATTTTAAACCTGCAAACTGACTGCTGGGATGATGTTCAGTCAGAATCAGCTGCACATGAAGCAGCAGGTTTGGGCTCTTGTTTTATTTTTTAATTTTTTATTTTAGTTCTTAAAATTTTGTCAGTGCGTTGTGTTGTGCCTTGTGCAAGAAACTACCGGTACTGTAAATTTTACAGTTTTTAACTTAATATATTTAAAATGTCTTAATTTTTTATGCGTCTTGTGAATAGGGTTGAATTTTATTGGTTTCTAATAAACTGTTGAATCAGTCACTACTTGTCTTTTTTGCTAACCTTGGTAATTGTTTTGTGACAGTTGCCTTTTTTTTCTTGGTGTAGTTTTCAGACTTGTGTGCGTTTATGGTACTGGGTTGGTTCTCAGTGCCGTTAATGAGATGAGGATTTAAATGTTGGTGCCTGGTGATCCAGAGGTTCTGAGCTCATTTTGATGTTTGAATGTTAAAACAATGCACAACTTTTTCATTATTACATTTTTAACATGCTGGGTGGAAACTAAAAGAACCACTTTGTCTGCAGTTTTGCACATCACACAAGATTTTATTTTTCTCCTAGATGCATAATTTTTTTTTTCCCCTTTACACTTTTACTTGTAGCATTTCTCATTGTATTGAAATATACATGAAGCTGTTAAATATTTTCCACTGGATTTACTGATAAATCAACTTTGAAATTTTACTGATATTGAGACTGAAGTAAATTAAAGCTGGAGAGATTTTTGTTTAAGAAGACAAATTGTACAATGGTGCATCTTTACTGTCTGAGGTATGGTGTTCTAGCAGTTTTATTCTGGGAGCATGCTGGGGGTGGGGCCAAGTTCAATTAAAGAATAATTTGGAGCATTTATATATATATATACACACACACACAATGTAGATTAAACCACACATCAATGTATATATATTTTTGTGAGTAAAGTGCTCTTGGGGGACCCATTAGTTAGCCTCATTTTATTCTTTAGCTAGTCTTTTGCTACTTTAGCTAGTTTTGCTAAAATTATTTTAGCTGGTGTTTAGCTCCTAGCTTAGTGTCTGTAACCCAGTTTGAGATGGTTCTCATCCTTGATAGAGAGGAACGCTGGTTTGAGAGAGGAGTAAAAGCCATCTTTATGAAGAGAAACTGTTCATTAAATGGGCAGAGGCCTCAAATGTCCAATTGTCGTCTCCTTACTACATGTATTCTGTCATTCATTTATCCTTTATTTATCCAGGTAGTCTCACTGAGCCACGAGGTATCACTCAGCCCGCTGTGAATAGCAAGCCATCAGGGCACTAGCGATCGGTTGTTAGGTTGATGGTCCTCCTTCTACATGTGAACAGCTAGTTTTGGCTGTCACCAGCAAACTGGTTTATGAGAAGGGGCTATTTATAATTACCGTATAAGACTGAACTTTCTTGTATAAGACTGAGTTTGCTGCAGGTCCAGTCTGCAAACTGAAAGTCTTTTGGATAAAAGACGAAACGTTTCAACAAGAAGAATACTTCCAGAGGACTTTTCTACCTGGATTACTGAGCATGAATCAGGATATCATACCCTGATGTATGCTCAATAATCCAGGTAGAAAAAAAATCTAAGAAAGCTAAGTCTGGTCCTCTGGACATTCAAAAAACAAAACAAAAAAAGTAGAAACGTTTCGTCTTTTGTCCGAAAGACTTCCTCAGTCTGAGGCATCAGGATATCATTCAAATGATTAAAGATGGAAAGACCTGGGTGGCGTTTTCGTGCAGGCGAAGTTATGATCGGCTGAATCAGAAACTCGTAACGTAAATGGATTTGGAAATCCAGATTTTTTTTTTCTGAAAGCAAAAATCACAAAAAATATAATGACCTGGATTTGTAAATCTTTTTAATAAACTGCATGGTGTTTCTCTGTCTTTATGGCTTCTAGCTTAGTGTTGCATATCATTCTCTAAACAATTATTGATGAATTAGGTGATATTTGATCAGCGTGAGAGACAGATGTTCACCTCTCCTCCCTGGCCGAGCAGAGCATTGATTGAGGATATGTGGCTGTTTTCAAACTGACTTCTCTGTATGGGCTGGTGGATCAGTCCAAACCCGTCAGCAGGTTCTTGCTTTATAAAGCTAAGTAGACATACAGTGTCTAACAAGTGAAACAAAATTTATCTGTGAATCTTTGTCACGATCTTGAGCTCCTTTTATTATGTTCACTCGAGCAAATTCTGAAGTCTTGGGGTTTGGTAGTTTCTTTAGCAGGGGTGTCAAACTCCAGGCCTCAAGGGCTGGTGTCCTTCAACTTTTAGATGTTCCACTGGTCCAAAACACCTGCATCACATGACTGAATTAGCTTCTCAGTGCAGTCAAGTTCTTCAGAGTCCTGCTAATGACCTTATTTGATTCAGCTGTGAATCAAATAAGTATTCACAGCTGTGAATTTATGGAAGTACAGTACTTGGACTTGCACTTGGGCTGACTATGGCGGTGTCATGCCACATTTGGTATCCCCGAAATAATCTGTTCCCCCACCAGAGGGGGCGGCTCGTTAGAAATATTGGCATAATAAAACTGTCATTTCTTTAATAACATGCATAAACACAGGTATGGAACTCCATAAGTCAGTTGTATAACAACATAATAAAAGCTTTGCACGACAGTGGCATTAAAAGGCGGCATTCAAATGGCTCATGCCAAATCTCGCGAGAACAAATCCAAATCTCGCGTGAGCAAAAAAGAGACCAGCGGGAGCGCAAAAGACATCGGGCACGCGCAGAATTGCTCCTCGAGCGTTGAATGGCAAGCCGTATGGCGTTTCCAGCATTTTCTGTGTGAGGAAGCGTTGTAAAAGTGTCTTAGTTATCTTAGTGGATTGGCTTGCCATACTTCGGTAAACAGATGCCGGAAGCGACTTCTGCCGCCTGGACCGAGACTTCCGCCGGAGGCAACCGGGCTCGGTTGTTTCTGGAAACTTAGCAGCGTAATGTTCAGGTGCGTTCATGTAACTGCGCTGGTAAACACATATCAGGACAGGAGTATTTATGGTCCCTGGTATAACTATGAGTTAAAAGTATAAGGGATATATGTTATAATTTTAGATTTTGGTGTCATTAACTCACACTTTTCCTCTGAAATTTACTAAAACAATGAAAAGATCAGTACATGCAAATTTAATTGCTTTAAATTTATCTAAACGCTTACTTTATTAGTTTAAACTGTTTGAATGTACTGTATATAGAAAATGTGCCACAGGGCATCACTTGTGGAATTATTAACACGTTATGATGGATTTCAAATCAATGTGTGCTATTCACAGGACTTTATTTGGGTCTATTAATATCAAGTGTTTTAAGTTTTACACTTGATCAACTAATACTTTTGTATTTATTTCTAACAAATGTTTGTGGTATCTGGACAGTTTGAATCAGAACATGTTGCAATTTAAAAAACTACATTATAAAAAAAATTAAAAGGAAACTAAATCTAATAACTGTTGTGTATAGATGTAACGATGAAGATGCTGGAAGCTGTGGCTGGTGATGGACCCGAAGACAACGTCCCTATAGTCTCTAGGAGAGAACTAGCTTTTTGACAGATTTAATAAGTGAACTAAAAGTTGTAGTTACTTATTACATAAGAATGCTAGAAACACCAAAAGAGCACAAGAAGACACTGAGATGAAGGTAACATATGGTTTTAAGAGCCACAAAGCTTAATCCTAATCCCACCTGTAAATGCATTCGAAGAACAGCTGATGTAAACATGCACTGTTGGGTCAAAGACTAATTTGGACCCCTTCAACAGAACTGGAATCCCACAGCAGAAAGAAGTTTGTCTCTTGAAAGATGAATTCTAGTTTCAGGTTCTCTTATAAGCCCTCACCGTTTGATTGAGGGGCTGAAGACTGTGACTGCTATAAACCTGACAACATCTCAACCTAAATCCATGTGTGCTGTAAATAATGCAACAAGATGTACTGGTGGGAGGGCAACGTTGCTGTAAATCATGAAACACGACAGATGTGTGACAGATGTGGGGGGGAAGCAGATGGATCTGGGTTGAGTCAAATGAGCAGGGTCTGCAGTTTGGAACCGCTAAATCTAAAACTCACTGAAATGTTTATTAATCTGCTGTATGCAAAGATTGTTTAAGCTGCGAGAGTCATTTCTGTGGCTCATCTATCACTTTATTCTGAATACTCACACAAAGACAACAATGCTAAAGGCTTCTTCAAACATCTCACAGGCCGCAGTGCTCATCATCATGAAGAAGCAGGCAAAGAAGGCGCCGAAGGAGGAGGAGGAGGTCTTGTGTTGCTGCGAGTATGTGAACCGACATGGAGAGCGAAGTCATGTGGCAGCTTGTTGCTGTGACTGCGAGGACCTGGACGATGCCTGTGACCGGTGAGCGAAGTTAAACGCACGCCGTCTCTGCAGCCGCTCTTCCTCAGCTACGGCGTGATGAGATTTTGTACCCAGAGAACGAGTATTTTCTGTAAAAATGAAGCAAGAAGGCTGAGAGCTAGTGTGCTGAAGAAGCTGAAACTGAGTTGTTAAATGGTAAACTAAAAGAATACAAGTTAAAATGAGCAAAACGGTGGCTAAAAATAGCCACAATTTTTTTTGCTAACGTTTTGCTAAAAGGAGCAAAATGGTAATGGTAGCAAAAGCTAGAAGGAGCAAAATGAAGAGGGAACTAAAAGCTAAAATAAGCAAAATTGTAGCTAAAAGGAATCTAAA
>JARVGS010000761.1:19644439-19658031 GCA_031762315.1 Hypsolebias antenori | reverse complement strand
AGATATGATAAGAATTTTTCTTCTTCTGCTTCCTTTCATTTTATATTTGTCTTTTTTTAATTTTCTGAAATTGTATTGTATTTGTGTTTTTATTGGAAATTAAATGAAATAAATAAATAAATGTCTGTGACCTGAAGTAACCCTGCCCTTTTTTTACACTGAATTTTTAGACGCTGAATTTCAGACAGCACAACTGAGCCAGCTGAATCTCAGGACACTGAAAATATTGAGCTTGAATTTTGAAAGGTTACATTTTTTTACAAGACAATTTTTTTTAACACTGAAAAGTTAAACTGAAAAACAGCTATTGAAAATGTGATCACTTTGAAATAATAACGTGAATTTTTAGCTTGAAGTGAAAATAACAAATGGAATTTCAAACATATAGAAATAATGACAATTAAATTTTTTTAGGTTAAAAATGTATTCTGAATACAATCTATTTTAACACTGAAAAATTAAATGCAAACATACTGTACAACATAAAAAAATAAGTGGCATTTTTAATTCAAATCCTAGCGACACATATTTGCTTCATTAGTATGATACTGCAAAAAGTGTGTGATTAAATTCAATCTTTGTTACAGGTTTCAGATGGTTCTGCAATAATCACTTCAGCAGCGTTTTCTTCACACATTTTTCTATTTTTTCTGAAGTGTCAGCTTGACCAATACTACAGGTATTTGATGTATTCAGATTGTGACGAGAACAAAAAAAATCCAACATTTGTTGTTACCGTATTTTTCGGACTATAAGGCGCACTGTTGATTTTTGAGAAATTTAAAGGATTTTAAGTGCTCCTTATAGTCCAAAAAATATGGTACTTCTGATAGCAGACATTATTCAACTGAACGTTAACTTAGTCTAAATTTGGTGCTATGTAACAAAAATGAGGAAATGAGTTGAATATCTACTCAGACGTCCTGCTGAAAGCCTCAAATTTGAACACGTGAATAGATTTGAGAAGCTAGCCTTGTTAAATAAAATCCTAATGCAACAGTATAAGATAAATGGAGTTTTAAAAACGTCAGTCATTAAAGTACTTCAACTCCCTTAACGAATATCTAGAGCAGAAAATGGGAATTATTTTGGAATGGGAATACTTTTTGTCATGCAGTACTTGAGTAAATAAACGTGCCACGAGTATCGTTTGGAATTATACTAGAAAATAGAGTAACATTTTTACATTTACAGCTTCATATTATCTATCTAAAAGATGCATGAATAATTCAGAAGGAGCTCATAGAAGCAGAAATCAGTAAAAGGCCTTTTACTCCAACAACTGAGCAAAACTCCTTTTTTTTTTTTGGCTCAGAGAAACTGTTTTAACTGGGACATCATGGGGAGTTTTGACATTTTTCCCAGATAGAATTAATCTTTTTTTTTTTTTTTGTGACGTTCTTGGCTACTGAATGTCAAACTTCCTCCTGTGTGGAGTTAAATCAGCTTTTAGAGATCCTCTAAGGACCGCTCATCAAAACACAAGGAGTGAAGGCAGTTAAAAGGGTCTGTGCTGGCACTACTCTAGGCTTCGAACAATTAAAACAGACTTCAACAGTTCCAGTGAATCACTAATATTCACTCAGTTTCAGTATGAGCAAAGCTTCTTTTTTAAACTCGTCACACATAATTTCCACTTTTTGTGCTCATTTTGGCTTCTTTCAGCCTAATTTGGCGAACATGTTCTGCTTTCTTATGCTAATTTAAGCTTGTTCTACCTGTTCAGCTACCTTTTAGTATTTTCTAGCTAATTTAGGCAGTTTTCAGATAAATTCAAGGTTTTTTGTGGTACCGGTAATTTCTGCTACTTTCAGCCTAATTAACTTATTTCTAAAAATTTCAGCTTATGCTTCTTTCCCCTTATGGTAATTATGCAAGTTTCAGCTTTTTCTGCTATTTCAGCTACTATTTAGCTGTTTTATGCTAATTTTATATTTTTCAGCTAATTCCACATTTTTTTGCACTAATTTCAACTTTTGTCAAGCTAATTCAGGAAAAATGTACTCTTTCTAATTCCTTCTGGTACCGTAATTTAAGCTTCTTTCTGTCTTTTTAGCTAATTTTCAGTTGTTTCTTTTTTGTTGTTGTTGCTAATTTCATTCCCCCCCCCAGATAATTTCCACATTTTGCGATCATTTTGGCTTCTTTCAGTCTAATTTGGCAAACGTGTTCCGCTTTCTAATGCTAATTTAAGTTTGTCCTACCTGTTCAATTACTATTTTTTTTTTTTAGCATTTTCTAGCTAATTGTAGCTGTTCAGATCAATTCAAGGTTTTTGTGGTAATTTTTGCTACTTTCAGCCTAATTAAAAAATGTTCTGCTAAGTTCAGCTTGTTATGCTCCTTTCAGCTCAATTATGCTAGTTTCAGCTTTTTCTGCTATTTTAACTACTATTTAGCCATTTTATGGTAATTTTAACCTTTTTGACTAATTCCATATTTTTAGCTTATTTCAGCTTTCTGCTTCCTTCTGGTTAAGCTTCTTTCTGCCTTTTCGGTCATTTTTTGTTGTTGCTAATTTTAGCCTTTTTTAAGCTAATTTTCTCCTTTTTGTGCTCATTTTTGTTCATTTAAACCTATTTCAGTAAAGATGTGTTCTGTCTGCTTTCTACTGCTAATTTAGGCTTGTTCTTGCATTTCATCTACGTTTCAGCACATTTTGTAGCTAATTTCAGCTGTTTCTCTGCTCGTTTTTCTTCATAAGCATTCACAGTGTTTTCACAAGAAATGCATCTTCTCTAGTTAAGGTATAAAAACAAGGTCACAAGGAGCTCCACTGTGATCATCAGTGATCTACCTGTTTATTTGTGTTAATATTTACCACTTTACCTCTTTGTGTTTTCCAGCACTGCACTTTGCTTCACCTGTGCGTGGTACAGCAGTATAGTGACCGGCGGGCTGCTCCATCTGCTGTTAGTGCAGGTCATCAATATCAGCTACAACGTGACAGAGCGAGAGGCGCGAGCCGCCCTGAGAGAGAGAACTGCACGCTGCGCTTACTGGGGGCTCGTCGTGGACACTGGTGTTTATTCTCGAGGCCTGCGTGGGAACTGGTCCGAGTTCATGACCATGGGAGACGAGCTGAAGCCCGTTTCCTCTTCAGATGTAGTGTAAGACTTCTGTCAGTAGTTCGTCCACTGGATGGCAGCTTTGTTTCATACAAGCTCTGCTTACTGACAGCACATCTGTCAGCTGTTTGCAGTGGAGTCACTTTAAGCTCTAACTGCAGCCTTGGAGTTACACTGGCTCTGACGCTTCAGCTTCACACCCTGATGGCCTTACTTTGCCTTGCAGATTGTGAAATATGAATGAAATATCTAAGTACCAGGCTCATTTAGGTAATCAAGCAGCTGATTGCATTTGTATAAATCAGTTTCTTATTTTATTTTCAACATGTTCCTTCATGAAACCGCTTTAAATTATCCAAAAAGCAGGTAGATCAGCACAAACATCAGCTTGAGGATAAAACCCTTTTTCTGCTTTCCACTGCCAATGCTTTTTACTCTTTAAACAAACTCATAGGTCAAATTTATTTAAACATCTTGCCTTTCAAAAATGCTGCTAAATACAATAAAATAAAAGTAACACAATTATTGATGCAAAAAAATGCAAATAAAAATCAGAATAAATGAGTACAAATAGCTATTTTTTTCTTGCACTGTATGTATTTACATCTAAATTTAAATATAGTCACTCAAAAGCCTTTGGTTGCATATTTGTATTGGTCCTGTTTTGTGTTTGTGGATGTTCTATAAACCAATTTGATTTATTTTAATAAATAAATCTGAGAAATGAGCAGGCATTTTTCTCATCCGTCCTCTCCGGAGTGATGTGCGTGTCTTTTTTTTTTTTTTCTGTGCGACTCAGCAGTTTTTCCGTCTTTAGTCGGTTTCGCATGATGGATAGGAGCAGAAATCAGGTAAAACCTCAGCTATTTTCCTGCTAAGCTTCTCCCGCCGCTTGTCCCGCTCCCTCTCCCTGCACAGCACACGTGGAAGCTGCGTCCAGGCCAGGAGACACCTTTGCAGGATCCGTCTAATGTGCAAACAGACGGAAACGGAGCGTTAAATCGGATTAAAGGGACCTCGGGGTTGACAAGTAATTTATTTCAAGTTTGTTGACAGTGGCAGCTGGTGGGTTTTCACCTGGAACCTGTGGTCACCTGAACAGCTGAAGTTTTGACAAGTTTATAGGACTGACAAAAATCTAATTAGTTGTCTAGTATGGATGTTTTGTGTGCCTACTGACTGAAACAAATTGCCCCTTGGGGACAATAAAGATCCTTGAACTTGAAATAACTATTTTCTGATCATCAATGATAGAAAAACGACATATTTTGGTTTATTATTCACAAATCTATTTGTCAGATCTAAAAATGAAATGCTAACAAAATGACTGACTAGGACTGTCGTGATAAACAAATCATTCGCACAATAAATGAAAATTTATCAACCTCATTTTCATTTATCAGCTTTATCGTTTCTTCATGTCTCTCTCTTTCTACTGAAGACACTGGATGACAAAAGGATCAACTCCGGTGCTCTTCACTGACCCCGTCCCTTTCTCTTTTCTCTTTAAAATCCATTTTAACCATCCAAAATCGTGTTTTTGGATCGTTAATAGCAGCTAAGCTACGAGCTAAGCTAACAGGCCGACGTCAGGAAAAAAAAACTCGGTCTTGTCGAAGCTCCAAAATTCACAGTTGAAACCTGTGCCTTCGTGTAAAAAGTTGGTTTTTTTTCTGCAAAAAGAAGCTGAGAACTTGTTTCCTGATTTTTTTTTTAATTAAAAGCTTTGTGTGAAAAATGCTAAAGAGCTCAAACCACACCAAGCTTCCACCATTTCGAGAAACGAAAAAGGAAAGAGTGACAGCCCATGTCACATCAAAGGGCCTCCCTCCCATTTTTCTTAAAGAGACACACTGCTGCTCCCTCACTATCCATCCTTTCGTTCAAACAGTCTTATACTGCCATCTGGTGGTCGAAAAAACGTACTACACACCAAGCAAATTAACCAAAATTTCTTCTTAAATTTGACACTAATTATTGTCAAATTTCATTTGTCACACAAAGCTTTTAATAAAAAAAAAAAAACAGTAAAGTTCTCAGCTTCTTTTTGCAGAGAAAAACAACTTTTTATATGAAGGCACATGTTTCAACCGTGAATTTTGGAGCTTCGACAAGACAGAGGTCCCCCCCCGAGGTCGGCCTGTTAGCTTAGCTCATAGCTTAGCTGCTTTTAACGATCCAAAAACACAATTTTGGACAGTTAAACAGATTTTAAAGTCTTCAGTAGAAAGAGACACGAAGAAACAATAAAGCCGATAAATGAAAAAGAGGTTGATAGTTTTCATTTATCATGTGATTGAGTTATTGTTTATTGTGACATGGCTACGTTTAGCATCATCACATTTTGTGTTTCTCATGACCAAATTTTTTTTACAGTTGATTTCCTGCTTTTTGGTGACCTGTCAACGCTGTGAATACATTTTAAAGTCAGGGCTGGAGCACACCTGTTCCTGTGCTCCTGAGCCAGTTGCAGACGGTCCCACTCCAGCAGCCTCTCCTGGGTCACATGATCCAGCAGAGCGAGCAGAAACCTCCTCAGAGTGCGTCTGCGGTAAAAACGCTCAGCTCGCTCTTCCTGAATCATCCGCATGTCTCTCAGCTGAAATGAATAATGAAAAAGACGCTGTGGTAAAACATTGGCGCAAATTTATTGTGTGAATGTTTATGAAGCTTTCACACTATTGTGATCCATTTTTCTTCCGTATGTTTTTCGGCATCTTTTTCATTCTGCAATTTTTGTGCTATTTCAACAAATCATATCTCAAAATGTTCGGCTATTTCAGGACAATCCTGCTACGACTTTTGGTGCAACTTTAGCTTTTTGAAATATTTAGCCTTTTCTGATCATTTTGTTCATAGAAAATGAATTGTGCTCATTTTACATCCTTCACATCTTTAGATTCCTTTCACATTTTGTTCTGGTTCAGCTTCTTTGTGTGAGTTTTAACTTTTTTGGGGGTGTGCCAGTTTCAGCTGTTTTGTGTTTCTTTCAGATTCTTTCTGTTAACAACATTTTTGCGCTTCTTCTAATTTCTTTCTGCTAATTTCAGATTGTTATGCTCTTTAAGCTAATTTATGCAAGTTTCAGCTAATTCTGCTATTTCAGTGTAACTGTTTTATGATAATTTTAGCTTTTTCAGCTAATTCCACTTTTTTTTTTTTGCACCCATTTCCATCTTTTTCAGCAAAAATGTGCTCTCCCCACCTCCTTCTGGTAATTTAAGCTTCTTTCTGTCTTTTTACCTACCATACTTTTCAGCTGTTTTTTTTTTTTTGTTAATTTCAGCTTTTTTCAGATAATTTCCACTTTTTGTGCTCATTTCTGCTTCTTTCAGCCTAACTGGGCAAACGTGTTCTGTCTGCTTTCTTCTGCTAACTTAAGCTTGTTAACTTAAGCTATTTTTTTGGCATTTTAGCTAATTTCAGCTCTTTTCAGATAAATTCAAAATTTTTGTGGTAATTTCTGCTTCAGCCTAATTAACTTATTTCTGACAATTTCAGCTTGTTATGCTCCTTTCAGCTTTCTTTGCTAGTTTCAGCTTTTCTACTATTGCAGCTACTTTTTAGCTGTTTTAGTGCTAAATGTATTTTTTTTTTCAGATAATTCCACATTTTCCCCCACTCATCTAGGCTCCTTCCACCTCTTTCTGGTAGTTTAAGCTTCTTCCTGTCTTTTCAGCTACTTTTCGATGATTTTTGCTCATTTAAACTTTTTTTAAGCTAATTTCATAATTTTTTGTGCTCATTTCTGCTTATTTAACCTTAATTCAACAAATATGTGTCTTTTCTGCTTTATTCTGCTAACAGGCTTGTTCTTCAATTTCAGCTATATTTCAGCATGTTTTTTTTTGGTAGCTAATTTCAGCTGTTTTTCAGCAAATTCTTCAGTAATAAGCATCTACACTGCATTTTTGCAGGGAATGCAATTTCTATTGTTCCATTTATTTTTTTTTATTGCTCAGTAAGTTAGGGACTGCTCTGACAAAAGAAGAAAAAAAAAAAATTTTTTACAGCTGGACACCTGAACACACATTTAGTCTTTGCAGAGGAGAAGATTACAGATAGGAGTAACAGTTTATATGTGTATTAGCAGGGGAATACAAACCATTTTCCAGCAGTTTAAGCTCCTCCGAAGCAGAAAATGATGGTTAAGCTGGTCTGCACACGCCTCTCTCTCAGACGCAGACTCTCTCACGTACTGCCACCACTCCAGAGTGTATTGTCTCAGGAGGAAGAGATTGTGATGACGCTCAGCAAGCTGGCAGGAAGTGAGAGGTCAAAAATGTACACTAATTTATATTTCTAAAATAAAAACAACAGACTGACTTATACACTGAAACAATAAAAAGCAACATTTCTGGTGTTGGTAGTTGGGTTAATGGATTTAATCTTATTGGTAAGATGTATTTTTTTTAGCTTATGTGTTAAATAATGTATCACAGACTGGTATGTATATTCTTTTTTTGCTTTGTGTTTATTTTATTCATCAGTCACAACTATCAATTTACTAAAGGTTTTATCTGTGAATAAAAACGGTGCACCTATTGTTTTTATCTATAAATAACTTGACTATCAAAAAAAAAATCCCTGCCAGTTAGAAAATACTTAAAATAAGGTGTGTATGTACATGTATACAATTATAAGAGAAGAGTGCAATAAATAAAATTAATCTTTGGCTACACAAATTAAAGAAAAAAATTAGCATTTTTACATGGCTATTTTTAATTTTTTTTGGGATTTTCTGAATATTTTTAGTAGATTTTATGTATGAATTTTATCTAATAGGTAATACAAGCAAATCTATCATCTAAGCAAAATATTAGTCAGAATAAGACTAAAAGGGGCGCGCTTATATAGTAGCAGCTTCGTACACTCCGTCCATCTTTCAGACGACTGAACGTACATGTTCTCGCTGTTTCTCGGTGCAATGACAATAAAGTTTATTCTGATTCTGATACAATATATCATTCCAGTTTTTTTAAAGGTCAAATACAGTAATGGTCTATCAGTCAAAAAAAAAAAAAAAAATAAAAACAGCTTTATAAAAATGTGTTATATCGAAAAATCTAAGGTTTATAATTTATTTGGAAACAATGAAAATAACAGCAGAAAAGTGGACTGTGAAATTGAGGCAAAAATTAGTAAAGTAAGAAAAATAACATCTGATTTTTTTATGCTAAAAAAGGGGAAAAAAGGTTAATTTGCAAACTAAAGTCTTAAAAGTACATAAGCAGGGTTAGTTCAAGGTGACGTTACGGTCATTCGCATCACATGTGGTACATGAGGTGGAACGAAATTGTGTACTCAAGGTCCCAGTTACACCCAAAAATAGCAATAATATAAACTAAACAAAAAAAACGTGTAAAGGATATCAGATACGTGCTAAGCAATAATAATAACACGTATCACTGAGTTTGTAACTTGATATTGTTTATTTAGAAAGGTTTAACTTTCTGTGGGCTTATTGATGCCACAAAGTTTAAAGTCTGTGTCTCTAACCTCAGGAAAACAGGCCTTTTTTTAAACAGATTTGTGTTGTAGATTTATCAAATACGATGTCGTTTGTGCGCCACATTTACTCTTCAAGATCAGATGTTTCCCTTCTCTGTTGCTAAACCCAGAGAACTAGACGTGGTACATCTTAAATTCCCACTGCGGACAAGAGTCTGGAGGTTTTCCTGGGCTTCGAACAGGAACTTTGGACTGAGGGCGAGCTGATGTTGCTGTCTGACAGCTGCAATGAACAGGTGATTTACCTCCATGCTGGCTTGTCTTAACTGAATGAGGCGTTTCCATGGCGCCAGGCCTCGATGTGACAACAAGGTTCTGTGGTAGTGTTGACGGGCCAGTCTCATGAGCTCCTGATGCCTTTTCTGCTGCCTCTGCTTTTCCTCTTCCCTCTGAAGATACATTATTTTGATCTTGTGTATCCCACCAGAGACCATGCGATTGTTGTATACTTACTCAGTACAGCTCACCTCTCTTTCCATCCTCTTCTCCTCCTTCCTCTTTTCTGCCGCCTTGCGTTTCTCCTCCTCTTCCTCCCTCTGCCTTTGCTCCTCAGCAGCTTTCATCTCAGCCTGAAAGGTTTTTAATTTTAATAGTTCGTGTGTGGCACCATCACAGTTTGGAAGTCTCAAAGCCTAATCATTACTCGCCAGCTTTTCGTCTTCTTTCTTCCTCTTGAGTTCCTCGATCTCCTTCCTTCGCTCTGCGCGCTGTTGTGCTCGGGCTTCCATGGCTTTAGTGAGAGAGACCAGACGTATATGAGTGCTTTGTGGTGTCAGGATGCTGTTATCAAAGTAACAAAACCATTTCAAAACTCACTACAGTCGTCAGAGACCTTAAAACCAGCTAAGAGCTCTTTGGGAACACAACTGATCACTTTATGTGCCATAAGTGGACATATATAAAGGACAGTGAACAGAAAAGAGTTAAATATTGAGTTCAAGAGGCAAAGTTTAGGCAGCGATCAGTGTTTATTATCACCTGTTGCTGGTTGATGGCTGTCTCAGACAACAAGCAACCAAAACGCAAAGAAAGATCAGCTTTACAGATACTGACCTAAAGTTTGATACGGTAGTAGAAGAGTCATTCTCAACACATACTCTGAGATTGAGTATGTGAACAACATTATTGTCAAAATTTGACCAAAACAGCTAAAACACTATCATTTCTTAATAGAAGATGAAACTCTGGTATGAAAGGCTGCAAGGGATATGCATCATTTCCTGCTTCTTCCTGTTTGCTCTCGACGAAGGCGGACGCTTTTCTCTCCTGCTCCTGGTTCCCTCGTGCTTTGCTCTTTGTCCTGTGAATCCACCGGAGCCTCTCTTTACATATCTTACAAACTGTAAATTATGGATCTGGTCAGCCGGTCTCCCAATGCAATTGATCAAATTTTCTCGACGAGAAGACAGGGCGAAGGAGAGCCCTCTTGCCCTGATGGGACACTTGCAGCTGGATACAAGATGGATTCCTGGGGGTAGTGGAAGATGGTGTGTCTGTCCATATTGTCCATTGAGGATGTAGAAAACGCGTACATAATGGATTTATGATGACAGGTTTTCTGCTTTTTGGAGTTGGCGGTTACCTGGCATATCGACAAATGCGGAAAACGCCGGAAGCTATTCTGGCCATTGTAAGGCTGCCTGGAATGTGCAGAGCGATAAGCACTCAGACTCAGATGCTGTGTGAGCTAAGCCATATGCTAGATGCAATTTCTTAGAATTGCAGGCCACTTGCGGCTCCTGGAACTCACTGGCAGGAAGGAATTGAGAATCGACCTTAGAGAAGCTACAAGCTTGGCCTGGTAGTATTGACCACCAAATTTGGTTGTTTGGCGTCGCCACTGAGACCAGTAGAACTATAAGGCAGACAGAAAATCAAACAGAGCTGGCCCGACCTGGAGGTCATGTGAACAAGAAGCTCTGCTGCCCCCTCCCTCCCCTCCGCCCCACTCGTTCCCTTCCCGAGGACATCTGTGGACGTGTATCAAAGCTGAGCCGGCTGATAGACACTGCACCATCTCTTATCAGGATTATGGAACTATCTGGCAGTGTCCACGTACAAACTCACCGCTTTCGTCGGCCTTCATGCATACTGTATATGTATCATGATGTCATCAGCATGTTGCTGTTTCTGTGCGCAGGTTTTTTTTTTTTTTGTTGTTGCAACTTTTGCACTGTGTCCTGTCTAGGAGGACACAGTATGAGATATGATTTTTTTTAATACCTCCCATTCCCCTTGTTTCTCTTCTCCTATCTGAAAAAGGCAGCACCTCCCATGGAGCCGCGGCCTCAGACACCTACGTCTCCCCCATGACTGTTTGTTTATGTTTTACTTGGATGGGCTATACTGAAATGTAATTTCATTGTGCTTCGGTGAAATGACAATAAAGCCCATTCTGATTATTTCAAGGAATCCTAGACTTTTTAATTTGTGGGAACGCCAATCTGTACTTTCTGTAGAACTTTGCACTGAAACTGCTGAGTTTTCGTTTGAATAATCTTGCAGAATATGTTTTCACCCTTTATTTACTTACACTCTCATAAAGCTGTCTGCTTGTAATGAGATCATCCCCTGAACAAAACACTATGTCAATGTGTGACCGTAGTTTCTTGTTTGAAACAGAAAGGGTTTTATTATTAGGAAAATAGTGACAAGTCATAATTTTATGTACTGTGGGGATAAGTTGTGGAATGATTTGAAAAAGGGCGAAGGTCAGCTGACACTGAAAAGATAATCAATCCTCTGTGCATCCATGGAGGGAAACAAAGGAAACTGATGGAAACTGTGCCAGAAAGGAGCGAGAGAAGACAGAGCAGATTGTTTATTTTCCACCGCAGTGTGAGATTAGCATTAATGGAGTCAAGTTAGGAGCAGCTTAATTGATTTATCTATACTGTAATTGCAATATGCTGAACGGGACGTTTGTCACGAATGGTCTGTTTAATATAGAGCTGAGCGAGGCTGCAGCTGCTTGTGCAGTGTCGGATACACTAAAGCTAATGAGAGGGGGAGTTGTGTTCAGTGTGCGACGCATCAAGTTCACCTCAGATTCTGTGTTGGAAGTGAAGCTAATGTGATTTTTTTGGCTTTAGCCTTTCCAATAAAACACTCCGATTATTGAATTTAGAGAGGAAAACCTGACTAAATGTGGATTATCAGAAATGCCACGATGGTGGAAATGCTAAACCTATGTGTTCAGTGTAGTGTTAACAAAAATATTTAATAAACTAGTAGACAGATTTGGATGAAACTCTCAAAGATCAATCATTTGATGCTACAGCTGATTAATCTTTGGAATCAACCCTATTAAAGATGGACATCACAGATCAGCAACCTTAGCAAACACCTCTATTGGAGTCAGCTGCGTGTAATACTGTATTTACTCTTAGAGCGTAATCAAAGGATATTTATCTACAATTGATAAATTATTGGAGTCAGTTGTTGATTCAATTTAAGACGGCCATCATAGATAATCAACATTTGACAACACACTAGTGGTTTTTAAGGTATTAACCAAAATTTGATATAGTAATAGCAGAGTCAGTTCCAACACTTTGCAATATTAAACGAGAGTGAGCATGATGTTTTAAATAACTGTTAACTTTACCAACATTATGCACAATCCTACTTTTATTGTAGTACTGGTACTTTGAATTTAAGTATTCACTGGCTTAGCTGATGCATCATGACACTAGCAGCAGAAAAAGGTTCATTCATGCTGTGACGTTGCTTTGCTGCTTTAAGGAAGGGGAGACATGTTTTACTCAGTGACAGAAAACTAGAGGCAAAGTTCAGGTGGTATTCTACAAACAACTACCTGAAGCACACATCTGACTGGATGGAGGAATGACTAAAGAAAAGTCAGTAGTAAGTCCTGAAATGTAAATCCAACAAACTTTAAAGAGCCTGCTACAGCAAAAGAAAAAGTGTCAGTAATGACCATCTGCTAGGTACAAGAAGCTCCTTGTTGCCCGTGATAAACATTTAGAAGCTTTCACTTTTGTAAATGTTTTTACAGGCAAACATTAATGAGGTGTGACCAATCTTGCTGCCTTAGGTTCAGTTTATGCATATAATTTCAATTTATCATTATTATGCAAATGTTTTCCTTGTGTTTAGGAGCCTGGTACATTTACATAAAAGCAAATGATATATTCTGACAGAGAAAACGGCTTTTTTGACAGGTATGTGTGAACATTTTTCGAAGCAGATTCTATACCTTCTGTGAAAGCTTCTGCTTCTTTGTAAGTTGTGTGTACGTTCGGCTGCTGTTAAGCTTGCAGGCTGAGGGAGCTTTTTTTGAGACTGACCTGAGATGATAGGATGGGGGCACATCTGTCGTGTGACAGCTTTCCTCGAAGGTGCACTCCGACTATCTGGTTCTGCTGAAACCCTCGGCGCTCTGCAACAGTGATGATAACAGCCAGAAGAAATAAAGCCTGTCATGAGTCTGTCTGCATGCTCATGTCATCCTGAACCGTCGCTGACAAATTTAATAAAATATTATTAAATAAATAAAAGAAAACAAGAGCTAAAGGAAAGGCAAAAAAAAACCTATATAATAATATACAATACATATACTGTACAATAATATAGATGTATAAACTACCGTATTTTTTTTAAAACTATAAAGCGCACCGGATTATAATGTGCAATATCAATGAACAGGTCTGTATTTATACATAATGCGCACCAGATTATAAGGCGCATTAAGCAAAACAAAACAGTCACATAAGTCAAACTTTATTCAACTCATTCAAAATAATCACATGAAATTGGTTTGAGGTCAGTAAGCGCAACCAGAATTACTGTATTTTTCAGCCTATAAGTCACGGTGTTTTGCATAATTTACATACCCTGTGACTTATAGGCCGAAGCGATGTATTTATGGATTCCACCCCCCCGCCCCCCACCATATTTGTAAACCAATTATTGGCTGAGATATGACTGTTTTTATTCATTCTGACTGAAGGGTTAAAAAAAAGAACAGTAGCATTTTCAGCCACTAGATGGC
>JARVGS010000761.1:19625916-19637209 GCA_031762315.1 Hypsolebias antenori | reverse complement strand
GTCTGTGTGTGTGTGTATTTCCACACATGTGGGTGTGGCTGCGAGCTTTGCTGACATTTCCATCCCAAGTCTGAAGACTTGAGGGCTGAAGCAGAGTTTTTCCCTTTTTTTAAGGTTCTTCAAAAAGGGGGAAGAGACTCTGCAGAGGCAGATAAGGGTGTCGTTTGTGTGAGCGTGTGAGTCTGAATGTGTGCGCGTTTTTGCGAGGCTAAATATTTCACGGACGGCGCACACACACATACACACAGTGAACAGTAAATGGGGCAGAAGTGAAATGCTTTGAAGCATTGGGGTAATCCAGCGTAAACAGCAGTGGCAAGACAGACTCAAACTGGGCCGGTACACGACTCCCAGATACCCAAGGTGAACATGAATGTACAGTACATGTGCACTGACGGACACTGCTGTGTACAGTGATGGAGCAAGATGATAGAATGACGCAAGGAGCAGACTAGAGAGATTTTCTTGTTTTCACCTGGCTGAGCTGTGGGAATGTTTTGAAACCATCAGAAAGGCAGACTGCTCTGCCGTTTGTTGTTGAGTTTGTCGTTCCTGACATGGATTTGCAGCTAAATCAGGCTTTAAACTCACACGATGCTACGTTCTGACCCGCCATCCATAAATAGAGGGCAAATTAGACATTGTCATTGAGCATCACCGTCTCCTCTCTGCCCCAATTATTGCTGCTCTCACATTCTACTTCTCTATCAATTTTTTTTTTCTAATTTTTGCTCCATCCTCCCTTTTTTCCCCTTCTATTTCTCGTTTTTCGTCTACCTGACAGACTGCCTTCCTCCTTCAGCGCACCCTGAAGCATCAAAGCCTCTCCACACCACCAACTTCATCATGGATAAATTGCCAATTTGGTATACATGAAACGAGTCCCTGGTTACCCAAACGAAATGACTGAGGAGGAGAAATGAAGTGTGAGAAGAGGGGAGAGAAACGGAGAGGAGAAGAAAAAAATAAATAAATAAAGGAGGGAGAGAATTCAATTATTTTTTGTCTCTATTAAGAACGCAGACCTCCTGCCCACTCTACTCACTTGGCAATTAGTGGCATAGATAATTAACGAGGAGAGGGCAGCACCACACCACATCCCCTAATCACACACGTTTCTATCTGACAGTGTAAAGGACTGTTGCTGTAATTTTGCTCCACATAACTAAGGCTAATTGTATAATCGATCACTCCCAGCAAACCCCCGCCCCGCCACCGTCCTGCTGCTGTTGCACCCAAGGTGTGCAGGGGAACGTTTGGGTTGGAGCCTGTGACGAGTGACGATTTTCTTTATTTTTTCACTCTCTTCGGCTTCAGCAGACATAATGAATGCTGGACTGTTCTGATGCGACGGCATGGGATTATTCTTGAAAATGTATTTATATATTTGTGACGTGCGCGTGGATGTGTGTGCACGTGTGTCAGCTTGCATATAAGCCATGTTCTATGATGTGACACTGCTGACTGGTGCTGACGTTAAGACTTTTCAGGGGAGTGTGGAAAAAGAGCTTGTATCAGGAGAAAAGGAGCACAGTGTGTGAGTGTGTGTGACTCAGACAGAGAACTCTGCAGTCTATCCACCACATATAGATGAGGATGCTGGGCCCCCTTTGATCCTCTGAATAGTGATTTTTGCTGACCAGAAACGTGCCTAAAAGACGTTAGGTTTCTGGAGTGGACACAAACAAACATCAATACAAGCAGAGCAAAAAGGACAATTAGCGCCGAGCCACAAACACACAATGATGTTATTTGAACTGCACCGAGGCTGTGATAAAGCTGTCTGCAACAAAGCAGCCGTCATATTCAGTGTGTGGAACAGTGAGGGTTTCAGCAAACAGAGATGGATAACCTGTCATTAGCTTCCAGGCAAACCTGTTTACAATTTTGCAGACATAATGGCAAAATAGGTGAGAAGTTATTGATATTGATCAAGGCCTCTTGTCAGTGCCCGTGATTCTGAATGTTAAGAAAAGAGAACTTAAATAAACCTATTAAGGAGAATTAAATTCGACGCCACGATCACGGAATCAAAACAAGCCTTTTTTTTTTTTTTTTTTTTTTAAGAAGACAGCCATCCTCAAAGAGTTGGTTAACCACAGCATCAAATTTGGTTTTGGTGCTGCTGCATCTTGATACACAAAAACAAACAGAAGCATGGTTCTGCAAAATGCATGCTTAGCATTAAACAAAAAACAAAAAAAAAGACACAAACACACACATGGGACAATGGTGAAGCAAAGTAATCAACCAAAGCAGGAAGAGGAAATACCTGTGTGAAAAACCTGCAGGACCTTTCTCTCTTCTGAAGCTGCAAATTCAAACAGTTCATCTGTTAGCAATGTAACACCTCTCATTTACACATTTACACACACACACACCCCACACACACACTGAGTGTACTGTAATCCCTCTCCCCCTTCTTCCTTCTTCCACATGGACTCAGTCCCTGCGTCTACTGTCAAGTGAATTTATGGCATTAATTACAAAGTCACTCGTTCGTGTTTCAATTTCCCCAAAGAATATACCTTTATACATTGTTACATCGCTCAATTAGATAAATATAATTAGGATTTTATTAGAATCAGAAGGAATGTTTTAATCTGAGACCTTTTCATGGTGGACAGTAAAAGAAAATTGCATGCCTTTTCTCTTGGGCAGTAGCAAAATACAGATTACAATAACTGGTTCTACCTAAACTTTGTCCAGATTGTTTTAACTCAGTTTTGTTTGTGAATAGATGAGTTGTAAAATGTATTGTGAAGCTAAAAATGGTAAATGTAAAATGGAGGAAATTAATTAGACAGCGATCTTGTCCCTGTCAAAACTTTATCAAAAGGATCTTTTATTGTTGTTTCCAAAAATCTTATAGTTAACAGCACAATTTTTTTAATGCCCTTATCCACACTGAAACCCAAAACGGCAAGAGACCCTGTACTAACTGCGCCAGATCTGTTTGTCATGTTGTAATGTTACAACACAACAAACAGAAAACAAGTTGTGGCGTATGCACAAAGATTGAATGTTTGGAGTGAACTATAAACATGGAAACAACTAAAACATGGTTTAATGGCTGAAACAGTAAATAATAATAATAATAATAATACAATAAAAAAGTTTGCATACAGTAGTCCCTCGCTACTTCGTGGTTCATTTATCGCAGACTCGCTCTATCGTGGTTTTTCAAAATAAGATTGGACATGACACAAAACTGGCTGATTGATGGATGAACCGCATGATCGGTATGAATTTTTTTAAATAAATTATTTTTAATTATTTAGCACCTGTTGCACATTTGTGCAGCCCATACTGCAGGATAAGCTTCCTGCTGCAGCTGATCTCCAGGCAGAATGGAGAAGTGGGCGTGACCAAGAAGTCTTGCAGGTGGCAAAGAGCAGAGGAGCTGAAATCATCACATTCTGTGCTCTTTAAGAGCATTTAGAGTTTAGAAACATTGTTTAGAATTTTGCAAGAGTGTGGGAAGGGTTTAAAATGCATACATTATATACGGGAGGAGCTGGTCAATGACCTGAAGAGAGCTGGCACCACTGTTTCCAAGGTTACTGTGGGTAATACACTAAGACGTCATAGTTTAAACTCATGCATGGCACGGAAGGTTCCCCTGCTTAAATCAGCACACGTCCAGGCCCGTCTTAAGTTTGACCATGACCATTTGGATGATCCAGAGGAGTCATGGGAGAAAGTTATGTGGCCAGATGAGACCAAAAAAGAACTTTTTGGTCTTAATTCAACTCACTGTGTTTGGAGGACGAAGAATGACGAGCACCACCCCAAAAACACCATCCCTACTGTGAAGCATGGGGGTACAAGCATCAGGCTTTGGGGTGTTTTTCTGCACATGGGACAGGCCAACTGCACTGTATTAAGGACAGGATGACCAGAATTTTGGGGAACAACCTCATTCCCTCAGTTAGAGCATTGAAGATGGGTCGTGTCTGAGTCTTCCAACATGACAATGACCTGAAGCACACAGCCAGGAGAACCAAGGAGTGGCTCCATAAGAAGCAGATCACGGTTCTGGAGTGGCCTAGCCAGTCTCCATATTTAAACCCTACAGAAAATCTTTGGAGGGAGCTCAAACTCCGTGTTTCTCAGCAATAGCCCAGAAACCTGGCTCATTCATACATACGTACATGTACGTTCATACGTACGTACGTACATACATACAAGGCGCTGTTTTTGACAAAATTTGACATTAAACATAATCCAAGCATCATTTTCAGTCCCCTTTTTGGCATCTGCATTTAATAGCAGGCCAGATTTACAAAGACCATGCAGAATAATGTAGTATTTTAATTCCACGGCAGAAAAAGCTATGTAGTCTCTGGAAATAGGTCTGGGGGGTGGGGGTGATATCGGTATTGGTATCAGCCATATAAGTTACAACATATCGGATATTGGTCAAAAATCCAATATCGTGCATCCCTATATTAAATATATATAGTTTTAAATGGGAGTTATGCAACACTGAGTCGTGTATTGTGTAAAAGCCCTTTCATTGCAGTTTATTTGAGAATATATTGTTAAAGACTGCTCCCAGGGCAACACTGTGTTCAAAACTAAATTTACCTAACAGGATAATAAAATATATTGTATATATGTCACAGCACACACCATTGTTTGGCACTGAATTGTATTGTACTGCATTTAAAACACTGGATACTGTATTTCTGCATGTAAAAAGTTTTTTTTTTTTGTTAACCAATGCCTGTGAGTAATTATTTGCCACAGGTCTGGAGTGCATTCTATGAGCTAAAGAAGAGAAACAGCATATAGTGTCCAACTATTTTCTGTGGTAATACAGTTTAGCTGCTCAACTGTCCTGGAAAAGTGTTGTTATAAGCCTTCTGTTCATTGTGTACCTCTGTCGAATGAGCTGCTCCAGGCCTCTCCTCTCCTCCATCTGACGCCGCAGTCTCACCATCTCCAGCTGCATCATTTCCTCCTGCCTGCACTGCTCCAGCTTCTTCCTCATCTCCTCCTCCCGCTCCCTCTTCTTCGCCTCCTTTCTAGCCTCACGCTGAGCCTCCTTCTCCTTCTGCTGCCTCTGTCTCTCGGCCTCTCGCCGCACACGGTTCTCCCTCACCTCAATCAGTAGCCGGCAACAGTTTGGGTTATTTGAGAACACGACACGTCCACTGCTCAAGCTGATTCACATCTGCAGTCTTCTACAACTTGAGAAACTGACGCAAATATTAGTCAAATACCTGCTGATGCCGTGCTTCCATGGTGATGATCGGATTTCTGAACTTCTTCTGAATTTCTCCATCATCAAGGGAGAGTTCCTCTATCATCCCAGAGTCCTGCAGCTCCTGCTCCATGAGACCTTGTAGGAAGCTGTTAACAGCAAACTGATCTTCTTCTTCAGCCAGGCAGGCATACAGATCTATGGATATTTCCCGTAAAATGTGAAAGATAGGTTTAGATAAGTATTGCCTTGCTGTAAACACATGCCTTTTATGTTTATGCATATTAACACAAACACTTGAAAACTTCTAAATAAGGTGCTGTAATGTCATTTTGTATTAACTATGTGGTTGTTGTGATTATAAAGTATAATCAAAACAGGTATTACAGTAACTGATTAAAATACAGATTCTCAGATTCATTATGGACAAATTTATGCACCTTCAAAATTGTTGTGAGCTGGGACAACTAGTGGTGGAGAAACCGGAGCAGCAGGTCGTGTCTTTTCAGCGAAACCCCTCAGGTCATCTTCATCGTCCACTTCCAGCTCCATCCGTAACTTAGTGCCCAGCCAATCACCTAGAAGAGCCTGAGCTAAAAAAATAAAATTAAATTAAAAAAGTAAAAAAAAAAAAAAAATCTAAAAACACAAGTAAAACAGAACCAGACAGGAAGACCTCCAAAATTTTAATTTTTTTAAAAAGGAGTTTTCTGCTATATTTCAGAATTGATTGTAAAACAATGTTATTTCTATCAGATGACGTCAACAGGCAATTATGTTTATGATTACCATCCCAACATTTCTGATCTGAAGGTGCACATCAGTGCAAATCTGACTGCACTGAAACTCAGTTATAATGTGACTTTGCAGCAGTGAAAGAAAAACAAAACTGAAACACAAGAGCCCACAAAAAGCACATTAATGTAATATGACAATACAAAATACCACTTGTAATAGTTATTAAGGGTAAAAAAAAGGAAATAAAATAATATAAATTAAATGTAATGCTACAACCATAACATTTGTACTACATTTATATCTCTTTATTATGTTTCTCATGGTAAATTACATGAAAATAAAATAATTTATCAAATATTTATTTATCAAATATCAAATATTAAAATAATAATTTGATCCCAACAGATTTCAGGAAATTCAGTAAGGTTTTATCACTACATCTACTTAATACTAACATACGTATTGTGTCAGTTAGGAACATTTATTAGAAAAAAAATAAACATTTACAGCCCCCCCAGCTCTTTAAAATAAACTGTAGTCTCATTTTGTACTTTTGCTTTGAATTTACACTGATAAAAATAAAATCTCGACGAATTTTCATAAACAGTTTTACACTTTTCTTGTAAGATAATTATATATTTTTACGAGTTGCCTTACCTTCACTGTAAGCATCATCATGATCCTTTAACTGCTCTGAGCTTTGCAAAGGTACAGCCAATCTTTTGCTTCCTGAATTGTTTTTTTTGTGGAAGAAGACTTCAGACACAGCAAACTCAGAGGCCTTATCCACCCGCTAAAAGCAAGGAACATGACATAAAAGTGAATAGCTATTTAAAAAATATAATGCAAAACTCTTAAAAGCACAGAAATGTACAAAACTGACATAAGAGTTGCACACCTTCCTCCACTGATCAATATCATCAGTCTTCACAGGCATCTGCTTGTAGAATAAAATAGAAATTATTTTGATTTGATGACATATACTTGAACATAAATGCAAGTTTCATGGTCTTAGCCTGTTTGAAAATCCCTGAACAAACTCACCTTGAGCTGCAGCTGCAGTGTGCAAACTGAGAACTTGAAATCTGCAGTTTATTTCACAGGAAAGCTAAGATATTGCATTTAATCCGAAGATGATCCAAAAAATAATTTCCCAGACTAATAAAATCCAGCTCTTTACCTATTCATCTGAGGCTGCAACTGTGCACAGCTGCAGGCAGACATTACAGTACTTGACTAAACCCTGTATGATATTTTATATTTTCTGAGCAAAAGCTACAAGTTCAAGCATACTGGACCTGGTTTGGTTTAACAGTGAATAATAGTACTGTAATTCAAACTTACCTTGTCAGGAGTAGACCCGAGCCTCTTCCACCTGAACAGGTGGGAGTTCTGACCCGAAGAAGTCATTACCCCGTTTAGCCAGTTTACATAATATCCTGTACTATTCCTAAAACATGAACCAGGATATTTTAACACATTTTCTAACAACAAACGCGAATAAATAGCTAACTAAGGTCTATCCAGTCGCCAAATCAAGTTTAAAAGTTACAACAGAGCTAAACGCCAGAGCTGTAAACACTTGCCTGGAAGTGCTTTCGTAACGAATTCTGGGCAATGAAGTTAATTAAATGGCTTTGTTGACCTTTTTTTTGATGAGTTAAGATGCTTGGAACTACGCGTCCCAACAGGCTCGAGTGCCATAGGTAACCATGCCAACAAAGCTAGCTGCGGTTTTTTTTTTTTTTTTTCCATTAAGGAAAATATAAAATTGACTAAATAGATTTTAACTGGAAAGTTGTTTCCTATTGTTTTAACATACTTATTAACGTGGCATTTCTTTAACTTTTTTTTAAAATTTGTTACGGAACGACGTCGCTGTTGATGACGTCATATCCCCCCGACTTTTAGTCACGGCATGAGTTTCTAATGGTAAGCCAACAAAAATGTGCGCTTTAATTTGACAAGTATCAACAAAGATAAGGTCATATTTAAACGAAAGTTTTCACCGAACCACTCGATAACGTTAAGCGTCTCAAAATACTCAAACTTACGTTGTAACGAAGCTAGCTACGTGGCTAACCTAGCTTCCTCTTAAAATCTGTTGTTGTGGGTCTGTTTTGGAGGAGTTATTCTGAAGCTGCTGGTATGGCTGGCAGCAGGATGCACCTGGAGCTGTCTCGTGTGGTTCAGGGCACAGCTCGTTTGGGTATACTGAAGGGTCTCGGGAGGACGGGGCAGCACTCGCTTGATGTTCCGGGGTGTCTGCTGTACACCCACCTTGGCACGGCACCCCACCTCACCCAGGACACGCAGCACACCATCAGCAACCTCCCTTCTGTCACTCAAGTCACTCTGTCCCACATGTAAGTTAAAGCCATCTCGCACATTGTTTCACATAATGAACTTTGATTTTTAAGCTAATCTCCATCTCCAGTGCAGAACATCAAGAAGTGCTGGAAGAGTTTAAAGATGGATTAAAGAAATTTGCAGGTACAAAGATGTACTTTCATGATTTCCTATTCGTCTATTTACATCTAAATGTTATACAACTTAAAATTTGTGTTAATTCACCAGCCTTTACAGGGGGTTAGAGCTGATTTCAACAAAGTAGGCTGTAAGGCTGGCAAACACCTTATTTATTTTTTACTAATTCAGTACAAGCTCTTCATTCAGTCAAAATAAACCAATCTAGTGATCAAACACCTACAATACCTTTTTTTTCCCAGAATGTAGGTTAGGCACTAAGCTTAGAAAGAAAATTAAATGTGAAATCCTTTCTATATTACAGATAATTTGTATGTCAGTGCATTCATACCTGGAATATGAGTAGAGCATGTCTGCATGCAGAAATAATTTTCATCTTATTTTATTAGTGCTTTAACCTATTCCTCAATAATTGCTAATGAGGACTTCTAAGGACAGCATTTATAGTGTTTTAATGAAAAGCTCATTAGCTTTGTGAGCGTGACCAAAAAGTAGTTTTTAGTAAATTTATATAAATCTACTAAAAAAGTGATCCTTGTTCAACATTCGCTGAGCTTTACTCAGCCTCTTACGAGCAACTTTAAAACGAGAACTGTAATAGAAGTTGTTGCTTCGTGTAAAACGCCAATTAGCGTAATGTTGTCTCTAAAGCTCCAGAAAGGAAGGGCGGTGATTTAACAGTTAGAAATATTAATTATGTCCTTTGTTTTCTCACCTTTTGATTTTTTTGTCTGCAGCTGGTTTTAGCTGATAAAGTTCACATATCGTCTTTCAGTAATGAAACATTTATCCCTGACTGTTGGCTTTGTTGGTTTTGTTTTCATGGAGTGACTTCTGTTTTACAGGGCTTCATGATACAGTGTTGTACTGCTCACTTCATGACCCTGCAACTCCTTGCCCGACAGGCTACACTACCAACAAGGTGAGATGAGGCCTGCTGTAGTGCAACATTACCTGCAAAAGTTGTTTTCCTTGATCTCTAGAAGCGTAATTTCTCAAAGTGCTCTAGGCCACTTTGAGCTCTTTTATGGGTGTAGTTGCTAATGCTTTGAATTGCGTTTTGTGTCATTAGACTGTGTCTGTGTGGGGCAGCGGTGGGCGGATAGAGCTGTCGGTGGCCAAATTTATGGCTCTCCAGAAGACAGTGCAGCCAGACTGGTACCAGGGCATGGCTGATGGAGAGACCTGGCAGGTCAACACGTCTCGCAAACGAGTCAGAAAGTCAGTGGATCGAACCTTGGCTCATTTGGACGAGTGTCTGCTGCTCCACCAAAAATCACAGGTACACACAAAAACACACAACCTTGACAGGCAGTCCATAAGTGCTAACTGTTGGAGTCATTCATGCACAGCCATAGTGCAATGGATTGATGTTTGGTAGAAGTCAGAGGAGCCGCCTTGCAGCTGTGCTACTGCAGAAATAAACAGCAAGATTTGTATGAATACATAAACAGCAGATGTGTAAGCATGGAACATTTATAACTAATTAAATGGATTTTCTTTTTTCAATGCTCTTAATGTAACTTTAATTGAATCAAAAGGACGTGCAAATCATAATGACAGGGGATCACTTCATCCTATTGCAGTTGTTGTTGGGAAAACTCTTGAGTCCTGAAATTATTATAGACTGTTTTTCATCTTTCATCCACTGAAGCATTTCTGCGTTTTACTGCAATTTTTATGTGATTCTTTGTTTTTCATCGTCTTTATTTCGTGCTGCAGTTCTGTTGTTTTTTTTTTTGCATGAATGCCAACTAAATGTTCCTTGACATAGTAAAGTGGGAAATCAACCATGTAAAGAGAACAGACAGTACTGCAGGTAATTCCTTATCAACCTTTTACCCAGTCAGCTGTGTGATTGCTGCCAAGTTTCCTCCAAACCATCCAGTGGACTCCCCCACCTTGAATGTTCAGTACCGGTAATCAAAATCCAAATGGAGTCTGACAGAGTAAAACCTTTTTATTTATGTGTGTTTTCCTACAAAATAAAATCAGTTGTACTGCTGCAAACTTGGCCATGTATCATGTAAAGTATTAAAAATACACATTTTGCTCTAATTTTTTATTTTGCTCATCTTTCACAAGTTCTTCCTCAGCTTTAATCACCAGCATTTTTCCCTGTCCTGCCAGGAATTAGAAAGAACCGGAGTGTTTGGGGTAGTGGAAGGAGGAGACATCCTGGAGGAGAGGGTGCGCTCAGCAAGGGAGACCGCCAAAAGGCCCGTGGCAGGTTTCTGCCTGGACGGCTTCCAAATTGGTGCCATGGATCAGGAACTGAGGACCCAACTCATCACTGCTGTGACCAAGGAGCTGCCTGAGGACAAACCCAGGTCTGCCTGCTTGTGACTCTGTGAAAATTTCTTAGTTTTTCCCTTTTTTATTGAAGAATATTTTCTCTAGGATTATTTAAAAGACACTTACTAAAATAATTGGTCAGGACTGAATTAAAAGCAGAGGAATTAACACAATTAGGGTCATGGATTAAAGTTCTCAGTTGCTGCAACAGATTTCTCTTTTGTTCAACACATTTTGAAGAAGAAGAAAAACAGTCACTGCAGTTAGGGTCAAAATTCAGCAGACTAGGAGAACCTAATTCCTGCTATGCAACTTGTCTGTCAGTCTTTTGTCTTTGCATATCTTTGTTTAGGAGACCCAGAGAGACACTTGGCTTTACTTTTCCCTCTTTCTTTCATGGGACGCATGCTTTTGAAGAAAGTTGTATCAAAACCTTGAAGAAATTATTCAGTATTCAGCCAAACTGCACAGGTTAGTCTGCAGAAACTAGGGGTGCGAATCTCTCAGTGTCTGGAGAATCGATTCGATTCCGATTTTTGGTGTCCCGATTCGATTCAAAATCGA
>JARVGS010000761.1:19566324-19576647 GCA_031762315.1 Hypsolebias antenori | reverse complement strand
ACCAGACCCAACAATTCAGAAGAGCTGAAGGCCACTATCAGAGCAACCTGGGCTCTCATAACACCTGAGCAGTGCCAAAGACTGATCGACTCCATGCCACGACGCATTGCTGCAGTAATCCAGTCAAAAGGAGTCTCAATTGAGTGCTGTACATGCTCATACTTTTCAGTTGGCCAACATTTCTAAAAACACTTTTCTTTATTGGTCTTAAGTAATATCTAATTTTCTGAGATGCTGAATTTGGGCTTTTCATTAGTTGTCAGTCATAATCATCAACATTAAAAGAAACAGACACTTGAAATACAACATATCAGTCTGTGTGTAATGAGCGAACATAATATACAAGTTTCACTTTTTGAATGGAATTACTGAAATAAATAAATAAAGTTTTTCATGATATTCTAATTTTATGACCAGCACCTGTAAGTGAGTATCAAGCCTCTTTGTAATGCAGCCTGGTCCTCTTTAAGTACAAAGTACATAGCTCAGAGTTATATCAAGTCAAGGCAAGGTCTCTATCTGAGATCTGTCCTTTACAAATGGTTTAATCTTGTTATTAAACTTGCGATGCAGTTTGCAGCCTGACTTCGTCTCCTGCTTCCTTCCAACTGGCTGCCTTTCATGATGATTCACATTTATTAAATCATATTAGCCCACAGTGACCCCGTGCACTCTGACTCAATCTCATAATAACACAATATCAAAGTCATTTTGTGCTCAGTAAAAATACTCAATACAAAAACATCCAGAACAACTGAAATATTTAAACCCAAGACAAATGGGGAAAATCAATGCTGAGAAAAAAGGACCACCATTTTGTGGGAGATCACATTAAAAGATAAAAATAAAGTCCATGACAACACAGTTGTTTTTACAAGTTTGTTTTTTAGCACAAAAAGTTAAATGAACACAATCATAAGCTGGAGTGAACACAATAAAAGCATTCTTCAGGCTTTCTGCAGAAGAGTCTTTATTTTTCAATTCTTTTTCATAACAGGCAGATTAATGTTTTGATTTTATATTTTGTTTTTCTTTGTTTTTTTTAATTACATTTTTCTCTTAGTTGTGTTTCTGCTCTAAATCGTGTCTTTCATGCTGCCTTGTTGTTTCTTAGAACGATTTAGCAATTATTAATAATCTATAACTCATTCTCATTCTGGTTCGTCGAAACATTTATTACGCAATTACTCTATTTTTGCTTAAGAACATAATAAATACATGTGAAGTAAATAATTATAAGGCTGCAAATCCAAAAGTGAAAACTTTACAACAGAACGTAGATGATGCAAAAGTCAACGTTGCGCATTCTCTAAAAACAATTTGCAACAAACAATATTTACAGTAGGTGTAAAATGTATCTTTTCTGAGGAGTCATGTTGTCAGAAGGTTCAGAGTTTAATTGCGCTGCTGTACCTTTTTAAACTTTTGGTCTTTTTTTTAAATTATTTATTTTATCTTAAAGCCTGGCTTTAAGCATTGAGACTGCTCCAGTTTGGTCCAGTCCGATATTTTTTTTTTTTACGACTATTTAATATTTTGACATTTAGCTCAGACATTTACGTGTTACCCAGAGGAATCCAGATGATGTTGGAGATCTCTTGATTTTTCTTCCCTCCTCCACTTAAGGCTGACATTTGTGTTTCTTAGAAGAACGTCCTAACGATTGTACAAACTGTCCTTTCCCTTCACTAATGTTGGGTTAAGACGAGGTGCTTGCAAAACTAATGAGGTAATTAAGCCATGTTTGCATGCTTACAGCCAGAATTAAGATGGTCACATAATACCTGACAAAACCAACACTTTGCTGTTGGAGAGCTGCCTCATCGAGCTGCGTTCGAAGCTGCTGAGGTGTTCTCGTGTTCCTTGTTAGTTTTCGAGACGTAATCATGTCTGCAAAGCTTAACATGACAGCGAAGCAATAAA
Organism: Hypsolebias antenori; assembly: GCA_031762315.1. NCBI lineage: Eukaryota > Metazoa > Chordata > Actinopteri > Cyprinodontiformes > Rivulidae > Hypsolebias > Hypsolebias antenori. The sequence goes on along the minus strand of JARVGS010000761.1, from coordinate 19,574,724 downwards.
AAGTGGACAAATGAAACTGAGAAAGATGCGTGAGGTCTAATTTGCTGTAGCTGGCTAAATTAACTTTAAAGTAAATAACTAATTAAAGGAATTGCAAATTGAGCTCATTGTGCTGAACCATATTCATTCCAAGCTTCCGAGCAGAAAACACAAGATTTCTGAAACACTTTTATTTTACCCTCTGCAGTAGACACAGTCTGCAGTGTTTTTGAGCATATTTCCGGTGACCTTTGCCCTTTACATGCAGAGTCATTGTCTGAAAGCTATGTTTTGCTCCATTTTGTGAGCAGGTCGACACCGCTTCGTCACGGAAACAAAAGTCTTGGCTTCTATTTGTTTTGTGAAGTTAATTTACATGCAACTATAAAGTGAAACACATTTGAACAAAACATCAGGCCAAGTGCCCTTTTTCATGTACAGCGCACATTCGGTCTCTGAATATGACTCCTAGTACTTTTGACCATTTTTGGCTGCACGTTTTAAAAAGCATGATGACTCACGCTCATGCTTCCTTTGTTAATTAGCATTTTTTGTGATACTGTGGGGGTGCTGCTGAGGTTTTGGAGGCAGCTGGATCAGACTGTTGCTGGAGATGTGGAGGTCAAACACAGCGTTAGCTGCAGGGGTGAAAGAACAGCTGGGTGAAACAGGATACTGCCTGCAGCTGAGGAAAGGCCAGACCCCCTTCTGTCTCACTACTGTGCACACGTGTTCTTGCCAGTCCTAATGCATAAATATTTTATCTGTTTTTTTTTTTTTTTTGCACATAGTTGGGCACTTCATTTGCATTTAACCTCGCCCCTGCCTCTTGAGAAATGCAGGTAGCATCAGTCTGGATTTAAAAAAATAAAATAAAACGCCACTTAAATAGTACTTTCTCCATCTTACTCGTTAAATCTTTTGCAGAATCTCTCATAATTACTGATTTAGCAGACTTAACAGCATAAAAAGAGCCAGGGAGAACAGAACCCGAGGGAGATGGCAACAGTAAAAAAAAGCTAAAGATAAAAATGGGAACATTTTAGGTGCTGATACCAAAAGCAAGGCAGGAAGCAGCAGGGAAACAATTTATTTTCTATGACTGCCACTTCTGTGTGAAAGAGATTGTTATGGAGTTGTGTGATTGACCGAGATTGCTCCTGTGCTGTTTAGATGGCCTCTTTGTTATTGGCCAAGTGTCAGCGCTCACAATTCCTTCAAACGGGTCAAAAAAAAAAAAAATGGACAAATGTGGTGATGTAGAATGAAAGTCATCTATTTGTGCTCATCGATTAAACATTGTCCCCCTGGGGTCTTTCAATCAGACAATTTAATTAACAAGTTTCACAGGACTAACATGCAGCGGGGGGAGTGAATCACAATGGAAAGGAAATGCAGAATATGAAAGAACAGGAAGGTGTGAGAGCAGAAACAAAAAGCTGATCTGAGAAGCGGATGATGCTCTGGACAACAGATGAAAGGGGATTCTTTAGGGCACTGATGAAAAGAAACAAGCACATGTCAGCTATGCTCCTTAAAAGCATTTCTCAGCTGTCATAAAGAGGTGGGGGCAAAGCCTCTGCTGCCTTATTTCCAGTATGAAATGAAATTAAACAAAAAAAAAAAATCATCTGTTGGTATCACGAGAAAACTCTTTTCTGCTTTCAGACCGAGGTGACAAGTCCCCCAAAAGGTGAACTATCATACAAAGTACCGTAGTTTATTCACAACTGTGTAAATCTATGGCTTCCTCTGACAATAGGGTTTGAGTAAGGATTTGGCTTTTGTGTGACAGCATGTATAATAAATCATCTGGTCCTTCTGAATTCCTGAAATTGGATAAACAAAACCTCAGATGAACAGTAACACTATTATTACTCATGATTACTTATACTTACTTACTATATAATTTATTACTTCTTATTACTCATTATTATTGTTTTTCTTTTACATTTTAGTGTTGGATGTAACTGGGACCCTGTGTACATAATTTTGTTCCACCACATGTACCTCATGGGGTGCGAATGACAATAAACAGTCTCTGACTCTGACTCTCTGACACGTGAAAGATTTTAATTTCCTTTATGCAGAAGCAGTGTAGGAAAACTCCAAGTCCAGCCCATCATTTATCAGCTTTCTTGGCAACTCTGACATTTGACTTTGAGTATTTTTGCACGAAGAGGAATTCATGGAGGATTCAAAAGTCCACATCCTGTGTCTACACCAGTACAGTATATGATGATAAGCTGCACAAAATAAAGCTGTACATTATGGTCAAACATCTCCACTTTGGTCTTGTTTTCACAAAATTTCATGATTTTTTTTTTTTTTAACAGAGACAACTTTGGAAATTTAAAAGTAAAAAAGGTAGAGCTGGAGAGAAACACTTGTAATTTGATGCCATTATGCAACCTTAAAAACTATACTTTCTCCAGTCATATAGGATTATTAGCTAAACCATTTTGACTTGTACTCAAAATGTTTCTTAGTATTTCATGACTTGTTTTGATTAGGAATCCAATAAAGACAATTATTTCTGAGCCAGCAAGCCAGAAAACTACTTTTTTTTTTTTTTTTAATCTAAAATGAGTTTCTATAGGTCTGTTATTTAACTACCCAGAGAGGTGGCATTAGTAACCTTCAACTCAACTGATGCTAAAGTAAAAGAAGAGGACAAAGCACGACTTAAACTGCAACACAAAGAGAAGTGACAAAAGAAATGGTGGCATAAAAGAAAAATGGATGTCAGGTATTGAAGAATTATGCGTGGACTCCTTTAGTGTGGCTCTCAGGCTCAGCTGCTCAGCGCTGAAGTCCCTTGTGCAGAGAATAAAAGAAATGAAGAAGCGTAATCTACTGGAGGAGTGTGTTTGTCAGCTGATTAATGTAACCAGTTGCATTCAGGTGCTTTAGAGAACGTGGTAAATAAATTAAAGGAAAACACACACTGGAAATGTTGGAAGATTTCCAAATGAGCATGAATGTGGGGAAAAAGGGGCGCCATTTTTATTTATTTATTTTTTATTCCCAGTTTTGGAGCAGAATGTCTAGTCAAATCATCAGCAGCCTGCTTAAAATGGACGACGAGCATCACACCAAAGTATGTAATTAGTGAGTCACTGTGGCAGCTTGGGTCTAAATGTGCTATAATTATACAACATTTGATGCTGCATGTTCTTCGACCTCCGTAGGAATAAAAACCAGGAGTGCCTGTGGACCTTCGCGCACATGGAAGCAGATTGCACGCCATAAACTCGTTACACAGCACGCCACTCCTGCAAAGGTGGTGGGGAGGTCCTGCTTTAATTGTTCAGCAGACTGGCAGACTTAGGGGAAGCCAGGTGTCCACAGAGTCCACGGTGACAGACGTGTGACCATGCATTAATGCATTACTTCTGGAGGAAATGCCTTAAAATAACCTGTAAAAAGCTGTGCAACAAGCTGACACATAAAAAAATACATAAAAATACTTTATAAGACACTGTGAGAAATGTTTGTAACAGCTTTAACGGGATTGTTTAATAAAAACATGTATAATTTATCATGTTCCTCCTTGTCAAATTCAGAGCATACAGATCTCTAAACAACCAAGTTGCGTCTTAAGCATCTTATTGCTCTATAGTTACACTTTGTCAGACTGCAGGTTTACTTGTGGTTCCTAGAGTTTCTAAAGACTCGCACAGACTCGGGCAGACCTCAGTTCGTGCGGAAACTGTGCGCACTGTCCGCAGACGGTTGACACTTCCTACTTGAGCGTCCACCCTGAGCGGCTGCAGCCCAGCTCCGCAGGCAAGGGGCGTTTACCTTCGGGACAAATTGAGGTTGCCGATTGGTCATTTGCTGACACGCCTACTGGATTGATTGACAGGTCGCAAAAAAGAAAATTAAAAGCAAAAGCTGGCAGACCAGCCGCAACGGTGTTCTGTGTTTATAATAAAAAGTCCCAAAAAATAAAAATAATAAACCAGGGGCCTGCAGCCCACACATTAGACCAGCCCACCGGTAAATCTCCCGCAGTCACTGGACCTGATTTTAATTCATTCATGACAAATTCCTTAATTTCTCATAATTTCAGTCAGGGTATCAATGGAGGAGGAGGAATAAATCGCTTGCATCTTGGGGAAAAAAAACAAAAAACAAAAGAAAAGGCCATTAAATCAGATCTGGGGTGAAGAAGGGAAATTTAATACAGTGGTGTCGCATACAAAACAGTCCGTTGTAGGGCAGTTTATTGTGCAACACAGAGTGCGCGTATGCCATCGTAAAGATTGAGCTTTGCATGGACATGCCCTGCAGGCGTCCGCTTCGACTCTAATCCGGTATGTGCGTTCCTAAGCGGACAGAAGTACACCTGAGTATGGTGGGGTGCATAGTTGAATGGGAGGCAGAGCTTTCCATTATCAGGCTCCTCTCTTGAGGAACCAATTTCCTGTTTCTGTCTGTGAGGCTGACACTCTGTCATCTTCAGGTTCAAGACTTTCTGATAAATCCTGTTAAGACTGGGTTTCCTGAGCTTTCCCTTAGTTATGATGCTATAAGCTTCGAGTGCAGGAGGACAAACTGAGCACTGGTTCAACCACTTGTTTGGTCCTGTTTAAGGAGTATTTTCTTAATTTTGCCAGTGTGATGCGTCCACCAAGGCCACAACATATTTAAGAAGGACACGGACTCAAATATGAGGGTTCAAACTTTCAATTTATTTAATTTAGCTTCCTGTTGAAAAAAAAAAAAGATGAGGCTGAACCCCCAGTTCCCATGTCCACCCAAGAAAGACACACAAACAGCCAAAGTATTAACTTAAAGGTGAACCTGGTGAGCCGGATAAACAGAATAAAAATGTAGCACAGCGGGACAACCCTACAGGGCTGTTGAAGCAACTTCTGGTACTGGACTAAAGCTACACAACAAAACAAAGCAAACAAACAAAAACAACCCTATGGCAAAATAATTTGCAAAAACAGAACAACCAGTCCCACCAGGCCAAAATGATAAAAAATAGAAAAAAGTTAACAAAGAACTACTTGTTCCGGCTGAGGCCAGCGGCTGCGGCCTACACCGTTGAGACTCATCCGGGAGACAGGATGAGCAAAATAAATAACTAAATAACTAAATAAATAAAATAAATAAAATAAATAAAATAAATAAAATAAATAAAATAAATAAAATAAATAAAATAAAAATAAATAAATAAATAAATAAATAAATAAAAATGAAAATAAATAAATAAATAAATAACAAGGGCGGTCAGAGAGCAGTCAAAAAAAAAGGAGCCGTAAAAGAGAAAGAGCTCCCTGGAACCAGCGTATTTATGGGCGGGCGGAACACGCCACAGCTTAAAACAATTAAGGTTAACTAGTTAAGCCAAAACCCAAAATATTTCCAAAGGATAAAATGGTAATAATAATGTGCCTCGGGCACATAACAGTACTGTAATGTGACAAAGTGAAAATCTGACACAAGCTGCTGGCTTCCAAATATAGATAAGATTTACCAATTGGCTTTTGATGTACTTTGTGTTATATTATAATATAAATCAACTGATTTCAAACAAGATTTGAATCTGGATCCAAATTGAATTCACAATTTGGTCTTATTTCTTTATTCTGTAAAGTGTCCTGAGATGAGCTTAGTTCTGAATTGGAGTCACATAAGTAATACGCACAGAACAGAAATGAAAGCAGATGGTGGTACATGTCTAATACAACCCATGTTCAGTGTTTACCCTCTTATTATAGCTGCTTGTTCTTGCTTCATTGAAGTTTGAAACATCAGTTCCTCTTACATTACTGCACGTCTGCTTGATTCCATTTAAGGACTGCAAATTCCAATTAAGTGCAAATTGCTGAACACAGTAAATTTTTAGTGAGAGAAAAACAAGAGTTGTAATATAATGTTTCTTTTTCTCTTGGGAAATACAGGCAGCTCTGTGTTAAGGGATATTTGCTTCTCCTGGTGGAGTTCAGATAAATCCTGATTGGTATGAAGGTGTTGTTTTTTTGTCTCTAACACTGTTTCACTTCGTTTCTGTTCATTCCCTCTCAGTTTCCTGGTTTGGACCACGGACACATTGTGATGGTAATTCGCGGGGCAGCAGCGCTTGCTCTTTAATCTCTTTCCACAAGAAAGAATCTCAAAAAACCTTGAAACAATATGGTCACCCTGAAAAACTGAATCCCATTTACATGTCTGTGTGCGTGAGAATGAAACTGCACACCGTATGTAAATGTTTCTCAGGGGCTTATCAAAGGAGCCAGAGGATCCTTAATTAACCTCTAACATGGCACATACAATTACAGGTCTTAGGTCGTCGTTTCTGCAGCTAGAATTTATAAACTAATTTTTTTTTTACAAATCTCTTGAGTCATCTTTCAGTTTTCATATGCTTTGCTTTCAAGGAGATCTTTCAACAATTTTCTTTGAACTTTGGATATAATGCTATTCATTTTCTCTTCCTTTCTTGGGCATTACCATTTTTCTATGTGTTTCACAAAACACTGAAAATTAAACAGTGCAACCATGAAAATACTTCTGAATTAGAGGGATGAACCACAGTTGTGTGCACAAGTAACAGACAATTTAGCAAAAAAAAAAAAAAAAAACACATTTAAAATTGTGTAGGCACTTTTCCATTAGCAGCTTGTCACTAAAAACAAATAGATGTTTCCATTTTCTTTGGTTATATTTACAGGAAATGCCAAAAAAGAGCACAATTTGACTAGAATAAAACAGTATTTTTTCAACAACGTGATATCTGAAAATCTAATGGTCAAACATTTATTTTTTCAAGCAGAGAAGTAAAATGTCTTTTTATGCCTCTCCTTGAGAACGATTACTGTATTTTTCGGTGTATAAGTCGCAGTTAGTTTTGCATAAATTAGCATGCCTGAGACTTATACAGAGAAGCGACGTATTTCTGTTTTTCCCCATATTTATAACTCAATTTTGTGCTGAAATCTGACGATTTCATTCATTCTGACATGGAAAATATTGAACACTACCATTTTCAGCCACTAGAGGGCCTCAACGTATATGGCAAGCCAAGTGTCTCATTAACAGGTAAAAGTAGCTATTAATGAGACACTTGGCTTGCCATACAAAGCCACCTTCATCTCGCTCCAGAACTCCTGGAGCAAACATCAGCTGCACTCCACTGCAGCTGATTTGTCCATTAAAGTGCATTTATTAAGGAAAAGTTAAACTGTGACACACCTTTACAATAATTTTGAGCAAACAATTGCTTTTAAGTGTTAATTAATCTAGTTAAATTCTTGTTAAAGTCCTCCCGCGGCCCCCCCCCATATGGCAGCCAATCGATTTTTTTACACAACACCGGCCCACGTTTCCCGGTCTTCAACGGTGATGCGTAACAAATGCAGTGGGTCAGAGGTGCATAATAGATGCGACTTATATGGCAAGTAGCATATATGGCAAGTAGCATGTTTATGTTGTTTTCCACTCCATTAGACATATTTGGAATGACGCAACTTATATGGTGGAAAATACGGTAAGTTTATTATCTGCATCTTCATTTGAAAGTTGGACATTGATTCACTTTGAAACATCCTTTGAAATCTCCCCTTTACCCTCTTATTTACCAAGACCTCGCATCACCAACCATGTAGAACTAATTATATTTAATAAGGCTAAATTTTTTCCTCCAAACCTCGGGGCTAATAATGAATGCTGGTCACACAAAGAGCACCATCCTGCGGAGACTGTCCGCTTCTCCTCTTGTTCGTTCGACTCACACAGGAGTGATTAATGTGACTGGGGAAACATGAAGGACTTGGAGGAACTCAAGGCGAGGCCACACCTTTCACGTTTAGGGGGTTAAGGCATGTGTCAGTGTGGGAGCAAGATTTGCATATAATCGGCGCGTTTGCAGAGTGCTTGCAAAGATAAAAACTACCTGAAGTCCAGTCACGTTTGGCTTCTCCACAAACTGCAGTGGATGATCAGTGCACAGTAACACAAACCAAAGTTAACTTGGGTACATTTCAGATTTTAGTACAGTACTGTATTTGTAATTAATTTTCCACCTGCAGGGTACGAACCAAGTTTTATTGAAAAAAATAATTAAATTAGCTATAAACCAGCTTTTCGGATGCATTTTTACAACATGTTGCCATTTAAAATATGACATTTGGTGTATTTTTAGACTCGCTTATCCTTTTTTAACTGTGTTTTATGTATTTTATATTTTAATATATTCCTGTTGATCTTTAGATTGTGCTTGTTGTTTGCTCTAACACAATCTCTCTGATATGTTTCTTGCTTTAAAGTGTCCTTGGGTGTCCTGAAAGGTGCTTTTTATTATTATTATTATTATTATTATTATTATTATTATTATTATTATTATTATTATTATTGTGTTTGTTTTAAGCAGTACAGTATTTCCAGTATAGTGTTTTGTAACAGAGT
>JARVGS010000761.1:19497421-19508445 GCA_031762315.1 Hypsolebias antenori | reverse complement strand
AATCATAATAAATTTAAATACAAATCCAATGCAACAAAAACAAAACTAATGGAAACTATTGACAGAAACTGCTTTGATGCATTTTGCAAACCTGACACAGAGAAGACGACGAGACATTATGAGGCTTTGTAATTAGTGTGTAATAACTTTTTAAAAACTTCACATTCAGGTGTTGGTTTCCAGTCAGAGTTCATTCCCAGCAGACAGAACTCATTCCCAGCGCAGCAGTCACCAGTGTCATATGACTGAGTCACGTGATTCAGAGGGGGAAAAGGGTGACAAGTGGAGAAATGTTTGACCATCTTACCTCGATGTTACTAAAAACAGCTGTACTTTTATGGCTATTTGACTTTTATAGGCAGTTAGTTACAGATCAACACATATTTACTCTTTATCTGACGGGGGAAACATAAAACAAACAACGCCCCACCCCCCTCTGAAGTTCATGGTACACTCCAAAGCTTGCCTTATAATTCCCAGCTCCACCTCATTAAACACAGCCTTCTTCACTCCTTCAGCTGGATTTACTTCTGCTCCTTGCTCAAAACAAGCCATGCATAAAGTAGGAGGAATCTCCAGTGAGACCCACAATGCAGATGAAAGGATTCAGAAGATCTGTGATCAAGTAAACACAAATAAGTTCATGAAGCACACACTTGGACTTGAGTGTTTAGTTCTTGCTTGACTTTGTTTCATTTTTTTCCCCTCTTACCTCATTTTGTTCCTTAGATGAAACCTCACGCGGAGCAAAAAGCTGGGAAGACGTACAAAGTTTTCACTGCCAAGAGCTACAAAACACAGCTGGTGGCCGGGACCAACTACTTCATAAAGGTAACAATGCTGTAGTAAAATGTTACATTTTATTTAAAATTTAGGGTGTGGTTTTCTTTTTGCACATACAGAAAGCGGACAAAGTTAAATAAACTCATGTTAGATAGAGAAAATATGGTTGACTTTATTTTCAGACTAAAAAAAAGGTACAAATTCATTATGATTCAGGAGTTATTTATAAAGTTTTAAATATATCAAAACTGTTTGGCGTCACTGAAAATGACCAAATCTAAGTAAAGATTTCCTCTAACAGGGATGAGCAACCTTTGGTTTTGTGGAGACCAGATTGGGTTATTAGAACAAATGCAAGCGCTGCAAAGTGGATTTCTTTAGGGCAGATAATCTGGAAGATATTTCTAGTCTATCGGTGTCAAACTCCTTTACCAAAAGGAGCTAAAATTCAAAAACTTTGAGCTGTCAGCCACTTTCAGCTGATGCATTAACTCGATACCAGATACCTGATGTCTTTTCGTGGTTGCAGGTTAATCAACAAGAGTTTGATCTGTCTCATTTGACGTTCTGTTGCTCTTCACACACAACAGAACTATTTAGAAGAGATACAATATTTTACATTTAAATTATCATCTCGGGGGACCAGATTTGGCCTGCGGCTCTTGAGTTTGACATATGTGTGAGTCTAAAATGACCTTTCTATAAACTGGCTCTGTGACGGTATAATTTTATTAACAAATGCAATCATTTAAAAAAATGCATAAAATAGTGAGATGGTGCTTTTTGGATTCTTTAAAAGTTTCAGTCTAGTCATGGAAACACAAACAATGACTTACAGGCAAAAAAAAAGTTTAGGCTTATTTTAATACAAATATTTTACATGTGATGTTTAATTTAGACTTCTTTGAGCTTCATTAATAAAATGCAGGTTATCTTCAACTTATTAAAAATAAATTAAGTTGTGCTCTAACTCTGTGTGTTTTCAGGTTCATGTGGGTGGAGATGAGCACGTTCACATTCGTGTTTATGAAAAGCTTCCATGTAACGGGGGAGAACTTGAGCTGAGCAGTGTGCAGCACCCCAAGAGCCACCAGGACCCGATCGAGTACTTCTAAAGTCCAGCGCCTGCACTGAGGACATGAAGTTATCAATTTCTAATGATTGAAGTTCATGGTCTATCTAAAATCTGTTTACAAAACCCTCAGAAGAAACTATATATCTCACTTACTGCAGAAATGTACCACACTCCCCCTCTTTTATGAATTGAAAAACCTTAAACCACATTGTTAGCAAAAATCCCCAGTTTTTAGTCACATTTTTGTTTTATCTTGTGATTGATGTTCCTCTTTGTTTGGCACAGTGTGTGATTTCTGTTCCCAGCAATAAACCTGAAGTGCCGACTTTGGTCTGTACAGTCCTTGTCCATCTGTCATATTCTAATTTGTACATGGTAAAACTGTTGCTTTACGCCGAATAAATATTTTTCTTTGAATTCACGTGTAAAGTTAGGGATGACAGGTCATGTCTAATCTATTTCTTATTCAGTGTTTTTTTTTGTTCTCTCCCTATCGGGATATAAATCTACAGTACATACAAATGCAGACCAAATTTATAAATAAACAATTTGTCAAAAACTGACTTATTTAAACTGACAAAATAACATAAGAGCTTATGAGTAAAAATGTATGAATATAAAATCGTCATAACAAAACAACCACTTTTTTTAAAAATTTTAACGAGTGCTTTTGCAAATTGATTTGCTGCAGAATTAATTGTTTAGGTAATCCCATTCTTATACTGTATGTTTTTCAATTCCAAAGCTCATGTGTTTTTTCCCCCACATTCCCCATTCCCTTTTCATTCCCTCCCTTTTGTCAGGGTTTCTGACAGGGCAGGGAAGGAGTGAACCCAATTTTGCAAGCAAGAGTCAGGACTGAAGGATTTATAAAAAAAAATAAATACTCTTTAATAATAAGAATGCTAGGAAACACCTTGTAATTGCTACTTTCCTTCCCTCCATTGACTATGGTGACATTATTTACATGAATGCCCCTACAAGCACCTATGCTGGACACTCCCTATCACGGTCTGCTAAGATTCATAACTGGCTGTAGGTACAGTACTGCACAAGTATTCACTGGTCAATTGGTCATCATTAACTTCATGTAGACTCGCTCACAGGTATATTTTCATTTTTAAATCACTTATTGGTCTGTTGTCTTCATATATCTCCTCCTATATGACACTGAGTGCAGCTATAGCGTGTGCTCTCAGGACATTATTACCTGCAGTGTTCCCTCAGTGCAGACTGAACTAAGGGAAAGCACCTACTTCTACTCGACTCCTGTAACCTGGAACACCTTACAAATATCTGAAGCTCTCGACCTTGACCTCTCTAAGGGACTTTAAACAACTGCTAAGTTCATGACAAAAAGCAATGCAAACTTGTTCCTGTTTTTAGTATTTTACATCGCTTTAATGTAGCTGTTTGTTGTATCTTTTTTTTATATAATTTCTTCCACTTACTTTTCATTGTATATGCTTTTTTATGATTGTCTACTGTTGTCTGTACCTCATCTTCTTTGTACCTCATCTGTGTTCGTTTAAAACAGGCCTTTCTTGTAAATGAGTCCTCGTGGCTCAATGAGAATAAGTTGTATAAATAAAGGTTGAATGAATGAAGAGTCGCCCGTCACCACTTCCCAGCACCAGGGAGAAAAAAAAATACGTAAATAAATCACTTCCGCATTCCGGTCTGAACCATACGCCGGAAAGGAACTTACATGAAAGGGAGAGGCCTTACATAAAAACAATATTTATAAAGATTAACGTGTAAAAAGTAAAAACTACAGACTAAAAATAACTTATAAACATGACATAATCATTTTAGTTGTCCTTTTGTTTTACTCCGTTCAGTAGACTTTAAAGCCGTCACCCCTTCAAGTAAGAGCTAATGGTACGCTCCAACATTGACACGTGATTGTCTGATTCAATTTAAACGACCCCCACGAGCCCAAACACAGTGAGTTTTCGCGTATTTCTCGGTTGTTTTGTAACATTTAAAACTTGCCATGATGCCGATGTGTGGAGGGACCTCCGAGGTGAAGGATGCCGATAAAGATGTCCAGCAGATCTGTGACAAAGTGAGTAAAATCGTGTTCGTTACTATAATTTCTCGGGATTGAAACGCATCCTGGTTGACTTCTGTTTGTTGTATAGTGTGTATCATCACACTGTTAACTGCTTTCTTCTCAGGTAAAGAGCCATGTGGAGCAGAAAACAGGGAAGACTTATAATGTTTTCACTGCCAAGAAGTACACAACCCAGACTGTGGCCGGAACCAACTACTTTGTTAAGGTAATATTACTGTAGTTATAATCAGAGAGTAGCAAAAGCACTGAACCCATAAGGTTTTATGATACTGTCATGATACAATGAATCAAATAAAAAGTGCTTTGAGGTTCAACAGTTAGATTTCTTTGTATCCCTCCTTATGCACCACATGCCATTTACCCAGCTCTAATTCTGCACCCAATTTCCAGTTAGGTTGCTCTTATGATGGTCCTTTAAGTCATTTTTCCATTTAGCTGCTGTAATAGTCACATATCTAAATGTGGGATTTTAGCTGAACCTGAGTCTTCGTTTACCTCTCAGGTAAATTTGCGGGTCACATTTTGCGGGGTCACACCCCACCACAAACATCTGCCATGACAACAGAAATGAGAATGAATGTTACCACTGTTACTTTTTTAAAAGAGGCATAAAACAAGTGGTTATAAAAGCAAAGTTTATATTTGTTTTTAGGGGCTGATAAGAGAATATCAGGCTTATCCAGATTATTCAAAACAAAAACAAAAAATCTCAAATATTTATTTGATTAGCTGTAGGATATTGAAGTCTGCACAGCAACAAGAACATTGTTTATGTGAGAAAAGACATACCGGTAAACCGTTTTCTCCTGGAAGAGTGATGGGCTAAAAATACACATTTAATCAAATAGCTGGAATGTTTTGTGCTTAAGTTGTTTTAAATGGTTGAAATTCACTCTTGAATGAACCTTGATGTGAGTATCTGTAAGTTTAATCCCTATTAAAAGCACTTCACCATGATTCTCCAAGCCAAAGTTTGGGCTAGCCTGTCCCAAAAACTTAGCCAAACCACATCTAAGGAATCGGGACAGAATAGTGTTTGATAGGAAAAAACAATGCTGTCAGGTAATCATAAGTTATCATTTGGTAGATAATTAACATAGTAATTCAGTATTTCCAGGAGCTGGTGGACTGGAGGATATTAACACTCTTTAATGTCAGTGAATCCATTCTAACTTGGTTTGTATGTCCTTTCAGGTCCATGTTGGTGGACATGAACATGTGCATGTCCGTGTTTGGAAAAAACTCCCTTGTTACGGAGGTGAAGTTGAGCTGACTTCCGTGCAGAACAACAAGACCCACGACGACCCGATCGGGTACTTCTAAACAAAGGGATCAATCTCAAGGATGCTCCAGTGCCTACAATCTCACAGTGATCAGTTAGAAACCCGACAAGCCTGTTCCTTGTATACCACAACAACAAACTGTAAACAGAGATGTATCATGATTGATTATTGGCTAAAGGGAACTGTTTTGTACAAGGTCTAGTATTAAAAGGAATTTTGGCTAAATGTTTTATTGCTGTTTTTAATGATCTGTGAAGACGCTTCAGGCAATAATCTCATAAAACAGATTTGTGTCACACTATATTTAAAAGGAGATGAAAGTAATAAAACATGTCTTAACCCATTTAAAAGGAAGTGGAACATACCCATATGGCTCCAGTCAAAAAGTCGTTTATGTTCTTGGAAATAAAATAACTACTACCAAATTTTTTTTTTTGATATATTCTCTCAGTTTAAACTTTTGATCTGTGATTTGTGTTCTATTCTGAATAAAATATTAGATGTTGGCACCACCACATCATTGCATTCAGTTTTTATTCACAATTTGTTTAGTGTTCCAACTTTTTTGGAATCTGGTTTGTAATGTTTCCATCCCTACTGATCCCATTTCTGAACCAGAGCCAATGCAGATTGATAGGACTCTGCTTTCTTCTGAAGAGCGACAGCGCTGCCTCTATTTGGGTCTTCAAAACAGGCATAGAACATGTTAAGAGCATCAGGCAGTGATGGGTCCCTAGGGCATTGTGCACCCCTGCGTTTTTAGTGTGATGAAATTAATGCACTTCCACATGTTCTGTAGGCTCTGTGAGGAGAAATGTGTCTGGATCTTCCATGTGTATGTGGCTTTTACCCTCTTAATACCAGCATCAAGCTTTTTTCTTGTCCTCCCCAGTTCCTTTGAGTTGGCAGACCTGAAGGTAGTATCTCTGGCTTTCAGCAGGGTGCAGCCCTCTGGAGCAGGGAGCTGATATCTAGGGTGCCCGGGGAGCAGATGGTGGGGATTGAGGGCCTTGCTCAGGGGCCCAGAGTAGGGCAAATGAGGGTGGTGTCAGGTGTGGGTGTTTCACCTCTCCCACACACATTTCGATGCTTTCAACCTGGGGAGTTGAACCAGTGACCTTCTGATCACTGGCCCACCTTCTCTAACCTCTGCTCCACCACTCCCCCAACCACAAACACCATAATTCAACTTATAAAACGTACAAAGTAATGTCTTTATTATTTTAGGAGTACAGAGCACTTGTCTGTGTTCCTATGAGCTTCACTCTGCTCCGTGGATTCAAGTCTTATCTTTATTGGATCTCTTTGCTTTCTGCAGAACTGTATAAACCCACCTGCTCTCTCCGACTCGCCCTGGCAGCTGACGAGCGGCTGCATCAAATGAATGTTTGAAGCTGTCCATCTGCTCCAATCTGAGTCGTCATCCAGCCTGGAGGTGACAACAGCCCTCATTTCAATAAATGTAATAAAAGTTCCTGGAGTTTGTGAAACTGTTCAGGAGGCTACATTCAAACCAGCAGGTTTAAAGTGTTATAAAGTGGCATTCATGTTTGTTTTATCATATCCTCCGCTGCTTTTTTGGCAGCAGTCACAATTGCATTGAAAATAATGCATGCTATTTCCTGCCTCTCTGAATAGAAACTTTTAAGGCTCTAATTGCTGTTTTTTAAACAACAGGGAAGTTGAAACTTCTCTTCTTTTAGTTTCCTGATGTCATACTTCCTCCAGTCTCACCTAGGCTTTGTTTTCAACACAGTAAATCAGTTTTGCACTTTCTAACCTGAGACAGCTGCAGCATTGACCTGTCCATCCTCTCCAACATGTTACTTGGCTTTATTCTCATTTGTCTTTGTTGGAGCACAGGTACATATGATTCTAACAAGTGTTTTGTGTTGTTGTGGATTATTTTAATCTCTTACATTTGTTTTATTTTCAGTCCAATGTGCTGTAGGTGTAAGTACCGTGACATCCTCTACACGTTTCACTGGAAGTGCAACTTCTGCTGCTACTCCAGAAGGTAACAGATTGTTTCTTTCACCAACATAAAAGCAAAAACTACAATTATTGTTGTAACTGCAAGTTAGAATTGTGCTTTTTAATGAAAATTATCAGTCAGAAACCAACTCAGATGGTAAATGTACTGCATTTATAAAGCACTTTTCTGTCTTATCAAGACTCTCAAAGCTCTTTACAACAATCTGTGCCTCATTCACCCATTCATACAGCACTCTACTAGTCAAGTCACGTCATCTTTATTTCTAGAGCACAGTTAAAACAGATAAACTGCCATCAAGGTGCTTCACAACAACATCAAAGAGATATTACAGAAACGGTAATACACACTGATGCTAAAACTAAGAAATTGACAGTAAATGCATAAAATGTAAACTATAGAACAGCATTAAACAGAAACAGAAAACACAGAACAAATTATACTAGGTTAGCTCACACAGTATGAAACGCTAGAGAGAACAGATGAGTTTTTAGGAGGGATTTGAACATTTAAAGGAGGTGGCCTGCCTAATGTTGGGGGGCAGGTTGTTCCAAAGTTTTGGGCCGTTGACTGAAAACGCCCAATCTCCTCGGAGCTTCAGTCGTGTTTTTGGAACCTCCAAAAGCATCTGATCGTTTGATCTCGGGCCTGCGGGGGAACATATGATTTCAGCAGCTCAGAGAGGTAGAGGGGAGCGAGGCCATTTACTGTAGGTATTTAAAGGTCAACAGCAAAATTTTAGAGTCGACTCTAGTTCGCACGGGGAGCCAGTGAAGGGAGGACAGAACTGGTGTAATGTGCTCAGACCAACGTGTACCAGTTAAAAGCCGAGCTGCTGCATTTTGGACGAGGTGAAGGCGTGCAAAAGAGGCCTGGCTAATCCCAGCATACAGTACATTGCCATAATCCAGGCGGGTTGTGATGAACGCATGGACTAGTATCTCCAGGTCGGGTCTGGACAACACTGGCTTGAGCTTAGCTACCTGCCGCAGTTGGAAGAAGCTTTTCTGCAGAACGGAGCTGATTTGTTTATTGAATTTAAAGTCCGAGTCAAAAGCCATCCCGAGATTTTTCACAGGGTGCTTGAGATTGGGCTGGAGGGAGTCCAAGTTTATATGATCAGAGGCGGCAGCTGAGCTAGGGCTGAAAATGATGACTTCAGTCTTCTGATCGTTAAAACATAGGAAGTTTGAAGCCATCCATGTCTTAATGTTGTCCAGACATTTTAGGAGAGGGTGGAGTGTGCCTGCATTAGCTGGTTTCAGTGGCAGATCGATCAACTAGATCTCTACAAAGCCTAATCAGAGCTTTATCACATTCATACCCTGATGGGACACATATCGGAGGCAATGAGAGTTTAGTGTCTTGCCCAGGGACACTTCAGTATGTGACTGCTGGTGGAATTGAACCCCCAACTCTTACACTGGACTGCTTTAATCACTCAGCCACAGCCACCCAACTCAGGGTGGCAATCATTAAAATAATGTATTTATGATTAAAAAAAGGATTTAGATTGATCAGCATTTTGCAACATCTGTACAGATATGAGTAACACTCTTGTCACATCTGTCTGTTTTATCTATTTCTGTGCATGTCATAACTGCAACAATAAACAGAGCAGAGGATCTGCAGCCTTGAGTGTCCCTCTGGACGATCCAATCCAATGTGATTTAATTGTGACAATCCTTCCACTGATCCATGCTATGAATCCTCATCCACCACGCTGATGAGTCCCAAAACCCATGGGTGGCCTGTCATCCTCAGAAATTGCCTCCACCTTTCGGTTAAGCTCGTAAAGCAGCTGATTTATTGAGGTCACGGCATGGATCAAACTCTCACTCTGACTCGGAAGCTTAGACATGGCAGTAATCGCCGTTGATCTCAATTTCCGATAGAACAGTGCTCCACAAATGCGAACAGTAAAACTCCTGCCATCATAAATCCACTTATATAAACATCTTTGACATCCTCCACAGACAGGACTGACAGACACATGACCTTCCACTCGCCCCAGGAATCCATCACATGACCGCCAGAGTGTGTCTGTGATGGGCGAGCTGGCTCCCCCGGACCTTGTCGCTTTGTAGAAAAAAATCTTGTCGAGTTGATCGTCCATGATACCAAATCCATAATCACCTTGCGTTCGAGAGATGAGTGCTGAGGAACCGCAGACAAGACAAAGAGCCACGCAGAGAGAGGAAAAGATGGGAGAGGAAAAGCAGAAGCTGCCGCTTGCAACCAGAGCAAGGCAAAAAATGAATAAATAAATAAATAAATAAATAAATAAATCATTGTAAATGAATCATTTGTGACTGGGGATCTGTTACACCCAGTAGTCAGACCTGTCCAAATATTCAACCTCCTTGGTGTTCTAGCACATCTATCCCAGATTCTTGTTAATAATGCTGGGCTAGTAGATCAGATGAGCACTATAGTCCAACAAATAGGGCAACAGCTGGCTGATATTGTTATGGCACACCTGAACTCGAGCAACCCAAGTGGAACTGCGATGAAAAAAAAAACTCAAAATGAGAGCCATCAAGTCCCATGCGGCTCACTAGAGCTTTCTCAGGTCCAGCTCGTCTCCAGAAGCCAGGTGAAGGAACCACCTATTTTTAAAGGGGAGAGTTCTGAATGATACAGTTACAGTTGATGAAAGAGAGGATTCAATGAGAAATTACATCAAAAAGAGTGGTGTACAGCAAGAACACCAGGCTGAGGAAATCCTAATCCCTCTTAGAGACAGAGCAAGGGATGTTGTCAGGTGCGGAATGCGCAACTGTGGAATTGATGTTCAGCACAATCCACAAGCCATCTATTCAATTTTGCGCAAACAATTTGGGTCTGATCAGTGCTCCCTCATACCACTTGCTGATTTTTACTCCACCCGGCCAAAAGAGAATGAGAATCCATTCGAATATTGGCTAAGATTGAATGGAGCAGCTGATGTTGCTGTTAGCTGACTTAAAGAACAGGGTAAGACCTTTGACAATCCAAGTGTTGAAGTTACTCGCATGCTCATCAGAAACTGTCCATGTAAAGATTTAGTTCTCACCTTCAAATCCAAGACTATAGGAAAATGGTCAGCACAAGATGTTCAGGAAGTGTTGGATGAGTGTTTTATGGAAAAGGGACTGCAGTCTGCTGAGAAAGAAAGCAGAATCAGTGTGAACCGAGCAGAGGTGGACTGCACGGCGCCCACATCTGCGCATAAGCAAGGACTGCAACAATGTGTGGCCCCAGACAATTCCACTATGGAAAGACTGATTAGCATGTTGGAGAAAATGATACTTAAAGCCCAATGCAACTCCCAGTCCAGCAGAAGGCAACCTGTTAAAAGCCGTTATATAAAAGGACTGAACGACACACCATGTTCTGTGTGTAATGATAATTCCCACACTGCACGTACGCACTGCCGCCAGAATAATCTGTGCTGCTTCTGTCATCTTCCTGGCCATTCAAATCGAAATTGCCATCAGGGAGAGCAGCCGCCTTCCCACAGCCAGCCGAAAAACTGAAAGAGCTGCATGGAGGGGAGGACAGCGCAGATCGTCTTAGTGACACTCCCACCTTGGATTCGTCTGATGATGACTGTGAGACACTGTACATTGATTACAGCAGCAAAATTCCACCACAAAAGACATTGATTTTGCAAGCCCCTCAGAGACTTTCTAAGACCGACAGCTTGTTCTACACAGATGTCACTGCTGGAAGCAAACATTCAACACTTGCTCTCCTCAAGGGCGGATGTCTCCTCTCGGTCTCCGCTTTGCTTTTGCTTTGTCTTGTCTGTGAAACTGTCTGAGAGCCTCT
>JARVGS010000761.1:19476485-19490866 GCA_031762315.1 Hypsolebias antenori | reverse complement strand
CATTAAGCCATTCAGGAAGATTTTGTAGTTTTATGCTGTAAATAAAGTATAAAAAAAAAATAATAAAAAATAAAAAAAAACCTTCCTGTTTGGCTTAATATTCTGTTTTTTTGTTTTTATTTCAAATGTGATTCCGTTTTTTCAAGTGTCATTGTTTTTTTGTTTGTTTTTTTTTTTTTCCCAAATGTACCGGTAATTTATTTTTTTTTCTAATGTGATTCCATTTTTTTCAAATGTAATTTCACATTTTTCTAATGTGATTCTGGCCACTTCTGCTTTGGACACTTCTGTTTTTAAAAAAAATGTAATTCCGTTTTTTTTTTTCTTTTTCGAATGTAATTTCATTTTTTTCTAACGTGATTCCGGCCACTTCTGCTTTGGACACTTCCGGTGTTTTTTTTTAAATTTTTTTTAATTTATTAATTTTTTTTTTTTTTTTTTGAAATTCTAATTTTTTTTTTTTCCCCAAATGTAATTTCGTTGTTTCTAATGTGATTCCATTTTTTCCAATGTTGTTTGTTTACACCTTAGGGCCAGTGTATAAAGGTCCCTAAGACCTGGTTTAAAACTTGGGGTGACCTTTCCTTTCAGGCTGTAGCCCCCTGGCTGTGGGTTGCCCTGCCTCTGTCTCTCTGTGTGACCGTCTCTGTTGATTCCTTTTAAAAACAGCTCAAGACATTTTTATTCAGACAAGCTTTTATTTAATTCTAAAAAAAGTTAAGTCTGGTCCGCTGGACATTCAAACATCAGGATACTTTTAGTTAAATATTTTACTTTCTGTTTTTATCAGCTGTTTTTATTGTTTTTGTATTATTTTAAGCCTGTATTTTGTATGTCTGTAAATCACTTTGTGGTTGTATCTACGAAAAGTGCTATACGTATAGATAAAGCTTAGTTACAAAATCACTGCAATTGATGATCACTCTGCATTTAGAAAAACGTTTATGAAATACCTTTGGCAAGTTTCAGGCCAACTCGTGTACGGTAGACCAGCGGATCAAAAAGCTTCGCACGGCTCTGGACAGGTCAGCACTTTTTAATCCTAGTCTTAGCTTCATTAATGTCAAAAGAATCTGCTCTTGTTCTATAACACTTTTGCATTCATATATAAAGTCACTATATACTGAATAATAATAATGATTTGTGACACAGATCCATTCAGGCTTATTGTTAGTTAAACAGTTGGCAGCTGTCGGTTGTGAGCAGTAGCCTGCTTTAGACGCCATCTTTGCTTCTCCAGGTGTCACAAATGTAAAAAAAAAAATGAGTGGGATGTGCGCCCGTTAATATTTTTTAATAACAATTGAAATATGGGCACTAATTCCAGTCATAAATATTTTGGGCGTGTAAAAAAGACAGGGTAGCCTTGTAAAATAAAATTGTCTGCGTCAAAAAGATGGTGCCCGTATTGATTTTTATTTTCCATTCAACTTTTATTTAGACAGGTTAATCCCATTGAGCCTCAAGGACTCATTTACAAAAGAGACCTGACTTTAACAAAGAATGATGAAAACAATGGACAACACTGACAATAATAGACTGTTCTAAAAGAGGTAAATAGATTTTTTTTTAACAAATTAAAATAAGATGGCAAAAAAAGTAGCAAATATAAGTGTCCTGTACACACAAAGCTCCACCTGTGTGTAGTAGAACCACATTCCAGTCTCAATATCCGTAACTTGACTCCCTGATGTGAAGCAATAAGGAGTAAAAACGGCAGAAACTTTACTTCTATGTTCAGACATCAAAGGTTATCAACATGGCTGGACGATTCTCAGGTATAAAGCTGGCCACTGACGAAATTCAGAAGATTTGTGACACAGTAAGCCAGACCTAATTCTTCAAAACTTCCACACACAAACTTTTTGTTCTGAATTTAACTAATTAGCTGCATTTATTTATCCACAATCAGGTACAGAGTGAAGTGGAGGGCGAGACAAATAAGACCTACAGCGAGTTTAAAGCGATCGAATACCGACAGCAGACTGTAAACGGAGCTTTCTACCTCATCAAGGTGATAACTGGTCTTGTTTGACACATCGTTCACCATCATTCAAAGTTGAAAAGCAGAGCGTCAGATGTAAAAAACATGGTTTCAGAAGAGCCTCTGTTTATAATTAAACAAGAATTTAATAATGATGTCTCCTCTGTGCAGGTCCATGTGGGAGGAAGTGATTTCCTTCATATTTATGTCTTCCAAAGCCCCCGCTGGGAGGGTAAAGTAGAGACCATACTGAAGAGAGTGGAACACCACAAAGATGAAGATCCTCTTGATCCCATCAGACCCTACCACTAAACGCAGTGTGGCTGGTCAGAAATGAGTCGCACACGACTGGAAGTTCTGCTTTCATGTTCACTCTCGGGGAGTTTTTGTGTTAATCCTGGTCCAAATTATACGTGATAACTTTACTAATCATGCTTTATTATTGCAATAACTTTTTATAATCAAACAATGATGATAGTTATCTGCTAATAAAGGAAGGCATAGGATGCACTCCCTCTCCCATTTAATAGAATAATGTTAATGAATGTATTCAAAAGGCCTGCGCTAATGAGTTTTAAAAAATAATAATTGTGTTGTGTGTTTTGAATAAATTCATTCAATCTTAAAAGATTCTATTGTTCTTTACCACCACAGCTATAACCTACTCAAATTTACAATGACATGAAGTTTACTACCCTAAACGTGCTCCAAGCTAAACATGTACGCTCTCGCTCAAGGTGGACACTTTCACCTCTCCCTCCCCTGTTCGCTATGGAAGCAGTAAAGTCTCATATTTCAAATTGAAATGGATTAATAGAAATGCTTTTTAGTTTCAAATTAAAGCTGCATGTTTTGACTCGTAAATAAAGTTTAAAATAAATAATCCAAACTGCATTTTCATTTTCGTCTTCAAGACTGCTCAGTTTGTAAATTAACTAAAATGATAAATAAAATAACGAGTCAAAATATGCAGCTTTATTTTGAAACTAAAAAGCATTTCTATTAATCCATTTTAATTTGAAATATGAGACTTTACTGCTTCCATAGTTCTCCTCTTCCTCCTGCTTTTGCTTTTTTTTGTGTGTCTCGGAGCTCCTGGTGCACATTTTACGAATGAAAAACACTATTATGGATGTGGTGAGCTGGTGATGTGTCTTTCAGTTCTGTCTCAGGAGGACGCCAAAGACGTTTATATAATTGGATTCATGATAGCAGGGTTTCTACTTTTTGGCATCTGCGGGGTCCCTATATTATCAATTTTTGAAGAAGACATCGGCAGCAGTTTCAGCCATGACAAAACGGCCAAGTCTGTGTGAAGGTTTGGTTCGTGCTTCAAGTACTCAAAATAAGCTGATATATGAGCTAAACCATAAGATGGAAGCAATGTGTGAGAATCGCAGGCCACCTGCGACTTCTAGGAC
Source organism: Hypsolebias antenori (assembly GCA_031762315.1). Classification (NCBI taxonomy): domain Eukaryota; kingdom Metazoa; phylum Chordata; class Actinopteri; order Cyprinodontiformes; family Rivulidae; genus Hypsolebias; species Hypsolebias antenori. The sequence continues at coordinate 19,487,461 of JARVGS010000761.1, read as the reverse complement.
TCACCAACATGTTAGAGACGACCTTGAAGAAGGCTCATAGCACAGATCAGTGGAACGCCCATAAATCTGGCCATTTTGGATCTGGAAAGTTCCTGCAGGACTCAAGGCTTACAAGAAAAAAACAGTCTGCCTGAAGAAAATCAACAATTATGGCTTTTCTGAATCTGACTTGGCCTTGGATGTGGGCCGGCTATCAAACTTCTCCCGGGATATGGGTAAACTAAGGAAAAAGCTTTGCCTATTGCATCGCAATTTTGACAACGCTGAAAACATTTACCTTCTTGTTCATTTTGGTATGAGAACAGCAGTGAAAAGTATTTGGAAGAAATACAAAACTGCTGGTGAAACCAGTCGTGCCTGTTGTGTTTTGTGCAACGAAACCTGGCTCAGATAAACTTACATTTGGCATCCATCTCATTTTCACATCATCACATTTAATTAAATTTTAACGCTATCAATAATTTGAGCTGTGACTCATCTGAGGTTAATGGAGTGATTTATGAATGCAACCAGCTTTCCTTTAAAGCTCGATCCCCACTGGTGATGAGTTGACAGCTGTTCTGACGCGTGCCAAATATGCGTTTTTTTAATCGATTCCTTGTTGTAAAATGATGTATCATTTATTTTCTGTATTTTAACAAAGTCTGTGCATTACTTGGTTTGAATTGGAGGTTTTGTATTTCATTCAGCTTAGATGACGCAAAAAGCTGGTGAAGATTCTCAGTCATCCAGGACATGATAAATTAAAAAAAAAAAAAGTTCTATACGGTCTGTGTTCACGGACCGTGAAGGAAGCTGTTTATGTTAAGAGAGAAAAAACTTCTCTTAACAGAGGTGGTGGTCTCAGATTTCAACTTTCAAAAACGTATAATGCATTTTTTTTTTCCATTCAACCTTTATTTAGGCAGGTTAATCCCATTGATCCTCGAGGACTCATTTACAAGAGAGACCTGGAAACTGATTCCCAGCCAGTTTTCACACCTCATGGGAACAGAGTTGCCTCATCTGTGAATTAGACTAACAAAGAACTTAAGAAACACCTACAGTTTAAGGTGTGAGGTGTGATTTGTCAATCTACATATGTGTGTATCTTATCTTACTCTGTCTTTATAACCTAACCCCACACTCTCTGCTCTTTGAATTGAGAAAGCTCCTCGAATGAAGAGTGAAACATGTTCTGTTACAAATAAAGTCCAGTTATTTTTGTACTGAACATTTTTTGAATGATGCAAAAGGTTCCACTCACACTGCTTGCACTTACTGTCATATACGCCTTACACATTCTGGAACACGCCTTACTGTACACGCTCAAATCACTGTTTCCCTCTGTCATGCCTCATCACACCTGTGCACGTGGCTTTGATGGGTGTGGAGACCGTGACAGGTAGCACTCTACTCCCGCTGGTGTTCACAAATGAAATAACACCAACATAAAATGGCTTTAACACAACCTCGAGGAAGCTATGGATAAGTGGTTGGTGCACCACAGGACCGCACGCGCGCCCGCACACACACGTTTCTATCTTTATCTTGACTTTGCATTAATTTCTATAGCCTAACCCTGACCCTAAACCTAACCCCTAACCCAACAATGGCAATTCTTATTGGCAGCACGACAGCTCAGTGGTTAGCACTGTTGTCTCACAGCAAGAAGGTCCTGGGTTAAATCCCCAGCCAGACCTGGGATCTTTCTGTGTAGAGTTTGCATGTTCCTCTCGTGCTTGCATGGGTTTTCTCCAGGTACTTCGGTTTCCTCCCACAGAACTAAAACATGCATGTTCAGCTGCCTTCAGGCACCGGGCCTCCCTTGCAAAAGAGATCTGTTCTCGCAGTGGGATTTGCCTGGTTAAATAAAAGTTAATGAATAAATAAATCTTATGGGGGTTTCGGCCTTCAATCCCAAAGAGGTCTTCAGTCTTTCATTAAAGAACTGGGACAACTTCTGAGTGATGGATCTTCTTAATGTTTTCTGGTTTTGTAATTTAACCATCTGTTGTTCTAGATTTATTATTCTTTCCATTAAATTATCTGGCGATAATTCACTTTCTACCTTGTTCTCAAGTTTTTTTCTTTTCTTCCAGTTTTGAAATAGAGAAGCTTTCACATAATGTTTCTCTTTGGTGGGCTAAAGACGTTCACGTCTGCTGTATCTTTGTTCTCCCTGGAGTAAAAGTTGTTTCCAAGTAGATATGGTAACTGTTTCTGGACATCTGCATGAGATGAGGGCTTTTGTTGCAGTTCTATATGAAGATTTATTTTCACTTACCTCTGTTTCAGTGCTTTTTAAACATAAGCTGATTTTGAAGCAACTCTATGTCCCGTTTAGAAAAATCTCTTCGTTTTTAATATTGATCCTCAAGTTAAAAATTGATGTCATCACATCGTCTTTCTCTTGATTTATCTAATCTCTATCGGTACTGGGATATGTTCTGCCTCTTCTTTTGCTTTTTTTTCTGTAGCAAACTTATTTTATACAGACTATAAAATAAACTGATCAAAGCTGAGTGCATATCAAACGGGTGATCGGTCAGAGCTCTCATGAGTTCAGCAGTCTGCTGTTCCAGAAGCTTTTTTTTTTCATTCTCTTTGAATTTTTCTGATTTCTGAGATTGTGATGAAAGTTTCTCGATGCGACAGGTGCTATTTTTAGTTTCAGCCTGCATTTTTGTTTAGCTTTCTTAGTTTAAAAAACTGTAAGAGGATTTATCCTCAGGTAGAGTGGGTTCATTACCTGGAGGTGGCTGCGTTAAGACTTAGATGTGCGTTTGGAGATTATCTCAACATCATCATCATCATAATCAACCATCCAAAAGTCAATGTGTCAGTGTTGTGGACCTCCAAACTTAAATATATCTAAGAAATTAAGAAAACAATCAAATACACACTAATTAAGTTCTATCACTTTGATTCACTATAAAACACTAATTACTCAGAATTACTGCAAATGACGTAAAACACAAAAAACAGAAGTCACTTGAAAACAGTTCATTATCTTTTTTAAAAAAATCTCTGTACAATAATGCTTTATAAGAAAGCACACAGATGACACTTTTACAGCGGTGGTATTGCTAAATGATAATTACAGAACATGAAGGAATTGGGGGAAAAAAAAGGTCCAAGAAGTCTGGAGATCAGTCTCTACAGTCAGGACTCGGCAGAATCTCACAGGCTCGGCACCGATCTGGATCAGGACTTCGAAAGAAGCAACTTATTTCTTCAAATGTCACTTAGACTTCGGAGGGATGTAGTGAATTCTACACCTTTCGAAAAACACCTGAAAAGAAAAAGAAAGCAGTAAGTAACCTAGAAGTTTCATGTGTTGTTTAAGGATACAGTATTATGGGATGATGAGAATACTGAGTTTAAATTACCTTCAGACTTCTATCGTTGATGACTTCTTCAACGTTCAGCTCTGATCGCATTAGCTTCAACTGAAGGCAGGACAAAACAACAGACAAAAGTTTGTCCTATTATTTCCATGTGATTAAAAAAAGTTTCCTGACTTAATAAGAGTTTGATCAAACAAATAGATAATCATAAATATATATATATATATATATATTATTGTTCAGAAGTTGTATTTGGTTCTACAGCTGACAGTTTGCTTTAAGTGAATCTGACCTTTTCGTTAATGCACTACAAACGAGCAGCAAAATTTTTTTTATATCTTAATTTTTTTTTTTTTTTTTTTTATAAAGAACCTGGTGAATGACACTGTATTCACTTTTCAAAGCTGTGAGCTCTGCAAATTAATCTTTATTTCATGTTTTGTGAAATGAGCAGTGCAGGGAGCGATATTTCTAAATGTGAACACGCAAAAATAAAATTATCCCCATGGCTACATTTATTTTGGTGTTTGCTCTTGTAGGGACAACACTTACGTTGGTCTGCTCGTTTCTGAGCTCTTTGATCAGTTTCAGGTTGTCACTATCTTTCGCTCGTGCTTCCCGCAGCTGTCCCACCAACTCAGATTTCTGAGCTATACAAGCCTTGATAGCTTTGTCTCTGTTCTGATGGGCCTCGATCAACTGTGGGACGCAGGTAAGAGACGTAGAATTAAAGTTACTTCTGTGTGAAAAACACAGAAACAAACTTGAACACTTTCCTTAGGACACTCACAGATTCATAGAGTTGTTTGCATGTTTGTGTAGCATCTACTTTTCCTGAGAATGAAGCTGTGGGCACGGTAGTGTTCAGAGCATGGACAATGCGGTCGTCTATGGTACGCATTGCTTTCAGCATCTCCTAAAAAAAACAAAAAAAAAAAAACAAGGTGACACAAAGCCAGTCAGCAGCTTCATAGAAATGAAGGGCCTGAGCTTGTATATAAAAAAGCAACAAGAAAACATTTCAATTTTGCTTTAAAGCAACTATTAGAAATGGGCTGACTCTAACTTCTGGATATGTTAAAGGCATTTATGAACACAACCTCTAGAGGGGGCTGTGTACATATGTTAAGCCACAGTACAGCATCCTGAAAGAACTTGGAACAGTGAACAGGAATGGTGCTGTGTAATACTGGCCACACGTGGCCAGAACAGTTAACTTTTCATTTTACACAATTTTAAGACACATCTACCGGTAAGCTGCTTCAGTAATCTGCTGTGTGGTGAAAATCAGACAAATATAAAGTGTTTAAAATAATATTTGCATTACTTGTACAGATTTGAAACATTTTCTTAAAATATTTACTTTGAATTTATTTTAAAATGTCTAATTTTCTACTTTTATCTACTGCTTTACGTTCATGAAGCTAACTTAATATAACAAGAATTCCAATGCAAATCTTTAGGTTTGAATTTGTGTAAATAGAAATAAACCATCTAACTGACTTAACTTTCTTATTGACACTATATGTCACATTGCATAAAACTATCTTAATTTTAAATGATAGCTGACAATACAGTACTAGCTGTTTCTCTTAGTTGTGGTAATAAGACAAACATACAATTCTGTCTTTAAAACTGCATTTGTGTCCAGAGCCTAAAAATCAAGGTTTTACTAAAAAAAAAACTGTAGTAATTCGTGAGCAGTTTATGCATTTCTTTAACTTAAACCTTAAAATTAAAGATGGAAATTTACACTGCATGTTTACTCTGAATGCGTCCTTTTATAATCGCTGCAATCTTGCAGATGCTAATAAAAAACCGTGTTAAACAAACATCAAACACTTTTAGACCAAACTATAATTTTACTTTATTAACAATGAATTAACAATAGCATATTAGTAATTTAAATAAAACCCAGACACGGGTCATTTAATGTTAACTCCTATGTGAAGGTAATTCCTAAGAACATGCTGCCAGTTTTTCTGTAATCCAGTGTGGATCCTTGAAGCACCAGGAGGGTCACCGTTACCCAAAAAATAAAAAGCCGACAAATTATCCCTCCAGAAGCTAACGTTTCTGTTTGATGTCATCTTTGAAATGTTTACAAAAATCAATGAATGTTTGGTTTAAATTACCTGAAACATGGAAAAGTCCTCACAGTTCAAAGTTTCATTGGACGCCGCCATAGTGGATTGCAGGGGTCCTACACTGAATCAACCAGACAAGACTGTTCAAGTCAGTGCCTGAATGAAATTTTATTTTAGTGTTTATTTCTGTTGTTTTTATTTGCGATTGAATGTACCATAAAGTGCAACTAATTGTGTACAGATATTTGTCATAATACTATGCTACGGAGGTTTTGTTTTTCAAGTTCCACTTTTTTTAGTGTCTGTGCAAAGTTAAATTTGGCCGGTCTATTTTGTGTGTATATGATGCCTAACTTTTAGAAAATATTAATGTTTTTAAAAAATCATCGCAGGTAACTGTTAAAATTAGGAACAAACTTGTGTACATTTTTAAGACCTCATAGAAATTTCAGGCATATTGCTGACGCCTAATCTTACATGACAGGCCCGTGTCGGCTAAGCTTTCATGTTGAAAAGCTGAAGGGGACTAGTGGAAGTGACTGCGGCTGTTTTAAAATTAAACCCTTACAGTCTCACGGACACTAAATAATCGATTCCATCATGAATTTCGTCAGATCTCGCCTGTCCGTAAGGAACCTCATCGGTTCGTATATTTTCCGTAATGTCGATGTCACTAGCAGACACCGTCTCTGTTGCTCCTGCTTCTTGTTATTGTATTTGTCTGAAACCGACAGCTGTAAGGTTGTTTGCATATTTAAATATATTCGTGTGTTCTTTAATATAAGTTTTTTTTTAAACCGGCTACATGCAGTCTGTGGTTTCTGAACTACTGTATTTTTTTTAAATAAGTTATTACATTTTATGACTGGTATAGTTAGAATAAAACTGACTCACAGATTTGATTCTTGTTTTTCCTCTTCTGCTCTTCTAACATAGTCTTATTTTACGTAAAAACGCTTATTGTATTTTTTTCCTGAATTTAGCTTATTAGCTGAAAAAAGTTTTCCCTAGTTTTGCCATAACAACGCTCCTATTTGTTTGTAAGATTACAGTATTTTGTATGAGCCAAAATTGTTGAGTGAGGAAAATCAAGAGCAGATTAAAATAGTCCTTGAATGCAGCACTATAAAATATACTTTTCATTTCTAAACAGGTCAGAGAATCAGGGCGATGTGCAGTAATAAACTGCAGGAGACCAAGGCAGAGTCTTCGCCTGCAGCTTCAGTAAAAGGTAAGAGCTTTTGGATCACAAACTCTTATTTTTTTCATTTTGTCTCAGCAATGCAACATGATCCTTTAAACATATTCTTTGTTGCCATGTAGGACATGGTTAAATGTCATATCACATTTACATGATGTTAGTTTCGAATATATACTTGTAAAAACTGTTAAAAGTAGAATGTAATTTATCAAGACGGTGGAACTCTTTTTGTTACATGATTATTTTCAGCACATCTCCCAGAGTGCTTTCAACGGATAGAAGTGTTGAATGTTTGCTTTTGGACCCAAAGGACCGAGAGGAACACAGGAAATGTGATGACAGTTCTGTGATGGGGGGGAAAAAAATCGCTGATTTGTTTAGGAAAGCGGATAAGCTGACGTGCATCGGTTTGTTTTGTTTCTCTATGTTTACATGTTCCTTTCATACAGAATCCCATCCATTATTTAAAGTCCCAGGCTACAGACCCTCTGAGATGGACAAGAAAATGTTAATCTGGGCAGGCCGCTTCAAATCCAAGGACCAGATACCAGAGACAGTGTCGTAAGTGGTCTTTTCCTGTTTAAACCAGACCTCCCAACACATCGCTGTCTGATTGCCTTCACATCACGAGAACAAAGCTAACTAACTGAACGCGTGGTGGTGCAGCTGGCCCTGTGGAACAGAACATGATTTAGCTGGTGGTAATTACAGTGACTCCTGACAACAGGGTGGAGATTTCATCTGTTCTGCAACCGCGATTACAAAAAAAAATCTGCTCGTCATTCTTAGTAGGTAAAACATCTCACTTGTTGCATTCAAGGAACACTGAACAAACTTGGATCTAACAAGAACGTGTCAAAACACTTGTTAATGAAAATGTTGATTTTTAGATGTGAAGTTTGAAAAGCCAGTGATAGTAGCATAATTTACTGGTATTGTACAAAATAATACGTTACTCTTAATGTATTTTGGAGTTTAAGAAAACAAAATGAGTGTAAACAATTATTTTTATGACCATATATGTTTTTTTAACAACTTTATTATAGGTTCGAGATGATCCACTCTGCCAGGAACAAAATCAGAGTAAAAATTGCTTATGTGATGATGGCGCTGACATTAGGGGGCTGCATGTTGATGGTGGTTATGGGTAAAAAGGTGAGTAACGTGACTGTGCAAAATTTCTTTACACGTTCTTTCAATAGCTGCCTACGAGTGGGGAAAGGAAGTGGAAGAACAGGCTCTGTACTTGTCTGCGCTCGCAGCCTCTTATGAATAAAGCAGTAGTAAAACTTCTCAGACGTCATGTTTGATTTGATGGCTTCTAAACAAATGCAGAAAGTTATATCTTCAAAAACAGCATAGTTTCAAAATAAATATCACATATTAAAGAATTTTTTTGTTCCAATTGTTTTCACAGGCTGCAGCTAGACATGAGTCCCTGACATTATACAACATGGAGAGGAAAGCCAAGTGGAGGGAGGAAAGTCAGGAAGCTGACAGACCTTTGGCGCAGAAGGCTCAGTGAAGGAGCGCTGATCCCCAAAAAGTTTAAAACACATTTCTCAATCTTTGAGCAGTGTCTCCCTTCCTGCTCCCCCACCCTAGAAGAGCAGAACCATAAAATAATCAGAGCAGATGGTATTTATTAGCACTTTTTAAACACAGGGGATTGGCCTTACTGTTCCAGAACTTGTGCAGAAAAGTTGAAGGCACCTTTTAATATCGCCAGCATTTTCAGCGTTAGCTCTCAACTGTTGTGACGGGGAAAATGCAATCTGTTTTGGATAAGTGCTACACTTTTTTTTTTCCCATAAGAAGCAGTGCAGTAGTAAACGTTTTGTTCAATATCAATAGAATGAAGTTAAGGCCGTTGTGGCTTGTTTGTAGAAAATCACCAAAAGCAAAAATAGTTTAATAAAAATGCTTCTCAATGTGTATAATCTGGCTTTATTAAAGCTGATTCATTATTATTTGGGATAAAGACCCTAAAGCTAACAGAACTGTTCTCAACCAGTTAATATGTAGGACAAGGTACCAGTTTATATGAAGTGTGAAGCGAAATGTTTGAACAAATTAGCTCTGTTTTTTAAAAGTTGCCATTTTTTGTAACGTCATTAAGAGTATCTTATTTAGCAAGAGACCATGCATACCAATAAAACTGATTCACTTACCACTTGTATGTTTATGAAACAACTTTTATGCAAATGGCATAACAGAGGACAGATGAACAAACCCAACACAACAAACTGTAATGAACATGGAAGAGCTGCTCATCTCCTGTTGAGACGCAAAACAAAAATAAGCAACGCAAACAGGACTTGTAAACAAACATTCAGTTGTGCTAACTACGGTGATTGCCTAAAGTTTTTATGTGGATTTTTTTTTGTTTAAATCATACAGAAGATTTTTATTGAATAGGAATTATGGCACCATCAGTTACAGATGCAAACTCCAATAAAAAAAAATGGAGAAAAAAAAATCCTCTGGTCTAAGAACTGATTTTTGTGCTGATTTGGCATGATCAAATTGAAAAAAAAAAAAAAAACTCTACCTGATCATATTGGAAAGTTATGTTTTAAACTCAATTTAAAAATCAGTTAATTTTCCAAATGCAGAATATTACTTTGTACAAATAAAGTTCCAATTTTCTTAGGCAACATGATCTGATTGTGACAAACATTTGCCGACAGTTTCAGTCAAAAATCAGCCTGTTCCTTTTCGAAGAGGCGAAACAGTGTAGTTATACTGGGAGGGGAAAGCGGAAAACACCACCTCTCTTTACATCTCGCTTCCTGAGGGTGAGCTGTATCAGACGATGAAAAAGCGAATGTATAAATGCCTATAAATGAACAGGCATCAGTCCAGAACTAAAGTGCTGCAAATTAAATGAACTTATAGCATAATTCAAACAAACAAAAAAAGATTGCTGCTGGACAGAATCTCAAGTTATATAGTCTGCTTTGTCTTGTCCAAGTCCATCCATTAGTTTCAGTGCAAGGGAAGACTCCAGTTCCCATGATTCCATGGGCGTTTTTGTGTCACACCAGAGGAGGCAGTCTAAACTCTTCGAGGATAGAGCCAGTGCAGGAGGAATATGTCCCAATACTGGTTAGAGGAATGATATGAAACTCAGGTGGGAATGCAAGCAGCTTGGTTTGCCACCGACACACTCCACCACACAGCGACTAGGTCAAGTTTCTAATTAGTCCATATGTGGTTTGAAGAGGTGGTGAGGAAATTAAATCTCCGAGAGTCAAGTGCCTTTTATAGGAAGTCCGATGTGTCCTGTGAAACAAACATGGTCAACCTTTCAGTCAGTCCAGTGTTTAGGTTAATCATTTTCTGAAGGGGAGAAGGCAGATGGGACATCTTTTGCCAGGTCATTAATGCTTCAGATAAGCAGCACAGTCCAAACCCTCCCATTTACATTTGGAGCTTGTCAATCCTAAATGAACCAACAGAGGCAAAAGGGGGGGGGGGGTGTCTTGTTCTTGATGAGCAGAAGAGAAAATCCAAAGGGTAATGTGGAGACGCCATTACAAGGAAATCTGCAAGTAGGAGAAACTGAGGTCCTGATCAAATGACGAGGTTCAGATGATAAAGAAGTCGGCACAAAACAGAAATGACTAACTGAACCTTCAACAAACTGGCCGACAGGACTGCAGAAACTGACCCATGTTGGACGTATGTGCAGACATGCTCCTGAAATGGTAGATCTTTAGATAATCATGACGACTTAATCTGTCTCTGATGCCAAGAGAAGGAAATGGAGGAACTGCCGGAGGGTGTCACCACTCCGGTTCTTGGCTGTAGGGCAGAGATTGAGAAGTGAGCATGAGGCGAGGATGAAGCTGGAGCACGTTAGGTGCGGGTTTAGCATTATAGCTGGAAGCCCTCCATCGGGGCCTCACACTGTTGGAAGAGGAACTGCTGCTGCTGCAGGTCGACGGCTGGAGCAAGAGACGGGTCCTCGTCATCTGTGTTGAAGTAGCGCTCAATCAAGTCGAAGGCTTTCTGATAGATTTCCTGGTTCTCATGGCCCTGCAAGAACTCCAGCTTGTCTAGACCTGAGAGGCAAAGAAAAAAAAAAAAAAAAAACACCAGTGAGACACTACTTCAGGTTCTTGTAAATAATTATATTTACATGTTTTCTTTGCAGTTTTAGCATTATAAAACATAATATTTGAAAACATCTTAGCGCAAATATACATTACTTGATATTTTAAATATAATGGTGAAATATGTCACCCCCCCCCCCCCCCCACCAAAAATTAAATAAAATTGTGTGATGCTTCTTTTCAAGAGGAATGATTTTAACGTGCACTAACCATAAGCCTCTTCGATGAGCGCACAGTAAGG
>JARVGS010000761.1:19446369-19462853 GCA_031762315.1 Hypsolebias antenori | reverse complement strand
TAGAACGCCGTTTTAATGTGTTTCCAAGCAGTTAGCTAACACAATACCCTCAAAAAAATCGAAAAAAAAAAAACATACAATGCTGCATAAAAAAGACAACGTACGGTGTGATGACGTCACTGGGGGCGGCGCCGTAAGTCCGAGTTGCCGTAAGTCGATGGCGCCATAAGTCGGGGACTGCCCATATATATATATATATGTACTGTACAGTAATGACATTGTAAGTGAGTGTGGTGTTTTTTTTTAATTATGAGTTATAGTTGAGAGCTCCTTCAATTTATGATAAATTATTCTCATTTGTCTCTATGTGTCCTTGTGATAGACTAGAGACCTGTCCAGGGTGTCCCCCGCCCCTCACACAGTGATAGCTGGACATGGGCACCAGTTACTCCCACAACCCGAAAAGGAAGAAGTGGGTAGAGATAATGAATGGATGGAGGGTTTTTTTTAAACGCTTTATTGCGCACTTTGCCAAAATGTTTAATCAATTGGTCATTTTGTGTCTTTTCAACAAATGAAAACCATCAATCAGATAAGATAAGATAAGATAAAACTTTATTGATCCTGCAGGACAGTGAAGCTGTATGTGTTTTTGTGTAAATTTTCGAAGTAGCCTCCTTGAATTACCAGAGGACCAGACAACTTTTTTAGATTTTTCCACCTGGATTATTGAGCATGCATCAGGATATTTTTCGAAGTAGCGTTTTGGATTACCGGTAATGATCCTTTTCTGTTGCCAGTGAATCTTTTTACTGCACTTTTTGCAGATTTTGAACCGTGTAAATACAACAAAATGTGATGATTTGGGGTTTATTTGTAGGTTTAATTTTTTTTATGTGTAATTGGTCTTATTTATGTTTTGTCTGCTCCTTTAGGACATCTTCCAGAGTTCAGCATGTTGTTTGATGCTGTTGCTCAGCCCCACTCAGCTGCCTCCACTCACTCATTACTCCTCCCAGGGTTTTTAGTCAGCTCATAGTCGGCTTCAGCTGGTAACTGATCCATATAATACAGGTAATAATCTATAATAAGAATAAGAATAAGAAAAATAATAATAAGAAGAAGAAAGAGGTTTTTGGACAGTAACTATCATTTGGTTCCTTTTTCAGTCATACTTTTGGGACATTGACCTGTTTACTAATAAAGTCACAACTATCGGTTTAGGTCAAGAATAAAAAAGACGTTCCTCTGAAAATAGTCCATAAATTACTTTTATTATGCTCAGAAACAAGTTTTTGTAAGAAGTTTTATTTGAGTCTTTGGTCCAAGGAGCTCTTGCTCAGTGAGCAGAACAAACACGACCAGACAGTTTTTTCACCCAAGTTCAGAAATCTAACAAGCTCCTTTCCATTGCATTGGATTAATGTAAACTGATAAAAGACTAAATGATCAAAAGTCAAACTGTATATCTGATTAAATTTAAAGGGTCATTTCTAATTATCTTATTTCATTGACAAGGTGTAAAGAAATTAAGTAAATAATATTTTTTGACAAAAGCCGCCCAACTTGTTTAAAAAAAAAAAAAAAAGTTTCTAAATGAAATCAGCATAATTGTTCATGTTGAATTAATGAAACACGTTATTAATAGTTGGTTTTAGACCCAATAAATTTATAAATTTAACAAACCTAAACTCAGTGGACCTCTTTATTCAACCTGTTGAAGGCAGTTTTCCTGCCTGAATGTGGAGAGTGCAAAAAGTTTTTAAATTGTTTTGTTGAAAATTTTTGTAGCATTTTTACTAAATCTGTCAAACATTGTGGAACCTCATGTTTGTTATATAAAAAATGAAATGTTTGTGTGTACATATTGTGTCAGTTATGTAATAAAATGAAGAATGTGTCTCTGTTCTTTTAAGGATCACAAGGGTGATTTTAGGATTGTCGTGCATGGATCCTAAAAGGAGTCAACAAACTGACTGAGAAAGAAAGGATTTATTCACAGCATGTACAATAAATAAAAACAACAGAAATTAGCAGTTTTTACATGGCGTGCTGCACGCTGTGTACACCAAATGTGTTTGCGTGCGCATGACTTAAGAAGTTAAAATAATGGTGGTCGTGTCCCTGCACCGGAGACAGGTATGCTCCGTGCTGCTGAGCGTGCGCAGAGAGCGGCACGCTTTGGTACGAGATGGCTGGGCTACGGGCCGTGCCATGCCAGGAGAAGTGTCCAGCTGGGCTCTGCTGGTATACGGAGTCTGGTGAGGGGCTGTGGTGGTCCGGGGAGGAGTGCAGCTGGCTCAGAAGGTCAGGCGGGTCCTGTGTGGCGCCGAATAGTGGCTCTGTGAGTGCGCGGGACTTGGACTGGAGGAAGGCCAGGATTCGTGCATACTTAATGTCTTTGGTCTCAGCCCGGTCCTCCGTGGTTAGATAGTGCACCAAGTTCTTCATACACTCGTGGTATCCATAGTGGAAGTAGTTGGCAAACTCAGCCAGCAGCTCACCTGAAATCCAAGAGAACCATCAGCAATTAAAGATCTGAATTAAGACCTAACCCAGACCCACAGGAAGTCAGCTCAACTGACACACAGAAGGAAGTCTGCTAGCACTGACCCACACAAAGTCTACAAACCCAGACCCACAGGAGGTCTTCTAACACTGACCTACAGAGAGTCTGTTAACACTGACCTACAGAGAGTCTGCTAACACTGACCCACAGGGAGTCTACAAACCCTGCCACAAAGGAAGTCTGCTAACACTGACCTACAGTTGTTTACTTGGTGGGGGAAACAGCGTGCTGGAACGTCTCTGACTGATGAAGCTCTCTGGAGTGAGGGTGAAACGTTTCTACTAAAAAGAAACTGTCCAGATGACCTGATTGAGAGTTATCAGACTTTAACAAGAATTCAACAAGATAAACACTTAAAAACAATTAATTGTTTGCTCACAATTATAACAAGGTTGTGTCTCAGTTTAATTTTTCCTTAATTAATGAACTTTAATGGTCAAATCAGCTGCATTTCACCTGGGCGGCGCAGTGAAATGCAGCTGATTTGATGTTTGCTCCAGGAGTTCCAGAGTGACTTGGTTATGGCAAGTCAAGTGTCTTGTTAATAGCTACTTTTACCTATTAGTGACACTTGGTTTGCCATGTTACTCGACCGCCCTCTAGTGGCTGAAAATAGTAGTATTCAATATTTTCCATGTCAGAATGAATTAAATCATCATTTCTCAGCCAAAAATTGGTTTATAAATATGGGGAAAAACATAAATAAGTCACTTCTTTGTAGACGTCGCAGGGCATGCGCATTCATGCAAAATGGTGCGACTTATACTGCCGAGGACTGCAGAGGCCGGAGTCCTGAAATGATGACAGAATGTTTATTCAGCTGGGCTCCTCTGAAAAGTCCGTGGAATTCTTCAGCAGATGTTTTGGAGAGTGATAATATATAAAAAAAATACCATTCTATTACAGTAACGCAAGTAAATGTAACTGATTACTGTACATTCCACCATTGTCCAAAGATTTTTTTTTCCTGCTTTTATTATTGCAGCGTGTTTTGTTGTCTTTAATAGCTGTCAAATCTTATTTTGTCGTCTTTTAAATGGTTATTAGCAGCCAGGATGGCGCCAAGTCTTGCACTCTGGAAGTGAAACGGAAGCCTGAAGGTTCTGCTCCTGAGAACATCACAGAAAGTGTTCACAACCCGCCACCTGTAGAGCTGTCCTCACGTGTGGGAAAAGACATGTCTGCCTTTCTGCAGAAGATCACACGGACAGTTCAGTCGAAACCAACAAAGTGAGTTCAAATAAGAGCACACCTAAACTGTTTGTTGCTATCTGAGGGAACACCACAGTTAAATGCATATTTGTAGGGTTGTTGTGTTCTTTTTAAAATTTATTTATCATATATATTTTTCAGGAAGTCGACAGTTAAGGCATCTCCACTGCCACCTCCTGAGCCAGAAGATGATTTTTTGATTCTGGAAGATGATGCACCACTTTGGTTTTCCATCCCAAATAAAAATGCCACAAAGAGGAGACAAAAACTGAGCAAACCTTCCAGTACTGATAAAGAGAAAGAAAGGGAATCAAAGGATACTCTGACAGATCCGCCACAAGAAACACCAGAAACGGCCAACAGCGAACCAGAAGGTCAGGCTGTTATTGCAAAAACAAATGATAAAGATAGTTTGCCTGTTCCAGAGGATCATCCTGTTGAGCCGATGGAGCAGCAGAAATCAAAGAAAAAGAAACAACTGAAGAAGGTTTCATCAAAAGCGAGTGACAAGGCTGAGGATCCTGCAAGAACAGCCCGCGCAGTAGCAGAGAATCCCTCCCAGAAAACTGAACCAAAAAAACAAAAGTCCACCGGGAGAAATAATTTTAAGGATGGCAACGAAACCACCCCAAGAAAAAGGAGCAACACATTAAAGGAGGTAGTGTCGGTGGCTGATGATGTTTATGAAGAACCAAACCAGGAGCCTGGAGAAACTGAAGACCTGGGTTCATTTTCAGGTCAGCTGGCTTTTTTCCCCTTGGTTAGATGTTATAGGTAATTTATTGTCAAAGTTATTTCACATTTCTTACTGGTTCTAAAAATCATGCTGCGTCTATAAGACCAGGTTTGTCCAAGAGATGAACACAAAACACAAAGTCATTAAGTGCATATTTTTACAGGTTCACACTGTGGTTTTGCTTTTATAACTGAAGTTTTGACAGTTATCAGTATTTGTGATTTATATATTATTAAGGGAGTGTTACTTATTAAAGTGATTTACAATCCCTCTTTGACAAAAACTCAGAAGTCTTTTTTTTTTAATCTGTTTTGTTTTGTTTGGTGTTGATGTATGTGTGTGCGTTTTGTCTTTTTGTAACCCTATAGACAAAGAAATCGCAACATTGGAGGTGAATAGAAAAACTAAACAAAATAAGCAGGCAGCTAATTCTGAAGAGCGTTCATCTAATGATGATTACAATCTTTGTAAACGAAGGAGAAAGCCGACTGGCCAGTGGTGGTTGACTTCTCAGAGCGCAGAGGAAGCGGAAAACCCACTACCACCCACGAAGTCTAAGCAGAACAGTAATAAGGAGCCAAGTACAACTGTTCCAAACATACAGGCCAAAAAGGACAAAGCTAACAAGAAAAGAAATCAGAAACGGCCTGCGCTGGCATCCAGCGGTCATGCAAATCAACCTAAAGAAAGTAAACAGACCCAAAAAAGAAAGACGAAAGGAAAAAAACAGAAAGAAACGGATGAAATCATCGACACCGTGGAGGAAAAGGAGGAGCAGCAGTTCCCTGATCAAGACCTCAATCAGGAGGACTCCAGCCCCATGGTTTTTACACAAAGAGACGTCAGTATTAACTCAGGTAAAGTGGAAAGTTTTTACATCTTTTGCTTGAAAGTAAAGTTCATAATTAATACACCCTACTTAGGATGGCCTGTGAATCATTATCATACTGCTGATAATGATGAATTGGTGCATGCGTATGTATTTACTGTAAATTCTGTTTTACAATTACAGTAATACCATTTGATACTTTACCCAGCTGCCTTCTAAACAAACATTGTAATAGCATAATTTTAACTAAATTATCCACCTTGAGCTTCTAATGTGTGGTATGCTGAACTCATCACACTGATCTTTATACTACAGTAATGCAAACATATTTTTTATTATACAGTATATGTATTGTTTGCTGATGGGGGATTATACAAAGTAGCATGAAAGGAACTAAAACTGCAACTAATGTAGTGGTCTAAAAAGAAAAAAAAAATGCAAACTGTAAATCTAGGGAAGGTATCTTGATGGTGAACCTAACTAATTTTTATTCTATTGTCTCAGGAGGTCAAATATTTCAGAAAGTCTACGGTCACTCTTCCAGTGAAAAAACTTCTGTCACATCCACAGCAGCTGAAGATCGGCTCTGGGAAGCGGAACCAGCAAAACGGAGGAGAAAGCCACCGAGTCAGTGGTGGGAAGTTAACAGTGCTGCTGGTGTTTTAGGGAGCACCTCGTCACGGCCTCAGCAGCTTCACCGGAAAGAACCCAAACCTAAGAAGGAACTGGAAAAACAACCCAATCCTGGACTTGGCACGCCTAAAAAAGACAACGTAGCTGCTGGATCCCAACCACTAGGGGGAGCTCCGGTGCCTCCCGTGAAGCCACCTTCCAGACTCAAAACTGTCAAATGCTCTCTGGCAACAATTAACAACATTAATACATCAGGTGTAGGGACCACATCTGTGGTCACCAATAGGGACGCACATCAGCGTAACAAACCTAACGTCACGCCCCGTCCTGCAGAGAAGGATGCTGAGTTTATATCAGCAGCTCTGTTCAGCAGCGATAACGATGTGCTCTGTGGGGATGCTGGTGAATGCAGCGGCACACGGCTCAACCACAAGACTCTACAAGACAGGAAGTGTCAGCCAGATGGCACGTAAGGCAAAAAACCAGTCATAACTCTCTGTTTTTGCTCATCTGTATTTATTTTGTTGTTTGACTAAATAGTCACACATTTTTGTGCAGGCCAAAAGTCCTCCAAAGTGGACCCTCCTCCATGCTTGAGCTGGAAAATTATGAAGCCGATGACGGTATGTTTTTGAAATGTCTTACCTCACATCCTATGAGTAGGTGTGTGTGTGTGTGTGTGTGTGTGTGTGTACAAAGTCTAATTTATGTGAATCTTTCCTGAAATTCTTTATCAAAATTTTAATAACTTGTATTTCCTGTGAAAATGCAGTGTGAATGCTGTTTGCCTTTGCTGAAATTAGCTAAAAAATAAAATACAAATTTTGAACTGTAGCTGAAATGGAAGAGCATGCCTAAATTAGCAGAAGAAAGCAGAACGAACAATATTTTCTGAATTAGGTTTAAATGAGCAGAAATGAGCATAAAAATGAGTAAATTTGCTAAAAATATAAAAAGGGCTGAAAATAGCAAAAATAACTGAAAAGTAGCTGAAAAGGCAGAAAGAAGCTTAAGCTACCAGAAGGAAGTGGAAAAAGCTGAAATGAGCTAAAAATGTGGAATTACGGTACCTGATCAAATTAAAATTAGCATCAAAAGAGTAGCTGAAAAAGCTGAAAGTAGCAGAAAAAGATGAAATGTGCATAACATGCTGAAATAGGCATAAAGAAGTTAAATAGGCTGAAAAGAGCAGAAATTAACATGAAAAACTTGAATTTATCAGAAAACAGCTGAAATGAGCTAAAAAATGCTAAAATATTAGCTGAAAGAATAAGCTGAAATTAGCGTTAAAAAACAGAAAGAACACGTTTTCCCATTGATGCTGAAAGAAGCAGAATTAAGCACAAAAAGTGGAAATGATCTGAAAAAAGCTAAAATTTGCTAAAATAAATAAATAAATAAAATAAAAACAGCTGAAAAGTAGCTAAAAAGCAGAAAGAAGCTTAAGTTACCAGAAGGAAGTGGAAAGAGCACATTTTTGATGAATTATGCTGAAAAAAGTTGACATTTTTGCAAAAAAAATGTGGAATTGGCCAAAAAGCTACAATTAGCATAAGAAGCTAAATAACTGAAACTAGCAGAATAAGCTGAAAGAAGCAGCAAAAAAGTGGCAGAAAAGGCTAAATATTTCAAAAAGCTAAAGTTTCACCAATACCAAAAGTCATAGCACCTTTCTCCTGAAACAGCTGAACGTTTTGATTTACGATTTGTTTAAATAGCTTGAACGAAAAATGCCCAAAAAATTTTGGAAGAAAAATGGATCACAATAGTGTGAACGCTTCATAAACACAATAATAATCATAAAACGTAAAAATCCTCTTTATAAGTGAACGACTGATTCTATAAAAACAATAATTAGATTAATAAACGTCACCAAGGTGGAACCAAACAGAGTCTAGTTTAATGAAGTTGCTGAATGAAAGAAGAATTTTGTATCTTTTTACTTAACCTACTTCTCTACTATAAGTGTACGCAGACTTTGATTCAGGTTCAGTAAAATGTTTCTGAGCAAAGCCTGTGAGATAATGTTCACTGTCGGCACAGAGAGAGTTCCTCCCTGGACCCTCTCTGTCTTAAATAAATGAGATGGACGACCCATATTTGATGTCTTCTCAAAATGCAGGCGCCCACACTTTAGGGTTTACGCTCAAGTCCTTCCACGTCCGGTGGGAGAATTAAAAATGTAAGACCCGGGCCTTTTGGCTTGTGGTTCTGTAGCTCACATCCCTGCAGATACAACAGATGTCCCATTAACCTCGCTCAGCTTTAATATGAACGTTTGCTGACAGGACATTCTTCTGACTAATTGCCTCCCCTGATTTGGCTTTTTTTTTTTTTTTTAAATATCTATTTTTCTCTTTTCTATGTTCTAGACTTGCCATCATCCAGAGCGCAGATCGTGCTGTCAGCGTCAGATCTTTGTTCTCCTCCTCTCAAACCGCTGACCTTACATTCCAAGGACAAGTCTGACCTTACTGAGTGGTTTCAGAGTCTGTGGTCCTCCACTGCCGACGGCAAGAACATTTAGCAGAAATTCAATTCTTTTTATTAACCGAGCCCCTTTGTGTTAATTTAATCAACCAGTATTTGATGAACCAGAACCAGTAAAGCAATTCGATGATGTCATTTTCTTGCAGATGATGCTGTAGTCACGCCAGACCAGTTTCAGTGGTACTTCTACCAAGACCGAGCCATGGGTATCCAGGCAGACCTGAACAGAACCTCCATCTGTTCTGGGAAGATCCTGATGGGATCCTACATGAAGAAGCCCCTCTGGGTGGATCACAGTGCAACAACAGTCAGTACCTCACAAATTTTTATTTTCATAAAACATCGTGTGTACGTTTATGAAGCTTTCACACTGTTGGGGTCCCGTTTTTCTTCTGTGTGTTTTAGGCATCTTTCTCCTTCCACGAGTTTTGTGCTCTTTCAATAAATCTTACATCAAAATGTTCAGCTCTTTCAGGAGAAAGGTGCTGTGACTTGGTATTAGTGCAACTTTAGCTTTTTGAGATGTTTAGCCTTTTCTGCCACTTTTATTATAGAAAATGACTTGAGCTTATTTTACATCCTTCAAATCTTTAGATTTGTTCACAACCTTTTACTGCTCCTTTCACTTTTTGTTCTGCTTCAGCTTCTTTCAGCTGCCTTGTGCAAATTTAAACTATTTTCAGCTACTTTCAGCTGTTTTGTGCTCCTTTCAGATTAGTTCTGCTAACTAAAACATTTTTGTGTTTCTTCTAACTTCTTTCTGCAAATTTCAGCTTCTTATGCTCCTTTCAGCTTATTTCTGCAAGTTTCAAGTATTTTTCTGCTACTTCAGCTGTTACTGTTTAGTTGTTTTAATTCTCATTTTAGCTTTTTCGGCTAATTCCACATTTTTTGCACTCATTTCAACTTTTTTCAGCCTAATTCAGCAAAAATGTGCTCTCTCCACTTCCTTTTAGTAATTTAAGCTTCTTTTAGAAATCTTTAGCTACTTTTCAGCTGTTTTCTTTGCCAATTTCAGCTTTTTTCAGATAATATCCACTTTTTAATGCTCATTTCTGCTTCATTCAGTCTAATTGGGTAAACATGTTCTTTCTGCTTTCTTCTGTCAAGCTTGGTCTACATTTTCAGCTACATTATTTTTAGCATTTCCAACTAATTTCAGCTATTCAGATAAATTCAAGTTATTTTTGGCAATTTCTGCTACTTTCAGCCTAATTCTTTCTGCTAATTTCAGCTCCTTTAAGCTTTTTCCCTGCTAGTTTCATTTTTTTTGCCATTTCAGCTACTTTTTAGCTCTTTTGTGCTAAATGTAGCTTTTTCAAGTAATTCCACTTTTTTTTAGCTCATTTCAGCTCCTTCCACTTCCTCCTGGTAGTTGAAGCTTTTTTCCTGCCTTTTCAGCTAATTTTTTTTTGCTACTTTCGTCATATAAATGTAATTCAGCAAATAAGTGTTCTTTCTGCTTTTTTCTGCTAACAGGATTGTTCTTCAATTTCAGCTACATTTCAGCATGTTTTTTGCAAATTTCAGCTGTTTTTCAGCAAGTTCTTCAGCAATGAGCATTCACTAGTTATTTTGCTAATTTATGATTTTTTTCTCTTCTTGTTTTCATTTGAAGGTTTTTAATTTGTTGACGAGCTCCGTGAGCGTTACCGTTGATGGCCGTGTGTCTCGCTACAGCGCCGGACAAGCGTTTATCGTGGAGTGTGGTAAGAACATCATAACGTAACAGCAGCAGCATTAAGGGGCAAATAAAGTGTCACGCAGGAAATGATACAAGCCAAATAAATCTGAACATATAGCTTTGAAGTATAACAAAATAAAAACTTTGATTTTGTGTTTTTCTGACGTGCAGGCCGAGCCTACAGCATTCACAACCCCAACGCACTGCCGGCTGTTCTGTACTTCACCAGGATATCTGCAGAAAGTTCAGACTGAAGTTGATGTTTAAATGTTCTTGGAAATGACTGAACATCTGCACAAAATGTAAAAAGTCTCAGGATGTGTAATTACATGTTACCCGTTTAGTGTCATTAAATATTTGCTGTAAATGTAGAATTTTTGGACTATTTTTTTTTTACAAACTTTTCATAAACAACAGCTATGCCTGAAAATTTAAGTTAGTGGTAAAGAAAAAACCCAGCATAACAAATGCTTGTAAATAAAAGCAAAATTTCTCTTGATATCAGTTTATTGCTGTTAAATAAAAATGATTAATTTATCTCTTGATTCTTGTAACGAGTGGCTTACTTCACTTTTATTTTATTTAGAGTTCATTTATTATTTCATCTACAATTGAAATGCAAGTTCTTGACTGTTTTTAATAAAAACAAGAATTTGGTCAGCTTTGTTAGTTTGTTTATGAATTGTGTTGTGTATAAATCAATAAATTTGCAGCTAAATTCAAACTTTGTACTCCGGATTAAGTTTTTAAGTTAAATACAGATTTAAAGGTAAAACGCAACACATTTTTCTTAAAAATAAATAAATAAATAAATCCTGTATTCAAGAAGCTACTTTGCTAAGCTTTTTTTTTTTTTTTTTAGTAAAAAAAAAAAAAGAGAAAAAAAAACTTGTATGATAAAGAGTTGGATTAGAAAAGTTTTTAAAAGTTAATAGCTCTGGATTGATTTTTGAAATTTACAGTTTTATAATTAAAGCGGAACATTCACACATCAAAACATTTCATTACCGTAATTGGTTAAAATTGCAGTTTTGTTAAAAATATTTGATAAACAGGAACCAAACTGGATAATTTGCTTTGTATTCAACATTTGTGCAACTTCTGATATAAACAGTCCCAAGTACATTTACATCAATCTTTGTCATTTTCCATATTGTGTCTAAAAAACTTAACTTTGGACCTGAGCTTTCCACAGGCGCTCTCGTTTGATCAGCGGACGTTTTCTGATATTATGCTCATTTAAAAAAAAAAAAAAAAAAAAAATATATATATATATATATATATATGAAAAAAGAGCATTTTTATGGACACAGCAATATGATTTCTGAACAGGATAGGAAATAATGATGACGATACTTCTATTAATTACATCATTTGCCCCATTCTGAGCCCTTAGCCCCCACCATCTGCTCCGCCAGGCGCCCTAGATGGCAGCTCTGCTCTACACAGAGGGCTGTGGTAGCTCGATGGTCTGTGGTAGCAGGAAGGACATCCTGTGTAAAAACGATTAACTTTATTTATACAGGTAGTCTCATTGAGTCACGAGGACTTGTTTCCTGCAGATGGTGGGGATTGGGGTCCTTGCTCGGGGACCCATTGTGGGGCAGGTGGGAGTGGGTGCTTCACCTTTTCCACCCACATTTTGATGTCATTGGTTCGTGAAGTCGAGCTGGCGACCTTCCGATCACAGGCCCACCCCCTCTAACCTCTGCGCCACCACTCCCCCACTTACACATTTCTCTGTGGCGACCCCTGAAGAATGGAGCAGCCGGAAGAAGAGGAATCAGATTTCGCAATTATCTTTTCAAGTTGATTTAATAGATTCAT
The DNA here is from genome assembly GCA_031762315.1 of Hypsolebias antenori. Lineage (NCBI taxonomy): Eukaryota > Metazoa > Chordata > Actinopteri > Cyprinodontiformes > Rivulidae > Hypsolebias > Hypsolebias antenori. Next base: position 19,450,933 of record JARVGS010000761.1, on the reverse strand, counting down.
TCATTCAGCTCCCACGTCTATGAACAACAAAAGAAGAATATTGCTCCAAAACAACAAAGAGATGGCTTTTAAAGTCTAATTTACCAGAGGAAGCTGGCCCAGAGCTGTGTTAAATACAATTATCAGTAAATGCCTATATCTATATACTGTATATAGATATATATAGATGTGTGTGTGTTTATAGGGAAATGTTAGTCATTCCTTTAATCTTGTGACAGTTGCTGATTAATAAAAAAGTGCTTTCATTAAAGAACAGGTCTCACCTCAGGATATTCAGAAACAAATATTTAACATTGCCACAGAACAACAAAACTTTGTATCTGGTCACAAAACAGTTTTCAGTCACGCATGCCCTGCTGCAGGAATGCAATTATTGTTCTGTCCAAACACTAATCTGTGCTCTATCACATCCTTAGAGCCTTGTGGGAGTTTCAGCTTTATTGCCACACTATCTTCTATTAACAGATAATAGTTACAGACTGACTCATTCTTGTAGCTTTCACTGATTAGTGCAGGTTGTGTAGTGCTGCGTTAGTATTTTGGTCTTTTTAGCTTCCCTTGCTAGAGAAGGCTGAGTTATTTTTAAATAATCATGTGTAACATCCTCATTAAAAGATGGGTAAATCAGTACAACAACAAAAAAGCAGATTCCCTTTTGTCATCAATACATGAAAAATAGCAAATATTGCTAATCCACAACCAGTTTTTAGCTATGTTAAATATATATTTTTTGTTGTTTAATAGACCGACACAAAAGCGTCAATCAAAAATCCTTCAAACAAATCCACATGTTTGACGTGACTGCAAAACTAAAATAAAAAGGAGGGTTGATCTTTCAGCAGGGTGCCAGCTCGATAAATTATACCACTCACTTCAGGGCCGGATTTCTTACAAAAACATTCGATGCTGCTTCGGCCATTAGAGAACTCTTTGAAACAGCCTCCAGAGTTTTTGGCTACAAGCCACGATTATGATCAGAAACCGCATCCCGGCTTCTGTGAAGTAGAACCGCTGAAATAAAGCCAATGCACTCTGCGTTTGCGAGGCACAACTTGTGAAGAGTTTTGTTTTCATTCAAAGACGCATGGATTACAGTACGTGAACTTGTTTCTCGGATATGTGTGAGGGTGTGGTATTTTATTACAGCAAGGCCGCAGCAGAAACCAGATGGGCTGACTAAATATTAAAAGTGTCCTCTTTCTTTTCAAGATGTGGCTTAGATTTAGATTTTTAGTTTGGTTTTGTCTTGTTCCAGTTACTGTGCATGTCCAAGAATGACTAATGTTCCTCATGTAACATTTTCACTTACATTTGTGGATGCAGGGGTAAACTATAAATTAGAGCAAAAGGCAAATATAATTTCCAACTCAACAACAATGTATTCGCCATAAACGCACCGTCTGTACCCTCTTAGAGAATTAATGGAAACTCATATGACTCCAGGTGGTTACATAAACTGTATGTTATTGGTCATTCACCTACATCTTGCTAAAACTTTAAAAGTGAGCTTGATGGTCTGCTTTTGTCTAGGTCGCCTTTACAAGCTTTATGTTTGCAATAAGCATAAAAATGTAGGTGCTTAATAATAGATTCCTCAAGACAGAGTGTAATTACAGCCCCCACAACAGCATGCACTCATATACGCTGCCTTCTCTTAATGCATCTGACATACCAGGCCAAAAAGAATATAGGCTATACACAGTGATTCATAAAATATACAAAATCAAGGACTAGTTTACTTTCAGGTTTGTTTAGAATGTTATAAAAAAATGAAAAAAAATTTAATTAGCAGAAACATTCCTTTTTAATTTTTAAACTTACTTCTAGTGTACAACACAAATTTAGGTCGAGTCAAAGCTAATGTCCATTACGTGTTTAAAAATAACCACAGAAACAAAAGTGCCTTTTATGGTACATGATCAATAATTTAGCATAAAAACGAACTTAATAAAATATTAAAACAGTGAAATAAAACCAAAGTACTGTGGCCGTTTAATTATGAGGTACCTCAAGGTTCCATATTAGGCCCTGTTCTGTTTTCATTATGAACATGCCCCTGGAGAGATTTAAAAGGAATAAAAACTTACTTTGCTTTGAACGGCAAACTTTTAAGCAAAGAGCTTGGAAGATTTTTCAAGGAGTATGTTTTTTGGGGATGCCTCTCATCTTCCACCACATCAACTTTAGTTCTTTATTGGTAAATGACTGGATTAAAAGTCATCTTTGTGCTTGTCGAAGCTAAATAAGTTTAAGGCACAAAAATTACTTTGAAGTTGATGCTTTACACCTGCATTAGCGACGTGAACAGTTTTATACCATCTTCTGAAAATAATTTTTTGGATTCACCCGGCTGAAGATTTAATATTTGCTTTGATAGTTCTGAAAAACAAGTTTTGCGTGTTGTTCTGCTCTGAAGCGTGAAGAGAAATTGTCAGCAAGAACCCTGACTGCTGGTGTGCACATTTCCTATTCATGGTTTTTAAATCACACTGTAATTACCTGCTCCGAGCTCAGAATGAAATGATTTCATTGGTTCAAACAAAGGCTGTACAGGTTCTCTGTGGGTAATCTCACTTCTTGGTTCGATTAATAATGATTTCCTTCCCCGGCTGTGGCTGCAAGGGTTTGTTTGCAACTTTTCTAATAGGCACCAGCGATTATAATAAATCCATTGTGCTGCTCCATGAATCATCCTTGAACAATCCAGGATTTTTTTTTAACCCCTTTCTTTTATGCTCGGACAAATTCCAGGAAATTATCATTTAACATTCATTTGATTCTTTTGGCACAAAGACTTAGTCGCTCTTGTTGGACGGTTAAAGGCTTTTAGCATTCTCTCAATAAGATGTTTGTGTTCCCAAAATGGAGATCAACAAACAAGTGCTGCATACCATAGATTAAATAGTTGTACCTCTTCCTCCTCCATTCACGGAGCTGCAGCCAGTGTGCCCTTTGACCTCAATTAAAACTTGCTAAATAAAAGACCTTTACGATGACTTAAAATAAAAAGCAAATGAACACATTTTAATTTGTGTTTTAAAAATGTTTTATTGAAAAATAAAGGCCGTTTGTGGGCTTACAATTTTAGCAATCTTTATTATTTAGAAATGATGTAGATTAAGGAGCTGCTGTTGTTGAGAAAAAAAAAACTAAAACAAGAGCATAGAAGTTCAAATATATTCTAAAAAAAGCCCTGATGGTTGCTTGCTATTCACAAGGGTGCTAACGATCCATCGTTAGGCTGATGGTCCTCCTTGATCATGTGAGCAGCTGGTTTTGGCTGTCAGCAGCAAATTGGTTGATCCACTACGAGAAGGTGCTATTTATGAGACTGAGCTGAATACAGCACCTCAGACTGAGGAAGTCTTTCGGATGAAAGACAAAACGTTTCTACAATTTTTTTTGTTTTGTTTTGTTTTTGTGTATGTGTTCTGAAATTTTTTTTTTTATGTTTGTGTAAACAAAGAGTGCTGTGTAAGTAGACTACACCTGTCTTCCTGGACACCCTCTGGACTATGCTGAACTCTGCTGAGCTGATAAGGCTATAAAAGTGAGGATATAACGCAGCTGGTGGCTTTTTTTCTGTGACTGGTCTTCATGTGTATACATATATGTATATTTATGTAACCTGTCAGGAAATCTGTCCTTGCAAGTAAAATACCGTTTAAAAATTGTCACCTGTTTTGAAAGTACCGGTAGTTCTTCTGAGTAAACGTCAGAGATTGAATATCTCCAACAGAAGGCAACATAATTTGTGAGCATAAATCTGAATGTAAGAATCCAGAAAACCCAGCAGGTACCTTGATGCTCTCATAGAGAACTTTAACATTGTCCAGCTGAAACCAAACGTCTTTAACTTTGAGCTCTGGAGACACTGCAGGGGTTGAACATGTCATCTGAGAAGATGAGTGGACAAAACAGCGCTCGGATACCTGAGAAACAGATCAGTGATCAGACAGGTGAGAACTTATGACGGTGGTTTTTATTGGTCAGAAGGTCTCACCATCATCAGGGAGGGGTTGAACACCAGTTGTTGCTTAGTGGTCAGCAGAGCCAATCGTCGTCTTCGTTTTACCCTCTGAACCTCCAAAGGCTCTACCCTCACTGAGATCTTTGGTCGCTGCACCACATCCAGGTTTCTTCCTGTTACCAGGACGACACGGCCACCTCTGAAACAAAACCGATGCCTGATCAGTTCGTGTGGACATATGAGATTATTTTTAATCAATTATTGAGGCCTCACGCATAAAAACTCTCTGCAGGTGTGGCATCTGTGATGACAGGGTCATCAAGGTAACGAAAGGTGACATTAGGAAGGGTCCGCTCAGCTTTACCAAAGAAAACCCGAACAGGAACAGAATGAGTCTGATTACTGGAACTGGTCTCACACACCAGCTGGGAGTCATTCATCTCCTTCAAACTGTGAGGACACAAGAAACAAGAAGGCAAGGATGGACGTTAGGAGACAAAGCTTTGCATGGAGCAGTTTCATTCATTCATTCAACCTTTATTTAGGCAGGTTAATCTCATTGAGCCTCAAGGACTCATTTACAAGAGAGACCTG
>JARVGS010000761.1:19399983-19420257 GCA_031762315.1 Hypsolebias antenori | reverse complement strand
AATTTGGATCCAATCAGGCTTCTTGCCTTATGATGGATTGGTTTGCGCCTCGAGCACCCAGACTCAAATGCTTTTGGCAGGATGGATTGGATCTTGGGAATTATTCTCAGGCACGATCCATTGGTGTGGCCATGTAATTTGGACATTTCGGAAAAGAGTGAACCGACACAGACTCAATGTAGATGTCATTAAAGTTATGCCTGTCCCCAAAACAATCATGCTTATCTGAATTTGGCTCCCTGACTGGCCTTGACAGGCCATCTCATCTCAACTCGCCTGGATGTTTTGTAAACCTGAAGCTCTGCCTCTCCCTCCCCTCCCGCCGAGGAATTTACATGGACATTTCAAAAGCTGAACAAACATTCTGTCATCATTTCAGTACTCTTTGGATTTATCCTTGGTCGTCCTCGGCAAACACCCCCCCGCCCTGTGTGTATACGGATCTCTCCACAGGGAACTATTTGAACTGAATGATTCTATCTGAACTCTACAGTGCCTCTGTGTATTGTCTTTGACAGCTCACCGTCCTTGTGTCTCTCCCCCCCCCCCGCCCCCCCTCGTAATGTCGACATCATTATGTGCTAGCGTGTAAGATTTATTTTCATTATCACTTTATTGACCTTCAACCAAATATTAAAAGCATGTTAGGATTTTTTTTGTCTCCAAACCCTATGTGTCATTTTCACCACTTTTTATCTGTTCAAACAGATCTCACTTGTAAATGAGTCTTCGAGGCTCATTGTGTATGTTTAAATAAAGGTTGAATGAAAGAGTGAATTATTCTGGCAGATCCTGCTCACCCACTCCATGGTGAGTTCAGTTTGCTTCCATCTGGACTGGACACAGGTATCTGCTGCCCAGCTGTAGAATGAACAGACTGAAAAACTTAATTCACCTCTGTAGCCATCAGGCTTCTCAATGGACAATGTTGATTTCTGTTCTGTTACTTTACTGTCTCAGTGTCTTGTGTAGTATGGACTGTGAAACAAATTGGGTTGCTTATTATCAGTTCATGCAATGTTTATATTTTACGTTAACTTCTCGTATACTTAATCAGTTTTTGCTTGATGTTTTGTCCAGTCGGCCTTCTCATGTGCTCAAAGCACACATCATCAATCCGCACAGAGATAACATCAAACTCTGCTAAGAGTCTAATGCTAATTTCAAATGGGAGACAGATGATGTGGGCAGCATGGTCACTGAACTGAAACTTAGTGTTTAATAAAACACAAGCATGTAAACATTAATCAGCATGTTAATCCTGTATGTATCACATTTTAAAAATCTATTCAGTGTCATGGGTTTACTTGAGATTAATGTCCTTAAGTATGGATTCAGCATGTGTCCTGCTCAGCTGTGATTTTACCTTTAGATTATCTTCATATATATGCTATACAGTGGTTCTGTCTCATTCAGCTTTTTACAAGTTTTTAAGTTAAATGTCTGAAATCTAACCAAGTCATTTCTTTTACTGCGATCTAATACTGTACTTGGTTATGTTCCGCAAAATATTATAATTCTTTATGATTTAGGAATAAAAGTTAAATGCTAAAATAAAAAAATCGAGTAAACGTTTAACTAGAGACTTGAACAGCTGGCACCAAAGACAAAACCTCCAAAATGTTCATGAATTGTTACTGAAAAAGAGGAAATGTTTCTTAGCACTTTTTTTAGATGTATTACTGCCATACAGTAAAAAAAAAGTTTCTTGTTTTTCCTCAAAATTAAACAGTTTGAAAAATAATAAGTTATAGATTCTTTTTTTAATTTCTCACCATTAAGAGTCAGATCCTTCATGTTATTTCCATGCCTAATTAATGCAGTTCAATTTTTTTCCTTCTCACGCTATTCTTTTTTGTTTTTTGTCCGCTGTCATGGAGCCAAGAGGGGGAACTGGGAATACCCTCCTTCCGTCCGTCTGTCTGTGCATGTTGTGAGCACGATAACTTAAAAAACAAAAGTGGTACCAACTTCTATTTTGGTGAGTGCTGGGTTTTCACATAAAAATCCAAGATGGCCACCGCTCTACTCAACCCACCATGGAAAGATCCCTGTTCCACCAGTACTTTTTAGCTGATATGTGGCTGATTCTGCACCTTTTTTTGTCCCTGCTTTTCTTGTGGGACTGTTTGAGCTGAGTTGAGCTGACTCGGGATCGCAACATGTGTACAGGACACTGATTGATCAGGGGGAGGAGTCACTAGATCTCGCTCAGAAACTGCACTGATCCACAATTTGCGATTTCTCGAAACGCGAAGCAGCGGCTGGATCTATTTTTAAGATTTTAAAAACAATAATGACAACATCGTGTTTAATGATGAAGTGCAGGCGTTTTTTGTGTTTGGTGACCGTCGACAAAATTCAAGCGAGCGGAGTCACCGCGGAGGATCGTATGAGCTGCTGACCCGTTGAAGCACGTGAGGCCGGACACTGAGCCCCGGCTTCTTGTGCTCACAAAGACCGGATTACAAACCCTGGCAGGCAGGACTGGGACAGAGGGTGAAAACGTTCTTTTTTTATTATTTTATTTTTTTACATTTTATGTATAAAAAAAATAGACAGTGCCGTCTTTATCATGAAATCCTGTTTTCACTTTGACTTCAGTAAATAATCTGTTAATTAAAGTAACTCAGCTGAAAAATCATTAAAAAAAAGACAAAATTATTGGATCTCTCTGGAACATTTCCCTCAAACATGTTTAAAGAAGAGCCTTTGATTCAACTTTATTCCAACCCACCGATGTACAAATCACAAAACAAGAATCACACTTTAAATCAAAGCAAAAATAAAAATCTGTATACAAAAAACAAAACCACATATCTAAATTGAACAATAAAAGTAGACACAATGAGTGCACATACATCAAATAACAAAGAAAAATATAGAATTTTAAATATAGATGTTTCTGTAGAATCCAGTTGATCAGATTTAATTCATTTCAGTTTATTTAAATAGCGCCAAGTCACAACAAAAGTCATCCCAGGGCACTGAACAGAAACATTCATATATACTGTAAAATAAGTTTATAGAAACATTCATATTAAAAAATGATAATTTAACATTATTTATTTGAGGAGCAGACTGTTTTGAGTTTAATTCATCGCAGAACTCTCACTCGGTGAATTAAAGTTCATTAAAAGTTCATCAGCATGATTTTCGGTTCTGGACACGCCTCCAGAACCGGTCCTGAAGTGCGGTGCAAATCCAGGCTGATCTGAGCAGAGCTGGGGCTGAGTAATAGTGGTGGAAAAGGGACAAAACCTTTCTAGTTTTTATCTTGCGTAAATGATAGTTTCCTCAAATGATTGGGGTGTCCTTAAGTGGCCAAATACTAATCTATGGGGGCCAAAGCCACCATTGGCCACCCACTAGCTCCACCATTGCATCTGGTTGTAAATAAAATTGCTCCCTCCTCTTGCCAGGATTTGTCACTCTACCTTGGACAATCAAGCTAGCAAATAATGAATGAATAAATAAATCTGCCTCTCTTGTTCTGAACACAGTAACTCTTACTTATTTGAATATCTTGCATGAAAAACATTACGGTTTACTTGTTTTCCTTGTTCAACTCCAGTCCAGAAAAACACTCAAACATTCACTGTTCATTTCCCTGAGATACAGTTTTTCACTTGTTATACATTTTAAAGGTCTTTCCAGATTTTATAGATGTGATAAACCATTTGTGTTGGTCACAAACTGGTATTTTTACCAAGTGAATATAAATATACATAATCTGCGTTTGCCACTAGAGCTGAGTGGGGCTGACAATCTGTTTAGATTGGTTTTAAATTGTGCTTCCTTGGTGCACGAGAAGTCGGACTGGCATATTAATATTACAAACGCTTTCTTTATTGTCTGCTGTGACTTGGGAATCTTGCTTTAACTTTGTTATCTACAGCAAAACAACCAATTTACTCTGAAGTTCTGAGCAGTTTTTTTTTCTGCGCTCAGTTTTATAAATGAATACTTGTCTGATTCGGTTCTTGATGCACACATAGATCACGCTGATGAAGTTTTTTTTATCTTCTTGACGCGTGAAAGATGCATTTACACGCAGAACTCTGCAGTCGTGTTCAGCAGCTCACCGTGTCTGTCAGCTTTTCAAAGTAACACATATGTCTGAGTTTATGTTTTATTGCCTGTGAAGATTTGTTTACATCTAATGCTGCCAGTTTTCTAACCTCCTATTAAATCTAGTGATTACCACCTGATGTATGTTGCTCCACATTGCACATCCACAGGATGGATGTGCACATGATTGTCAATGCACGCCTCTCCCTGCATTCACCTCTCAGCTTGTCTAAATTTTAAATTAATTAGTTGATCGCAGTTCCCCGGCAGCCCTTAAGATGAGCTCTGCACTAACAAGCTATCAGAGCTGACAGGTATTTGTGACTTTTTTTTTGCTCCCTGGGACTCCTTGTAAATATATATGTGTGTGTGCATGTAAGGTTTTGCAGCGGTCTACTCATCATTTGCATTGTTCACGACTGGCAGTTTGATTTATTGCTCCATTCAGTAAACTGGTGATGTCATAGGCCTGTTTGCAGCATCAGGATGGCAGGAACTTCATTGCATTTTTAATTTGACTGAAAATTGTTTGATTATTTTTATTATTATTATTTTTTAAATGGATTAGGGCATCCAGCCACCAGTCCAATCTAGTAATGTGAACTCTGGTGATTGTTTCATCTGTATTTACTTTCTTTGTGACTGTAGTTCTTCTTCTAATTTACAAGTTTGTAAGAAAAATAAACCAAAACTGTGCAATAAAGAAGGCTTGATCCCAACAGCTTACAGGCTAAAGCCATGCACACATTCCACTATCTTATCTGTTTGGCTGCCTCCTAAAACAATTTGTTTCACTGTTTGACTGTTTATGCTGCCTTTGTGGTGTTTTGGAAATCAGACACTTGAGGTAAATTCCCAAAAGCCATGTTGACGCAGAACATTGGTTTACTATTTATAAAAAAAAAAAAAAGACAAGCTGAGTTGCTGTAACTTGGTTAATGTAATTTATACAAAAACCCACATAGCGGTTTTTAAAAATGTAACAATCATTTGGTTATACAACACCGATTAAAAAAAAAAAGATGGAGTATCGGGTAAATATAGGAACTTAAGAGTCCAGTTGCTGATTTTTTTGAGGAGAATGTTGCCCTATAGTATAGATTTTGTGTCTCATGATGCCGTTGTGGGGGGGGAAAAATCACTCATCAATCGGGTAAAGACTTGAGATAATTTATTAGTTTAAAAAGATCTTACCAGCAAGAGAGCGCAGTCAGATGCAAAATCAGTCTGAGCGCGCTCAGAGCTTGAACGTCCAGAGTGCTCTAACTCTGGTCCTTGTGGAACGCCGTCCTGCACGTTTTAGATGTTTTCCTGTTTTTACACACCTGATGTGAATTAACGGGTGATTAACAGGCTTCTGCAGAACTTGATGAAGTAATTAAATCACTGAATCAGGTGTGTTGGAGCAGAGAAACAGCTCAAACATGCAGGATGGTGTTCCTCAAGGACCATGGTTGGGACCCACTAGAGGTTTTCTGTCTATCCTGTATGGAGCCCTGTGGAAGTGACTTTTATTTGGACCCACAGAGCAGTTCAGATCAGTTTAGCCAGGTGTCCTTAATCACAATCCAACCAAACATTCTCATTAAAGAACCACAGTGCAATCTTATAACAAAATAACATTTACTATGTCTGTTGTAGCTTCGTGATGCCATACCAGCAAAAATGATAAACTATTCCTCCTGAAATTCATTCATCACTATCTATTCATTCCGCACAGGTAGTCATAATTTTTTTTTTTACAATATTCAGGTCAAAATGTTCTCATAATCAGATTATAATATTCAGGTTATAATGTATTAGGAGACATATTTAACATATATTTTACGTTACCGATGCGTCATATGAGAGGTCTGAACTGCAGGAAAGTTCTGCACCAGGACTCTTCTACTCTGAAGCCATGCTTTTGCAATGGATGTGGTTTATCACTGTCTTGATGAAATATGCAGACTTCCCTGACAAAGATGTAATCTGTGTATGTTGCTTTAAAATCTATGTTTTTTCCTGCAATGATGGTAATTTTTGAAGCTGCCTATTCTATGGGCACTAATGTACCCCCATACCTTCAGAGAGGCAGGCTTTTAAACTGTGCGCTGATAGCAGGCTGGATGGTCCTTCTCCTCTTTATTATGAAGAATGCGGTGTTGGCGGTTTCCAAAAATAAATTCAATTTTTTTTTTTTATCTGACCAGTGAACAGGTTTCCACTCTGCCTCAATCAATTAAAAAAAAAAAGACGAGCATTTCTGTATGTGTTCACGTATGGGTTTTTCTTTGCATGATAGAACTTTAACCAGCATTTCTCAATGATGGCAAACAGTGTTTACGAACAGTGATTTGTAAAAGCATTCCTGAGTCCATGCAGTGATATCCATGACAGAACCAGACCTGTCTCTTATGTGGTGGACCGTGGGTCTAAAGATCACAAGCAACCAAAACTGACTTTCTGAACACAAGACTTTTTTTTTCTAGCTTCTTGAAATCTTTTCATGAAATTATGAGCTGTTGAATTTGGAATACAGTAGTCTTAGTCTTCCCAGTTTTCATTTGTCATTATTCTGGACTTGTTCTGCCAATTTTAGGTGCAGTTTTCCCACAGACTGATGAACCTCGGTCCATCTTGTGAAAGATTCAGCCTCTAAACTGCTTTTCAGACCCAGCCCTTTATTGACCTGTTGGCAATCAGCCTAATTAGTTGCAGAATGCGTTTCCAGCTGTTTCCTACAGCCTTTTAGCTCTCGTTGTAATGCTTTTGAGATGTGTTGCTGCCATAAAAGTCATTTACCTTCATTTCCTTTTTCTAAAAAAATGGCAAAATCTCTTAATTTAAACATTTGACGATCTGTTTACCATGCACTATTGTGAAGAAAATATTTTATTAATTGTATTTCTGGTCTGGACAAATAGTTTAATTCTGACTAATTGAGGAGCTAAGAGCTAGTCTGAGCAGAACTATAGATTTATCAACTGGTACATATCGTAATATTATAATTATTGTAAACTTTACGCAGAATTCTACTTCAACCCATAAGTGCCTGCAAGTTCCTTTTTTGTTATAAGAATTGAAAAAAGTTAAACTGTTTATTTAAAGTGTTTCCTAAGTATTAGAATGGGTCTGTGATCTTATTTAGGTCTTTATTTGTTTTATAGTTTAGGGGCTCTACTGGCTGATTGAAGGGCTCCTGCTTAAATGTTTGCTAAGACGAACACTGAAATCTGTAGATGCAGCACGGAGAGACCTTCTTTTTATAGGCTCATCATTGTAATTAGAAGCACCTGCGTCAGTAAAATAATTTATAGTCCTGTTCTACTCTGGTGATCCTGCAAGGCTGGAAAAATGCTTTTAACATGACTTTGTAAGCGTGTGATGGATGGATGAAATGAATGTTGCAAAAATAAAACGAGATCATGAATGGATGGAAGACTGGAGGGCTTTATGTGTGACAAGACATGTCAGAAGGCGGGGAAGCTAAAAATGTGGATAGTGCTTATTTTTTATTTTTTTTAGAAATTAGCTGTAATTTTTTTCCAAAGCTAGCATATCAGCTAAAACAAACATAATAAGTGATGTGCTGCTTAAAACATGAAGCCACAATTTTACCGGACAAGATCAAGATGTAAACGTTCCTCCTCCTTGATGGTTAATCCTAAATGTTCTGAACAAAATTGTCTGTAAAAAATGATTATTTTTAAGCTCTAAAGCTAATTAATATACCTGTTTGTTTGCTTTTCAGAAAATCTTTTGATTTCTTTATAAATATAAAAATTAAATGTTCATTTTTTTTGTTGCAATCATGCTTTAGATCCATTTCATTATTTTAAAAAAAAAATCAAATCTTTATGTAATTAATAGCACAAAGTCAGTCACATTAGATGGGTAACTTTCAGTGGATTGAAAGAAGAAATCAGAGTTAAAATGAGAGGCAATTATCGAAAGATATCAAGACTGAACCTTATTTTTCAATATTGGGCATAATTAGTTCAATGAAATATGTGAACATTTAACATCAGATATCCCTAAAAACATGACAAATGTCTTGCACTACATTACACAGAAGACGCATTGGCTGCATTTAGGGATATTTAAGTGACATGTTTCCCCTGTCATCAAGATAAACTCAGTCATAAAGCAGCAAGGGGAATATGACTGATGCAGTTTCATTGTGATGAAAGCCCTGAGAGGGGCTCTTTCATCCTAATCCTCTCATAAGACCTTCTCTGATACATTGACCCACAGTCTATTTCCAGACAATCAAAACTAAGGTCACCAAAGGGTCTGACCAACAGGAGATTTCCTCCAGCATCCGGGTTGCTTTGCTCATTCGTAGTGCACAGATTAAACTCGTACCTCCGAGCTGATCCACTGCTATTACTTCAGGTATGTTGGATTTTTGGCTGTAATCAGTGGCAGGCAAAGGCTCCCATGAATAGAGCTGTGTGTCATGGTGACCGCATCCATGTAAGGAGAAGGTGGGTGAAGCACAGAAAGATCTAAAATATTACATAGTTTGCACTTCATGTACTCTGGGAGCTTTTGAGACGTTGCACTGAGGGGTCAGAAGTTTTTCGGTGGCAATTTCTAGCTATCAGACCATGTTTGCTTTATGAATTTGCATAAAAGTTGCAATGTACTTAATAAAAAAATGCTTTAAAAATAGTCATAGTGAATATTTGGCACTTTGAGATTTTTGTTAATGAAAAGTGCGTTACAAATTAAATTCATTATTATTATTATTAAAAACAGCATAGGGCTCAGAACCACTTAAGTAAAGCTTGAGCTAAACAGTTTTGTCTTGTTTTGGACACCCAGCCCATCAGTGATTGTATCATCACCAAGTAAATAATGTGGTCAGGGCACACAGACTGTGAAGCATTATGTTACAATATTCTGGTCAACTTCCTTTAGGACCTTCTGGTGTTGAGCTGGAAATGAGCCCCCCGCTCATAAAAATCATCCTGTTGCAGGGAGCACATTGACACAAGTGTCAGATGTAACAACCAGCAATGTGTCATTCAACCAGTGACTGGAAATAGTCGATTTTCAACTTGACCATTTTGACTGATGAGCGGCCAACCCAGAAACCTGAAGGATCTCTATCTGCTGGCAGAGAAAAAGAGCTTTGCTATGCTTATTATTAGAGGTACGTATTGGATCAGTCTCACATACTATTACAGCACATTTAACCTCAAATGGACACATTTTAATCGAAATCTTAGACTTTTTTGGATCTTGTTAGTCAGGTTTAAAATCGACCTGTAAGAAGCAGTTCATCCGTCAGACGCCTCGCTGCACTCACTTTACTTTAATCCATGCAATCATAATTTAGTCACAGCCACAAGATAACCAAACAAGTCGTCTGAAACGCGAAGAAGAAACCTGCTCACGCTGAATGTTTTATTGGGAGCCGATGACAAACAGCTGTGTCTTTCAGCTCGCTGTTCCTCGTTCGTCATCTGTAAGCAGCTCATCGATTGCGTCGGGTTTTAACAAAATTTATTAAGTTAGAGGATTAAAAAAAAAAAATCCCACACAGTCATTTCTACACAGATTGCATGTTGGTATTTTATCAATGTTGGATGAAGATGTGCAGAGACGTCTTCTCCTTTCTGTACGTGCACTGCAGGTGTACCGAACTTTACTTTGATGAGGTGCGTTTCCTGTCTTAGGTGAGCAGCTCCAGTGGGATTTGAGCTCACGGTTGGACATTTACAAAACATCTGCACTAATTAGCGAGCACGAGCTGTGCAATTGTAATTATTGCCTGCCCCTGCAAGAAGTGGTCTGCCCGTGTCGGCCTGTGTGTGTTTGTACCGTTAGCAAAATATCTCATCATGAAACCTCCTGAAGGATTAATTTGGTGTATGTGGTGTGCAAAGATTTTAATGAAACCTTCAGTAAATAATCATTGCATGCATTCACTTTTAGAGTCAACACATTTCAAGATAGCTTCCACAGTTAACTGGCATAAGCCTACACAAAAACGACCATAACTCAATGAATTTTATAGATACCGAGCTGCAATTTTTTTTATTTATCAAGAGATTATACAATGTTATTCATAATATAAAATACTGTATTGTACAAATGCAAAAACAAAGAGAAAGACGTAAAAAATTTTTTTATATATAAATAAATAAAAGCAAGAAAAAAATGGTGGTGGTGGGGTTTTCTGAAATAAATAGGAATACAGGTGGTCCTCGAGTTACGAACGGGTTCCGTACCTACGCACCGTTCGTAACCCGATTGTAACGTAAGTCGGAACTAATTACACGTGGCGTTCGTAAGTCCGGATTTTTACCTTAAGTCGGAAAAAGAACCGTAAACGGCTTTTTAAACACGTTTTTTCCACGTAATACAACACCAGCATACATTCTGTACCTTAAACATGTACAGTACTGTATTTCCAAGCAGTTAGCTAACACAGTACCCTAAAAAAACACATAAAACGGCACTGTGTGGAGCTATTGAAAGTCAATGGGAGGTGTGATGACGTCACTGGGGAGGGTTCATAAGTCCAAGTTGCCATATGTTGAGGGCGCCGTAAGTCGAGGACTATCTGCAGTTTACAATTTTTATAATTTCATAACATGATAAGTAAATTACACAATTCAACACACTAAGGAGGTAAAGATTTGAGGTACTCCACAAAGGGGTGTTCACTTGGGAGTAAATATTTCTGAACCACCCTTCACTGTTAGTAAAATCGTCTTCACACTCAAAAATGCCCTGACAGTGTTAAGCCATAGTAATGTAGATGGAGGTGTGGGAGATTTCCAGAAGAGTAAAATGCAGCATCTAGCAAGAAGGGAACAGAAAGCTAAAATCTCATTTTGCAGGGGAGACAGGTTAAGCGTGGTCATTGGAACTCCAAAAACGCCAATTAGTGGGTTACTTTGGATCTGGGTTCTTTAAACCCATGAAATTACAGAAAAGGAATCACTCCAGAATGTATGCAAACTTGGACAGAAGAAAAACACAAGGCTCAAGGTGCAAGAAGTCTGACATCTGTCGCACCGGTCTAAAACTGAAGGAAAGATTTTAGATAAACGGGGTTTTGAAAAGTGGACTCTGTTTATTAATTTAAACGTGCAATCTATAGTTGTTATATGTAACAGTTCCAGAGTTGCGCTGCTCGTGGCTGCATGTTGGAGTAGATCTCTACATTCATTCTGAGATTTTGCTTTAGAAATTTTAAAGTATTCATTTTTCTGGACGTAAATCACTTTTTTCGGATGATTACTTCCTCTTGTGTCAGATGTCATGCCGCTGGAAGGATTTTTACTGAAACCTTTTTTTTTTTTTTAACTTTTGGACATTTGTTATGATGCATAACCATAACAACAATGTTGTTTTCTACAACTGGGAGCTGCTGATAAACACATCAAAAGCTCAAATAATATCTCAACTACAGCTCCAAATCCAAAATGAGTTGAAAAGGAGGTGCCGTGGATGCATTACTGTCGATCTGTGCTTGACTGTGCTCAAGTGCTTGAACGCCGAGATCTTGGAGGTAGCGGGAATCAGACAGACTGCTACAAGAGATCCTTCCTGCCCAAAGCCATCAGTATCTATAACAACTCTAATGAAACCAATATGAGCTACAACAACAATTAATTTCCCTTTGGGATTAATAAAGTATTTCTGAATTGAACTGAACTGAATTGAATCTAGCTCATGTTGTACTTGAACGTGTACTGAGAATCATCTTATCCCACCATGATTCAAACAGTTCAGCACTTAATTCAGTCTCCCAGACAGTTCCGATTTTACCAGATGAATCCGACTCAATTGTCACCAGTGATCCATATACACTGCCTGTCCAAAAAAAAGTTGCCACCTGGATTTAACCAAGCAAATAGGTACGAGCCTCCTATTGGACAATTACTGCATGGATGATTATCTTTCAGCTGGCAACAAGTTATTTAACCCCAACTGGTGCAATGAGTTGCTTCTCATTTCTTAAACAACCATGTTGAAAGGCCATGGAAAAGATGCCAGTCTGTTTGAGAAGGGTCAAATCATTGGCATGCATCAAGCAGAGAAAACATCTAAGGAGATTGCAGAAATTACTAAAATTGAGTTAAGAACTGTCCAATCCATTATTAAAAACTGGAAGGATAGTGGGGACCCATCATCTTCGAGGAAGAAATGTGGCCGGGAAAAAAATCCTGAATGATTGTGATCAGCGATCACTTGAAACGTTTGGTGAAATAAAATCGAAGAAAAGCAACAATAGCACTCAGAGCTATGTTTAATAATGAAAGCAAGAGCATTTCCACACACACAATGCAAAGGGAACTTAAGGAATTGGGACTGAACAACTGTGTAGCCTTAAGAAAACCAGTAATCAGTGAGGTTAACTGGGGGAAAAAAAAAAGGCTTCATTTGGCTAGGGAGCATAAATATTGGACTCTGGAGCAATGGAAGAAGGTCATGTGGTCTGATGAGTCCAGATTTACCCTGTTCCAGAGTGAGGGGTGCATCAGAGTAAGAAAAGGTCCAGGTGAAGTGATGCAACCATCATGCCTACTGCCTAGTCATTAATGCAAGATCTTGGTGAAAAATAATGCAGCACTAGATGGAAATAGATCTTGTGACATTGCAGAAGCTTATTGAAACAATGCCACAACAAATGCATGCCATAATCAAAGCTAAAGGCGGTCCATCAAAATATTAGTGTATGACATTTTTTTGTTGGTGGTGACTTTTTTGGGGGGACCAGGCAGTGTAATAGTCAGGTCTATGGACTTGGTAAATGAAGTAGACTGTAAATGAACGTAAAGGAAGTAGACTCCAGTGACTGGGAGGTGTCCTTGGAGGAAACTATGTCAGACCATTGATAAATTTAGTTTAGGCTGAGGATGAAGAAACCATGCCCAGTCGTTTGGATAAACCCACAAATATTGACTGGCATCTGTTTATCTGCATTCTTTCTCAGTTGATGGTTGAGATAATTACCAGGATTAAAACTGTGCAAGGCAATGAGACAGAGGTCACATGCATGTCTGACAGTTGTTGTACAAATTGCCTATAGGTCTGCCTGTCTGAAGAAAGTCTGGAGACCTTCAAAGCAGCTGGCCTGGTGGACTCCATGGCTGGCCTTCACAAGGTACTGAGAGGTAAATGGCACAGATATAGATCCCAATCAAGTAAAACCAGGTGGGAACAGTATGTATATTTCCATAATCATTTTAAAGTGTTCTAAGGAAGTGTAAGAGACTTTCTTGGACAAAGTTTTGTGAAGATGTTGGAAGGGCCTAACGCTTCTTCTAAGCTTTACAAGCTTCTTGGAAATGACCCAGACAACCATTTATCCTTTAGAAGAATTGTGTCACACAAATAAGTGTGCTTCAGTATCTGCTTCAGGTTCATTTTCCTTGGAAAGAAGATATTTCACAGCCTGTCACAGTAGTTAATCTCCCAAACCCAATGGTGGATGACTGGAGTACAGATGCACCCATTATTACTAAAGCAAAATTACGTTCCGTACAGCCATCTGAAGGGTAGATGGAAATGTACAGGGGCTACAGCTTCTATGAAGTACTGCTCTTATAACTTAGATAAGAAAAGAGGAAGAAAACATGAAGTATAAAAATAAAGATCTCTTACACCGTGTCCTTGGACACAGGGTACAGTGTAAGGCAGCAAAGAAATCTACCTCAGCACAAGCAACAAGCAACATAGATAGACATAATGCATTTTGCGGGGGGAGAACGACAAGTTGTGAGATTGTCCTTGAACATTTCCAGATAGTTTCCATAGTCCTGATGAAGGATGTTACGTTGTCTCTCAGCCGGTACAACTCTGATAGGGTCAACAAATGTTCTCGGGTGTGTGTGTGTGAGAGCAGGAGCAGAGGGTCTTGTTTCCATAACATGCAAGGAGAAATTGAGATAGTCTGTCTTCCGAGGCCAAAGCTAGATTCAGATTTCAACATTGTTTTAGGTCAGGCCGAGCTCGTTAATTTCCATGTCTTCCTTTACAGTCTTGCTGGTATATCTCATGGTGACTCCAAACAGCCCAATTGCGATGACTTACGCCAAAGTTAGGCTTACACCTTCTCCAAGATCTATTCCTTCTAACCCTCTGTGAATGCTGCCAGAGGTTCCACAGTCCTACCTGATCAGCTCTGATACAGGTCCACAGAAAGTTCGCACAAAGTCTGTGTTGCCAAGTCTGGCACACACACACACTCCAGACAGCTTAAACAGCTGCTGACATTTCCAAATTTGTGAATAATCCAGATTCCCACAGACTCCAAAAAGCAGACTACAGTTATCATAAAACCAATTTTGTTTCCGAGGAAAAAGGGCTCCCCTTCACCCTGTCTTCTTGTTGACTAAATTTGATCAATTGTGTTGAGAGACCTCTCTCCCCAAGCTCTCATTACCCTGGCAAGGAAAACTTTAAGTACACTTGGTAGAGTTCTAACTGGGCACAGCCTGCTCATGTAACACAAAATAGTGATGGCAGTCCATGACAATCGTCTATGTGATGCCTGTGGCATTGGATAGACCTCTTTGCCCTATTTTAGGCTATTGTCTGGCTCTGAGCAGTCAAAGAGAAATAATTCTTGGGAAATTTTCATGGATCACAAGAAGCTCAGAACACAGTTTCAGACCTTGTACCCTTCATATGAGGATTGAATAAAGCCCAGTGTCTTTTTGGGGACAGCAATGGGCCCACCTATGAGCCCCTTCTCATGTGGGTTATTCATCTATCCCTAATACCAATATTTATTCAAATTAAGAGCTTATTCAAAGAATCCCACTTCAAAGTCAGGTAGATTGTCTATGTAATATCATTGTGGTTGCTTTATCACACAACTTATACTCCTTTTTAATGTCATATTGATACATTTTGTAATTGTTTTAATGGTGTACTTGCAAACCTACTCAATTTTAATTTTCATTTGTGTATTCAAAAAATGATCCATTGCTTAAGTCTTTAAATTTGCTAAGTATTATAATTAGATTCTCTTGATTTTCCCAAATTCTAGCCAACAATAGTGTTATTTACTGTGGCTCCGACTGAGGCACAATTGGGTGCAGTTCAAATGTAAAGCCGTGCCAATCTACTTGTTCTCTTTTTTACCCTACCTCATTCTTCCTCCATTTCCATCACTCACTATTTTTTGTTTTACTTCCCTCTGTCCCAGTAGATGGAGATGTGAAATATTTAAACACACTTTGTTGTTTGGGGACAATGCTCTTCACCAGATGGGCCGTAGCTGCACAGACCCCAATGTATGCAAATCTCCATACAAAGCAGCCCAGGATGTTTTCAATATAACACAAGTGCCTCAGGCCTTGTTTTAATCCCTCTTTACCCGGAGCCAAAGCACTGTTTCATCCAGTCAAACGCCTTAAGCGCTATGTCAACTTGGACATCTGGCCACATAACTGAACCAAAAAAGGTGCGTGTGCATGCTGGGAATGAGAGCATGTTTATGGAGGGTTAGAGTGCGACAGGATGCAGGCAGTCTAGCTAAAACTTCCAGAAATAAAGGTATCGGTGGTGTTTTTGCAACATAGCCTATCGAAGGACTGATATGTTGAGTTTGTTTGCCTTCCTTCCACACCAGGGGAAACAGGTGCCAGTGTTGCTTTCTTCATTGTCTCTTAACTTGTTTTGCTGTTTTCTCACTTGTTTTTCTCACCCCCACCCTCTAGGAATAGGTTACTGCAATCACACAGAAGCACACACACATGCAAATACAAGTGCAGATGTAACACAACACACACACACACACAACAGCGTGCACACAAATGTGACACACACACGCACATGCACGAGCTGCCTGAAGACTTTCTGGTCAGACCACTGATTTCTGCCGTTGTGACATCTGAAGGGCACTCCAGCACAGCCAGACACCTGGACACACATGGCATCTTTCACTACCTTGTGTCTAGTCTGTAGGTGTGTGTTCGTGTAAAATAAGTGTGTGTTAGATGTTGGGGGAAGTTACCATTGAATGTGGTATCTCCTGAGGGGAGCTGAGAAGCTTTTTTCCTGGATGGACCACGGGTTTAGACGCTTCTGGCGATGTTGTGCGTCTTCACCAACCCTCACAATGCAGAATACACAAGGACAAGTGTGTGTTACAGAAGTACAAACATGCACCGCTGGATTCAGAAGGATCAAATGGGGTAATACAGTCAAAATCCATGTTAGGCACAGTTTATTATTTATTAGTAAATGAAGACTGACGTGTAAATAAAATGTGGAATGGGCAATTGTTTATAATCTACAAGAGTTCACGGTCATGGAAAGGCATTGCAGCATTCCAGGTGTTTGAAATGTTCCCAGATCTAAAGTACATCCAAGAAAAACACAAGTGCGTTAACAAAAATATATTAGCATGAACGTTAAAAAAAAAAAAAAAATCCCATTTCCCACTTAATCAAAAACAACACTGGATTGAGTCTTCAAACGTAACAATTGTAATCACAATTGTAATGATCCAGTCGTTTCTGGTTTGTCTTTCTGAGGGAAAAGTACATTCAAATCATAATATTAACAAATCTGCACTTTTTTAAAAATTACAGTCTGATACAATTGTGTAAAATGTAATATTTCTTACTGTAGCGCATCAATAAATAGAAATGTTAATATGTTTAAGACTATTTTAAAAATTGAAAAGCAATAATTTTGTTTTGGTCGAATCACAAATATGTGTTTAGTGAGTAGCCACTATACCTCGGAGCTCAGTGAGCATATTCCTTTTGCTCCGTGTTTGTAGCTGGCATGAGAGAGGCAGCCTGAAGCTTGTGTGATTGTCTGCGGACATGTGTGGATGCAGAGAGGTGGGGGAAGTTGTGTGTGCACTGTGCATGCGTACCTAAACCTCAGGCCATGAAAGAGTGAACGTTTTTGTGTATGCATGTGGTTGCATTTGTGTGTGTGTGTGTTGGAAAGAGAACAAAATAAGAGTGTAGTAGGTGAGTGCAGGAGACAAACCTGTCAGCTTCACAGCTGGTTTCTCTGGCTGCAGGGCTCAGGCCGGAGTGGGGTGACACTCAGCATCACAGCACCGCAGCACAGGGCCTGAGGTAAACACACTATCATATACTGTAGGAACACACACTAGAAAACACACACACACATACCTTGCTTGGCTGTCCTCGCCCGTAAGACCAAGAGACCAGTGAAACCCACCACCTGGGTAAGTCATCGTATCTTGTCAATTTTTTTTTTCCTTTCCTTTTTGGCTCGATGAAGGTGTGAACAACATTACAGACCAGATTGCCTGGCAATAGTCTGACCATCATGTTATAAGGAAGGGGTGGGGGAGGCACACAGAAGAGGAACAAGAAAGAGAAAAAGTACATTGCAAGACGAGAACGAATGTCGTTGCGGTGGCCTTATTTGATAAACGGAGTTAGATTGTCACCCTGCATCATGTGCCACCCCGAGAGGCTCGTTGGTAACTATCACGATGTCTTCTGACGCAGTACTGATAGAGGTTGACACGGACTAATAGTCGGTCCTCTTCCCAACATCGAGATGAGATGCTGCTTGCATCCTTTGGTCTCATCGCAGAACTCGTTTAATGCTGCGTTCCCAAGTGGAGTGGACTCTCTGTGGGGAAAAGAGCCCGAGGCAGTCTCCCCCCCCCCGCACCCACCTCCCACCACCACCTCCCAACTGTCCCCACATGCAGCACCATCACACATTTCCATCTCTGCTATGATGGAAGTGATGGCAATTTCTTCAGGGTATAAGGAGGATGCTGGCCCTTTTTTTTAACCCGCGTATCGAGTGCGGCTTACAAGCAAGCGGAACATGGAGACAAGACAAAACGACTTAAACGGACACGTTCATCTCCAACGTGCCAGATAATTATTATTCTACACAAAGCTGAGGAACACAGGTATGCTCAGGAAAATAAACAACCCCAACGTCAAGCCTGTTGACTTTTATTGGCGGGAAAGACTCAAACTGAATCAATTATACAAATAAAGTAAACAAGCTGACAGGGGAGGTGAAACTGTGTTTTGACTGCTTCTGCCAGGGGATGTTCCCCTGTCTAAAGTTTACACAATGAATGATTATGCTCCAGGACTCCTGCTCCGAATATGTGTCCGCCTGTCTCCATGTGTTTGGACGTGTGCGCTCAATGATCAACTTCAGCTAAATACTAATTACTGAATACTTAGTACGGATGCCCTTTCAGTTTGGTCCCTTTAGTATAAACATTCATTTTGGCCCTTTCTCCCCCTCCTTTGTAGCTCCATCATCATTATTCCACCGCATCCCCCGAGGAGCGAGACGGAGCCGAGGCCGGGGCCAGGGCTGGACCGGGCTGGGGGAGAAAACACAGCAGAACCAGAGCGCCAGGACCTGGGAATGCACACAAGTGATATTTGTGTGAGGAGATCAAAAAGCATTTACCTTTAGATGTTTCCCCGATATGAATATTCAACATCCTTATTGAAATCTAATTTGGGTCTCTTTCTTTCAGGGGTCTTTTCATCAGCGCCTGTTGCCTGAGGCCACAGCTGATTGACAGCCAAACTTTAGTAAAGAGCAAGCAGGGGGACAAAAGGGAAGATCTGGTGGTGTTGGAGATGTGAGCGGTGTGACGCTGGGGAGAGCTGGAACAGATGAGTGGAGGGGTGATGGTGTGTGTGTGTGAGTGTGTGTGTGTGTGTGTGTGTGTGGGGTGCGCAATAGGGCTGGGGTATTTAACCTCTTTGTGTGCATGCACAAACAGAATGCTGCAGATTATTATGACCCAACAGTGGCTTTAACCAACTTAACTAACGGCATTTCATTATTATTCTGTTATAACACAGTTTGGTTAATTATGTATTTAAAGCAGGAGAGGATCCCCTCATAGCTGATGTGAGATGAACAAAAGGTGTGGAATAATTTTAGAAAATAATCATCAGTTTAAGTCCATTTCATACAAAACGGGCAACTATATTTAAATTATTTGATAAATCAATAATTTATAAATAAACCCCATAAATTATCTGCTTAAATCTGACTTTAGGGTGCTGTTCTGTGGTGTTTGTAAAAGTTTTGTTGTTTTATTAACAACTATTCAAATGTGTCAGTGGGCTCTGAGAAATATTAGATAAATTGTTCAAATTATTTTCCACCATTTCCCAGACTAAATAATCCAAATCACATAATTTAGACAGACTAAAAGATTAGCCCTCCTAAGGTGCATTCTTACATCGTAAATTACTTTGCTACACCTCCTAATGAACTTTTTCCAATTGTAAGCATCATCTCTTAAATATGCGTGGACGTATTAACTCAGTTTTGCATTTACCGTGTCCGCAAATTAACATCTGTCATTTTGTTGTTGTTGGATAATTGTTTTGTTGGATATTTTTAGGACAGCTGTTTGAGTTGCAGTCATTTTTAAAGGTAATGTCTGTATAAAAAATGTCTATTAATCAGGACACGGGCCTCAGTATTATGTGAAGTTTACTTTCAGTCTAGGTTTTGCATGGCAAACTGGATGTGAACTGTTTCCTGACCAGACCAAATGCTTAATCGATCGTGTCATTTTGAAAATCACTGCTCGCTGCAAGCCTAGTAAAAATATTTAAGCCCAGTCAGTTATTTATTTTTAGCAGATAAATAAAAAAGCAGAGCCACTTAAAATACCTAAAACTGTTATATGACCTAAAAGTTTTTACTCTTTTTTTAAATATTTTTATTTTATTCTTTAAAATGAAATATTTGACACTTTCTGCCAAAATTAGCTTATTTTTTCCTCTGAACATCTTTCTACATCTTTGTATTCATCTACATTTCTGAAGCATCTTATGAACTACACATTTTTCAGGTGGAAAAATGTGTAGTGTAACGAATGCAGGGGAGAGTTATAGAATGCATTTGTGTCTTCATTTTGTGTGTGTGTGTGTGTGTGTGTGTGTGTGTGTGTGTGTGGTGGGGGTGTTCAAACTCTCATACTCAGATTTGAGGCTGAAAACAGTCAAAGTTGTCTGATTCTGATGAAGTGGAAAGAGAAATTGTCACTCATAGAGAAGAGCTCAAACTCTGAAATTCTTTTGAGTCAACATTTACTGCACTGCTGCATTTTCATTTACTAGATTTTTGTCTACTTTTAGCCAAGAATTGTGTCTCTCAAACACAATTAATGAGAAACACAAAGTTAATTTTTACACACTTCATTCCATGTTCATGTGCGGGGGGGGGGGGGGGGGGGGGGGGGGGGGGGGG
>JARVGS010000761.1:19378175-19388419 GCA_031762315.1 Hypsolebias antenori | reverse complement strand
GCTCCTTTCATTTTATCCTATTTGTATTCTTGTATCTGATGAAACTGTTTTGTATTGTTCTTTTAAAATGAATAAATGAACATCAAATCAAATCAAATCAAAAATCTAAATTTAAATGTGAAAAAACTAACATAAATAAATAAAATAAAAAATACAAAACAATATACATGTAGATATAAATAGATATAAATTGACCTTTGTCTCTGAACGCCTGTCTTCACATCTGTGCAGTTTTGACAATGAATCCTGTGATGCCATTGGACAGATTTTGTTGTAGATTTATGCACTAATGAGAGGCAAAGAAAGCTCCCTAGAAATGATTATGAATTAAATGAGTGACTTTAACACAAAATAATAGATGCAGTTTGCCATAAAAATGAATTAATGGTGAATAAATCACTGCAACTTGAAGTTCTTTCAGAATAAAATCATTTTACATGAAAATATA
Source organism: Hypsolebias antenori (assembly GCA_031762315.1). NCBI lineage: Eukaryota > Metazoa > Chordata > Actinopteri > Cyprinodontiformes > Rivulidae > Hypsolebias > Hypsolebias antenori. Next base: position 19,387,971 of record JARVGS010000761.1, on the reverse strand, counting down.
TCGATTGCCCCTTTGTCTGATGAGGTGTTGGTCAATTGTTTCACCTACTTCCTGTCATTTTTCACGTATGACTGCCAAGATAAATAACTCCAACCTTTACAAATATGTAGCTTAACAACAAAAATCTGACTGCATTTAATTTAAGTGATTTTAAATTAATCTAATTTTGTGAAACATAACTTCCGATAAAAATTTGCGGTTGGGAACTGGAAATCATGAGCTCGTTAAAAAAAAAAAAAAGCTAATGTAGCAATATTCAAAGTTAAAGGTGGGAGGAGGTCAACGTAAGGAGGCTGGAGTTCTTCTACGATACTCTGAACACCTGAAAAGATTTAGTTTTATTCTGCAAATTCAGATGCTATGCTTTCAAGAAAAAGGGAAGAAGCGACACGGTTGAATTATTCTGAGTTTTTGAGTTGGAAAGAATTTCAGACACCACACAATTTAGTCTTGGATTAGTTTATAATTGGAAAAGCATATCTTATCATTTCTATTGTGATTAACTTTAAAACATTTTCATTCTCCTGAAAGGACTTACAAAAATGCTTTGACTACAGCTGTTTTTTATGGAAAACTCATAAAAGCTAGAAGAGAAATTAGCACAATCCCAATATTAGAATCAATATTAATAATAATAAAAGCTCATTGCATTAGATTAGGACATAGAATAAGGATAAAAAAAATCAGATGGAATCAAATTAAATTCAGCGCAAAGAAGACTCAAAAGCTTCCAAAAATAATTTAATTTCTTCAGATTTTGCAGAGCAGTTAAGGCAACCTTTATTTATTTTACAGATGACCTTACATTATCTGACTGCTTTTACAACGACAGAGTCCGAAAAAAGATTCAACACTTTGTCTTTGTTGCACTTTTACACTTCATTCTTCCTCCTCCTGAGTCTTTACCCGTTCATTAAGTGTAGCTCTTCTGTTCAACTTTGAACATAAACCAGGCGGTGACACATTTCTCTGTGAAAAACATACATTTTAATTTTTTATATAATGTTACTGTCTCTTCACTAGAATTTCTTCGTTTTAGAAGCAGGATGAAACATGAGATAAAGATCTGTTTTCCATTATTTATAAAAGTCAAGTTCCTCTCTGCAGGCTGCAATGCTGCACAAAGACAATAGCGGCTTCCATTAGCAGGAAGAGTCAGATCACACACTGTGACTTTGATGTTTTCACTGGGTTTGCAGAAACCTATGAAGTGTCTATTTTACAGTAATTTTGACTTTCTATTAATAGAAATCCACTGAATGGGAGACTTTGACCTTCTTGTTTCTCTCCCTCTGCAGGTAACCTCTCTAAAACCTGCACAGCAGACGGCTGGACGGAGATGCATCCCATTGACATCGCTGTGAACTGTGGCTACAATCTGAACAGCACCAGCGATGATGTGAGTGTAAACTGTGAATAAAAGATTTGAGGTCCCGCAGTGAATGAATGTAACAACGCAGTGGGGAGTAAAGTCAAGAGTCAGTGGGCAGGAGGAAAGAAATGGGTTTGTTTTCTCTTTTTTTGCTTTTCGAGTCAGTTTTTATGAAATGGATTAATTTTTTTAAATTTCACTGAATCTATTTGTGGTGCTGCTCAGCTTAAGATACTGTTAATTTTGATTTTTGTAATTATTTTATAAGATAGAAGTCAAAAAGGATGCCTTTAAAAGTAGGTTTGAATGACGACAACAGATTAACGTAATGTAAAGCAGTGGTCTTCAATTTACATTCAACAAGGTTCGACTAAATACCTTTTTTCTATCAAATGCAAAGAATATAAACTGGACATTAAGTCATTATAGTTGTCTTTACTTAACCTTTTGCTTTTCAGGTCCATATGTCTTTGTGAGCTGGCAGCTTTTCTCTGCAGAAAGAAGCAGCGAGAATGTGGTCCATGTGTGGGAATTCCCATAAATGCAGGCAAAGCTGCACTATCTAAAATGAGCTATCACGAATGCCAGAAAAGTCTGCTTAAATAAAATATCCTAAATATTGGAAAATGAACAACAAAGGACTTACCTTTAAAATTACATCACCATTCATTTTTCAACTGTATAATTACAAGTTCAAGGTTCAAGGCAAATATTTCCTTATATATCAACCAATAAAATCCTGAACACAGGAATTGTACTTTAATTAGAAGTACAGGTAGTCCTCGACTTACGACGCAGATCCGTTCCTACAGCAGCGTCGTAAACCGAATTTGATGTAAGTTGGAACACGCAAGGTAAACGGCGTTATAAACACGTTTTTTTTTCAACGTAACACAACACCAGCGTACATTCTCTCCCTTAAACATGTACCGTACTGTATTTCCAAGCAGTTAGCTAACACAATACCCTCAAAAATACATAAAATACTGCACAGTACATTTCATAATGAAATAAAACAGTAAAAAACTGTACCTGCATCCCTCCGCCGTCACTTTTTTCTTTAAAATCCAATCCACCTCGGTCAGGAGTGTTTACAGGTAAGTCCAACCAACGAAGTTTATTAGAACAAGAGCTGCTATTTTTACAGGCTGCACCGCCTTAGAGCACAAACAAAATGAGCTCCTCCAGCGCACGTTGTTGTTTCACAGAACAAAATGGACGCCAGAGAGCGGGAGGAGTCCACAGGGTCTTAAAGGGAAAGGTATTAACACCCGACACACAAAAGGAATGGCACTGTGTGTAGCTATTGAAAGTCAGTGGGGGATGGGGAGACGTTCGTAACGGTGTTCGTAACGGCGTTCGTAACGGCGTTCGTAACGGCGAAATGTCGTAACTCGAGACCGTTGTAACACGAGGACTACCTGTATATAACTGAAGATTTTGAAGTATTAAATGTATGAATGTGTGATTATAACCTCCATTTTTTCTTACATGTCCAGTTTTAGTTTCTTTCCTTCTTTACAACTGTCCCCATTTTGATAAAACTTTTAGTCTTTTTTATGAGGAGCCTTTTCTATTAAAACATGTAACATGGTGTTATTTACCATCTTATTTTCTGTAAAGGCATTTGTTGCAATTTGAAGCAAAAAAAAAACAGGAAATTTATTTTTTCCCCCACATATCCTTTAAATTTTTTCGAGAAATTCTTGATTTTTAACAGAACTTGATTTTCTTCTTTTCATAAAGTCAAGGTAAAACCAAACGCAAAAATGAAGACACTCTGTTAGTTACACTAACAAACATATCGTGTTAAAATGTAAAAAGGAGCAGTAATTTTACTGTAAAAAAAACATAAAAATGATTATGCTGTTTCTTTATTTGCCTGTGGGCTGCTTTTGAATTACCGTATTATTTCAAAAGATTTTTATTCTTTTAAACTTAACAATTCATGACCTGTGGGGAATTGTTTTTTCCTGACATCCTTAAAAATGAACATACCCATAAGTCAACATCTGTCATTGCTTGCTGAAGCATTTTTGAAGCTCCACACGTATCACTGACAAGGTTAGGGCAGTCAGAAAGTTCTTCTTGTGTTATCAGATATTATGAGAGGTTATTCATGATGCCCCCAGGAGTAGGAAGCGAATAAATGCATATGTTGTCTTACTTGTGTTTGTTTCACTGCAGAGAGCTAATCTTGTCTGTGTTGATGAAGGTGAAGCAGGGTGAAGGGAGGATGAACATTGTGCAGCGGTAAAAGCTTTCTTGGTGGGCAGTAGACCCTCTGAGTCACAGAGGCAGCCTCATTAGTATGCCTCACTGGGATTCAGTCACAGATTGAGGGAGTCAGGGACTCTAAAAGGAATATGATGTCCATCTCTCTGCATACTTGATGTATTTGTGTGGAACAGGATGCAAAGCTTCCAGTCTCATATTCATCAACAACACACAGTGCCATGACATAAACACAGAGAAACTAAAACCAGTATAAAAAAATTGAGTGAAATCCTTTGGGCAGGTTTTTGACAGTACTGTATAGTAAATAAAAGAAAAAATGTGACACTGCAAGTATTTTACCTTAGTTCTTTGATAAACCTCAATATGTAGAATATGTTAGATGCTGACTGGATTGATGAGCTAATGACTAGTCCAGGGGTCTGCAACCTTTACAATCAAAAGAGCCATTTCTGCCCCTTTGTTCACTAAACTAAACATGTGCGGAGCCCCAATACTGGCTACAACTGGGATTCTCCACTGGTGACCCATGGAACACTCTTTTCTGGACAGTAGGGATGCTTTTATAAAACTAAAAATATCTAATGGTTTTTAACATTAATTGATAGTTTTACACTCTAAGACAAAATAAAAGACGAGATTCTTGTAAAGACGGAAAAATTATATAGTTTTTGCCCAGTTTCTAAAAACTAAAACAATAAACTATGCTTTCTTATGTGATTTTTTTTTTAATTGTAGAAAAATTATATATCCTACTTTGACGAAATAAAGCATAAAGTGAAAGTGAGTATGTTTTACTCCTTGTAATGTTTGTAGTATTCATACATTTACTAAATTAGTTACAGGAAAACTGCAAAAACTAGCCCTTTTAGTTGTAACAACCACTGATTGACGTTAAAAAAGGCTTAAAGACCTTTCTTTTTAAGCAGGCCTACTCTGCCTCCACATGATTTTATCTCTTATTTTAGTCGATATTATCATTGTTTTTACTTGATTTTATCTCTTTTTTTTATTTTTATTTTTATTTTAACATTGATTTTAGTTGCACCTTAGCACTTTGAGATTTTTGTTAATGAAAAGTGCGTTACAAATTAAATTCATCATTATTATTATTATTATTATTATTATTATTATTATTATTATTATTATTATTATTATTAACCAATAAAATTCAGTTTTATGCCAGTTTTGGTCAAAGCTTGAAAGCGCTGCTGCAGAGGGACCAAAGAGCCGCATGTGGCTCCAGAGCCGCAGGTTGCAAACCCCTGGACTAGTCTGAGTAAAGTCAAGGCCTATTCTGGTATTCCTGAATGTCCCTATATCCCCACTCAAAGTGTCCTGCTTGACTTCATAGTCGTGTCATCTGATTTTCAGCCATTTGTTTTGGACACTTGGGTGAAGAAAGGAGCTGTCAACCACCTGATAGTGAGCTGGATCAGATGGCCGTTAAGATGCCAGACAGACCTGGTAGACTCAAACATTTAGTGAAGGTTTGCTGGGAACTTCAGTCCTGTGGGGTCACGGTGGTGATTCTTCTACAAAGTGGCCAATATTTCTCAAATTAGGCAAATTTTGTATTAAATGTTTGAGGAAATCAGTGGAAAAGTTGTATTATTATATTTTCATCCATTCTAGCAAAGCAGGTCAACGTGTATAGAACCCCTTCCCACCTTAATTTTCATTAAAATAAAAGTGCTCGTAGTAATTTAGTGAAATTTACTGATTCACAAGTCTTCACATTTAACTAACAATATTGCATTTGACCCCAAGCTTCAGAAATTTAGTTGAGTTTGATGTTTTGTTTTCTTTTTGAAGGGGAAGTTTTTCTGGCAGGTGAAGATTGGCTACACCATCGGTCACAGCGTTTCACTCATTTCTCTCATCACAGCTATAGTGATCCTTTGCATCTTCAGGTAGGTAAAAACATTACTGACTGCTGTTTTCTATCAGATTCACAGCTTGTTGCCACCTTTAAAAGAAATTATAGAATGTTCCAACACAAAGTAAAATCATGCATAAGAGGTACAGTCACTGTTCTACCGTGTGGATGCTCATCTGGACATGCGTTTGTAAACTTTGTTATAAAATTAGAGCAAATCAATTTCTGAATCATCTTCACTTTAAATTATACTATTCAAGCACATCACACCCACAAAGACCATGATTAGACTCAGCTCAGTCTCATTCTGGTTTTTCTTCCTAATTTGACTTTTAAGTGTTTACATTTTCTCCCCAAGTGGCATTTTAGCTTCTTGTAGATGAACTTTACAGCCAATTGTTCAGAAAAAAAAGAAGAAGAAGAAGAAAAAAAAAGAATTTAATCTCTTCACTTTCTGGGCTTCAGTTGGAGCACAATATAGCTAATCCTGGTGATTTGATGTGACATGGATGACATGACAAATTATACGGTCCAGGGTCACATTTTCGGTGGAATTTGTCAGTGTTGGATCATTTCACATTCAGGCATTAAACACAGGCTTATGTTAAACTGTGAAAGATACGAATCCTTCAACTTGTCACTCAAATTTGATGAATTTGATTGGGTGGACATGTCCAGGTCTTCGGGGCTTTTGGTGGAAATAAAACGATTTATGTATTTGCTGTTTAATATGTTGAGAATGTGCTGTAAGCTGCTTAAATGTTGCTGCAGGAATATTGGTTACATGTTCTGCAATCTCAAAGGAAGGTCAGACAGATGTTTGTGCAGAATGAAAGTATTTCTTTGTTTAACTTTTAACCAAAAATATTCTTGTGCTTGTTTCATCATCCTAAATTAATGATGTGATGCAACAAGTATTTTATTTCTTTTATATAAGTGCTGCTTATCTGTATACTGTATACACACCAACTAATACCTGTCAGAAAACACACTGGTAAATATCATTCAATGCCTATTTCCTGTTCCTTTTATGGAACTGGACTTGTTGTTTTTATCACCACAGCTTTGTCTGTTTTCCAGTCTGTTTCGTAAAGTACCACATGTTCTGGGGTTTCTCCTTGAATCGATATTCCTCCTTGGATCACCACCTTATTGTGGTGGTAAAGTTTGTATGCCTTTGTATGCTATGCTGCTGGAGGCAATTGTAACTGGTAGGATCTCCCAAGGCAGATTGGTCCTAGATGACAGGCCAGACAAAAAGTGATTACAAAAACTCAAATGGACAGAAAACAGCAAGTGTCTCTTTCCTGCATGTGGGTTACCAGGGCCCCATCCTGGAGCCAGGCCTGGAGGAGGGCCTCGTCGGCAAGCACATGCTGGGTCTCTATCCATAGGGCTCAGTCAGACTTAGCGCGAATGAGCAACATGGGTTTACGTTCTTGTGAGCCCACCACTTGCAGGAGGGACCACACAAGTTGAGTGCATGATGCCATGGGCAGTGGTCAAAGGTGGGAGCCTTGGTGCTCTGACCCTGGCTTACCAAAGCTGTGGACATGGAATGTAACCTCTCTGGCAGGGAAGGAGCCTGAGCTTGTGTGTGAGGCTGAGAGGTACTGACTAGAAGTATTTAGGCTCATCTCGATGAACAGCATGAACCAATCTCCTTGAGAGAGGCTGGACCTTATTCTACTCTGGAGTTACATGGTGAGAGGCGTTAAGCTGGTATGGAACTACTCAGCCTCCTCCAGTCGGTGCCTGTGTATTGGAGTTTTCCCCAGTAGATGAGAGTAGCTTCCCTGCACATTCAGGTGGAGGGCTGGGCGCTGATGGTTGTTTGTGCTTACGCACCAAATGGCAGTTCAGAGTCTGATCTTCTTGAAGTCCTTAGCAGGGGTTCTGGAAGGTGATTCATTTGGTGACTCCTTTATTCCGCTGGGGGACTTTGATGTTAATGTGAACTACAGTGAGACCTGGAGAGGAGTGATTGGGTGGAATGGCCTCTCTCATCTAAACCTGAGTGGTGATCTGTTGTTGGACTTCTGTGCTAGTCATGGCTTGTCCATCACAAACACCCATGTTCAAACATAAGGGTATCCATAAGTGCTCTTGGCACCAGGACACCCTAGGTTGTAGATCAATGATTAACTTTGCAGTTGTATCATCTGATTTACGGCCATTTGTTTTGGACACTCGGATTTAGAGAGGAGTTGAGCTGGCCACTGATCACCATCTGGTAGTGAGTTGGATCAGATGGCAGGGGAAGATGCTGGACAAACCTGGTAGACCCCAACATATAGTGAGGATTTGCTAGGAATGCCTGGCAGAAGAACCCTTCAGAAAGCTCTTCAACTCAAACCTCCAGGAGAGCTTTAACCAGCTAAGGCAGGGGACATTGAGTCCAAGTGGGCCATGTTCCACACCTCAATTGTGGAGGTGGCTGCCATGAGCTGTGGCCAAAATGTTGTTGGTGCTTCTTGTGGTGGCATCCTCAAACTCAGTGGTGGGCACCCTGGGTTAGGGAGGCTGTCAAGCTGAAGAAGGAGTTGTATTGGACCTTGTTAGCTGGTGGAACTCCAGCTGCAACTAAATAGTACCAGAGGGCCAAGCAGGCCACAGCATTGGCTGTTGCTGTGACAAAAGCTCAGATATAAGAGGAATTTGATGAGGGCTTGGATAGAGACTCTCGACTGGCTTTGAGGAGATTCTGGCGAACCATCAGGTGGCCAAGGAGGGGAAAACAGTGTTTTAATAACACTGTGCTTTGTAAAGGTGGGGTGTTGTTGATCTCAACCAGTGATGTTGTCAGCAAGTGGAAGGAATACTTCTCAGACCTTCTCAATCTCACTGGCATGTCTACCACAAAGGAAGCTGAGCATGGGGACTTTGGAGTTTGCCTTTCCATTACTGTGGCTGAGGTCACTGAGGTAGTCAAAAAGCTCTACAGTGGCAGGTCTCCAGGGATGGACAAGATCCTCCCTAATTTCCTTGAGGCTCTGGATGTTGTGGGGCTGTCTTTGTTGACATGACTTTGTAATGCAGAGTGGACATCAGGGGCATAACTTTAATGGACAGAATTTCTCTATAAAGCCAGAGGACAGAGGGAGTCCGGTTCAGTGGCCTCAGGATTTCATTTCTGTTATTTGCATATGATGTGGTCTTGTTGGCCTCATTGTGACATGGCCTTTAGTTCTCGTTGGAGCAGTTTGCAGCTGAGTGTGAAGCAGCTAGGATGAGAATCAGCACTCAAAATCTGAGGCCATGGTCCTCAGTTGGAAAAGGGTGGATTGCTCTCTTCAGGTTGAGGGTGAGGTTATGCCTGAAGTGGTGGAGTGTCTTGGGGTTTTGTTCATGAGTAAGGGAAGAATGCAGAGTGAAACTGACATATGACTTGGTACGGCATCTGCAGTGTTGTGGCCTTTGTGCTGGTCTGTTGTGGTAAAGGAGCTGAACAATAAGGCAAAGATCTCTGTTTACCTGTCAGTCTACATTCCTACCTTCATCTAAGGCCAGAAACTCTGGGTAAGGTCCAAAAGAACAAGATTGTGGATGCAGACAGTTGAAATGAGTTTCCTCCAGAGGATAGCTGGACTCTCCCTTAGAGATAGGGTGAAAAGTTCAGTAATCCGGGAGAGACTCGGAGCAGAACCATTGCTCCTTCACATTGAGAGGCGCCAGTGAAGGAGGTTCAGGCATCTGGTAAGGATGCTTCTTGGGTGCCTCCCTAGTGAGGTGCTACAGACATGTCCGACTGGGAGGAGATTCTGGGAAAGACCCAGGACACACTGGAGAGACTATGTCTCTAGGTTGGCCTGGGAATATGCCTTGAAGTCTTCCCAAAAGAGCTAGAAGAGGTGGCTATGGAAAGAGATGTCTGGGCTTTCCTGCTCAACCGGCTACCCCATGACCCAACTTTGGAACAAGTGGATGACGGATGGATGGATGGATGGGTGGATGGATGGATGGATGGATGTCTGTCTGTCTGTCTGTCTGTCTGTCTGTCATTTACCCTTAGTGCTTTCAAAGAGGAAATGCACAAGCAGAATGTTTGCCAGTCTAAGCATTCATTGACTCTCACTTCCTAACTTGCAAAAGGTGAGGTCAGAATGATTATTTAAACATGAGAAAATCAAATGGAAATTAGCAACATATCTGTGCCATAAGAAGCATGATGAAGCACTGGGAGGTTGTAAATAATAAATGGTAAATGGAGCTTACTTATATAGCGCCTTCCAGCCCCTATGAGGGGCCCCAAGGCACTTTACAGCACCAGCCATCCACCCATTCATACACACATTCATACACCGGTGGCG
>JARVGS010000761.1:19360873-19372764 GCA_031762315.1 Hypsolebias antenori | reverse complement strand
TGACAACAGAAGATTTAAAAAAAATCCTAAACTTCTAATTTAATAAGTTAATAATACAGTTACCATAAACACAAATGTTATGAACTTAATTTAATTTCCCTCTGGGATTAATAAATTATTTTTGAATTGACTTGAACTGAATTATGACTATAAAGTGATATGCATGTCTGAGAAAATAATTTTGAACTAACCACAAGAAGCACTGTAACATGCAAGTGAAAATCTCAGGGCAGCCAGCAAAGTGTCCATGTAACAAATACAAACATCTGGTGCATTTTGAAGCATGTTGGGAACATGTAGTGATTTTAATTAAGAAGTGCTTTTTATTTAGTCCCTCCAGTGTGATGCAGGGGCACCTTTCATGTGATAGAGTCACTGTAGAGGAAATAACAGTTAATCCTATGTCACAGGCTGTGAATCCTCCTCCAGAACCCACCACCCCCTGACAAAAAAAAAAAAAAAAACCCTCTTATGGTGCCAAAGGCTCTGAAATATGGTTTGTGAACGCTGGGAATAAAAATGATCACTGCCGCACTTCTTTATCCCGCCCCAGGTGAGATGGCGGGACGGCACTTAGTGCGATTTGATCCACGTCAAGCTGTAAGTAGATTAAAAAGATCCATTGATTCTCTCCTCCGTCTGTTCGCACGTCACACTGCTGCAATCAATTGAAATGTTCCAAAATCTTTATTATCTGCTTAATATGTGTGAACTTTAGTTTCCTTACAGACTGTTCTGCAAATAACTCCTGTTTACTAGTGATGTGGACAAACAGCATTACCACAAAATCCTCATACTGAAAAAGAATAAACTGCACATAAACCGCTCTAAAATTATATTGTCATACAAGATTTGAGAGCAGCTCGGGGGAATCAGAATCTCGTTTTGACTGATGGTAGTTTGTCGGTGCATTATATAACACTGGCCTGTGTTCACCTCTTTTTAAACGAGGCATTTTTTTCTCATACAATCCCGTGGCACTTTCTCCACTCGCTTCTAATCGCCACCAGCCATGATTTATTATTTCAAGTTAGCGACTCACAGCGGAGTTCTGAAATGTGTAATGGTGTGAGAAGCCGAAAAGATGGAAAAAGCTTATAAGTGGCAAGAGCGTTCATCTGTCACACCCCAAATAAAATAAAAAAGATTAATAAGGAGTAAGAACAGATCTCGCCGATGCGTTTCATTGATCAAAACCGAACTTTACACATAGATTCAGATTTGCAGTTGAAAAAGAAAAGAAAGGACAATAATTATCGGGGAATGGCGAGGTTTAGCAAAGTGTCACTAACGTGGAAGAATTTTATTTGACGTGGAGAGATATTCTGCTTTAAAATGGTGTGAATCATATTTGATAGATTACAGTTTGTAAATATAAATAATGAATCTTTTTCATTCACCAACAATAGTCATGGAGTTCCTCATGGTTCAGTGCTCGGACCAATTTTTTTTTATATACAGGTAGTCCTCGACTTACGACGGAGATCCATTCTCACGCGGCGTCGTAAACTAAATTTGACGTAAGTCGGAACGCACGTACATAAATGTGATGTACCTGTTTTACCAAGCGCGTAAACCTATTTTCGGTGTAAGCCCATGATGATGGCCTTCCTTTTCCTTGATGCACTGCCATCAGAAAAGTCCTCCTTGCATTTTGGGAGCCATAATGGGCTAATGAAGGGCTAATGGCCTACTGGGATGCTAGTGACGTCATCCTCCTCCGTACAGTACAGGTACCTAGTCTTCCACCACTGCACTGGCTAACTTTTCAACGTAAGTCCATGGTGATGGCCTTCCTTTTCCTCGATGCACTGCCATCAGAAGAGTCCTCCTTGCGTTTTGGGAGCCATAATGAAGGGCAAATGAAGAGCTAATGACCTACCGGGATGCTACCGACGCCGTCTTCCTCCGTACAGTACGTATTCCTCCACCGCTGCACCGCGTAACTGTATTCTTCCACCGCTGCGCCGCAGCCTTACGACGTTTAACGTCGTAAAACCGTCGTAAAACCGTCGTAAAACCGACATAAAAACTGAAGTAAAATGACATAAAACCAAACGTAAACGCGTAACGTGAATAAGGGAGATGCCGTCATAACTACGAAACATCGTAAGACGAGACCGTCGTAACCCGAGGACTACCTGTACTTTGTTGACGGTCCCTAAGAGAACCATCGCTCCTAGGAGGGACAGACTGAACCGCTGTCTGAAATCAGACTTGACTGCGTCGGCTCAAATGAGGACGCCCTGAATCCACAGAGCATGAACGTGAAGTATTCAATGTAGAACTAATTTTTCCACTGCAGCAAACAATGGATATCCTTATATTTAAGGCTGATTTCAAAACAAAACTCCATTAAATTATGAACAGTTTCTTCGAGGGAGGAACCTTGTTGTCTGTGAGGTAACACTACATACAGTACAGTACAGTACAGTACTGCGAGGGAACGCTAATGTAAAAAAATATCCCCCACATCCCCTCCGAGGCTCCGTAACTTTCAACGCCTACATTTTTAAAAAAATCACTGTATTTTTAGTTCTAACTAAAGAGTTTATCTGTATGTAATTTGCTAATTTGTTGAGCACTTATAAATATGTATACCGGTAATCTTGATGCAATTTGTACCACCTTCTTGCCATTCACATACAGTATATTTCATATGAACTTTTCACCTTTAGCTGTCTTGTGTCTAAATCTTGTCTGATTTATCAGATATAGGTTAGGAAATGTGAAAACTGTAATTTCTTTCTTTTGTGTCCATTGTTAGGTTGGCTGCAAAGCAGTAATTGTGTTCTTTCAGTATTGTATTATGGCCAGTTTCTTCTGGCTTCTGGTGGAGGGCCTTTATCTTCACGCATTGCTGGCCGTGTCTTTCTTCTCCGAGAGGAAATATTTCTGGGCTTACATTCTGATCGGCTGGGGTGAGATTTGGTCCTTTTTTCTATACCATTATCGAGTGAGTGCAGAAAACAGAGATTCAGTCTTGCCAGAGAAATACAATAATATTTTTGATGTTGGTTTAATGTCACTGTATGTATATTCATCTGCCCCGTCCTCAGGGGGTCCAGCAGTTTTCATCACAGCTTGGAGCATTGCCAAAGCCTACTATAATGATGTGGGGTGAGAGAAACAACACAGAACGGCAAAATCTTTGATTTTCCTTTTGATTTTTCAAATTTTACAGATTTGCACTATTCTTTTATGTCTCACCAGGTGCTGGGACATTATTGAAAATACAGATGTGTTCTGGTGGATTATTAAAACACCAATTTTAGCATCAATCTTTGTAAGTTTACAATTTTTATATATATATATATATATATATTATATCACAGACGTTTTGATCTCTTTTGAACAAACTTTTCCAACTTTCCATAAAGGGAAGATGTGTGATTTATATCTTTACTGGACTTCAAAACAGAGAAGGTGAACTGATGCCAATATGCATTTTGCTTAGAAAAGTGGTCATATTTTCTCATTTTCTGAGCAAAGTAACATTTGCAGAAATCTGAAGCTTGACAGAGTTTTGAAAGAGAATAAATGTGGAGTGTGTCAGTATGATTTACAGGTTTTAGGACGAGTTAGGTCTTAATATAATATATCTGTAAGTTGTAAACCAACTCTCATCATTCACTGTTGTCTGTTGAGGCCCATTTGTGTTAATTTACATCACTAGAGTGAGTTAGACTGTCAGCTCACACTGTTTTTCTCAAGTTCAGAGTTTAACATGAATCAACAGTTTAAATATCCTTATTTTCATCCATCCAGTCAGAACACAACATGACATTTAGAATCAGGATTTTTGATTTGATCCTGTTGTAAACATAACTCCATATCTGTTGGATAAAACGTGGACTTTTGCTAATTTTGTGGCTTTCTTAAAGCCACAGTTTGGATCACTTGTAGTGGGGTTTTGTAGAAAGGTTATGAATAGTTAGTATCTTACCTGCTGCTAGTTGCATTCAGGCCCCAAAAAATCCCACTCGGCCCAGCCCTAGCCCGTATATGTTTTTTCAGAGCCCGACCTGACCCGACTAATTAATTGTAATTACAGGCCCGAACCTGGAAAAAAAAAAAAAAAACTTCATTTTTTTTTAAATTAAGCTTTTACTGCTTTTGTAAGCAAATCACTTTGACATGATAGTTTTAAAAACATATTTCAAGAAAGGAATATATAAGATTTTTTGTTTATTAACAAGTCACCAAATGCATATTAACATACAAAATGAATAGCCTAAAAACACTAAAGATGAAGATTATGTTTTTTTTTTTTTTTTTTTACTCTTTCAACTGGCTGGTCAGCAGAAACGTGGCTGATGATCCTATTGTCCATATGAAGCATAACTGGACTTTTCTTTTTTTAACCTCTCTCAACCAGCTGGTCAGGGTTAATTGTAACCCCTCAGATGTGTGATAAGAGCAAAGGGTGGGTGGGGCCACATCACAATTGTTGCGCAATCAGCGTTACTCTCTCTTTTCACGGACTGATTAACTGCTGCAGTCTATTTTCTTTTCCTCATCCTCAACATAGTAAACTTACTGCCTCCTCCTCAAAAAGTACAAAGTAGAGTAACATATATTGTGCATTCTTATTTAGTTTTCTTTGTGTTGTGTGATTTGTAAAACCGCACCACAGCCCGAGCCCGACATGGCCTGTCCATCCAGCACATTATTTTGGCCCGAATTTCAGGTCGAGCCGGCCTGAGCCCGGATTAGAAATGACAGCTCTACAGCAGGTAGAGCCCGAAACCCGGCCTGGGTCGACCCGGATTAAGGCTGGGCTGGGCTGTTATAATGTGATTAATGGGCGGGCCGGGCCGTCTCAGGCCGGTCTCAGGCCGGTCTCAGGCTTCTGATTAGGTCAGGATCCGCTGTGATCCAACTATACGATAACATGGCCTGCCATACATCCACCAGCTGCACGTGGCCATTTCACCACGAGCTGACCAGCCTTGAAAGAAACAGTCAGATGGGACTGTACTGCCAGGCAGCGATCCATTGCCCAAATGGACGTTCATTCAGTCTCTGCACTCAGCGGATGCACGTGCCTGGCGCCTCGAACAGGTGACATCCCAAAGCAGATGTGTGTCAGAGCTGTCTGCGTATCTCAGTAATTCAGAAGAATGCAGGCAGAAATGGGGTTTTAGTGCACTTTGACGGCCATGAAAGTACAAACACCCTTTCAGCTCTGATCTTATGCCCCTTTTATTCAGCTGCCCCAAACGTTAATAACTAATTAAAAATGTCAAGGTTTTTTTTTTCCGTGTTCGGACGTGTAATAACTGTTAATTCATCGGGTCGTGTGGGGTTCGGAAATTATGACTGCGGGCTGGGACCGGGTTGGACCAAATTTTTTGGGCCCAAATGCAACTCTAACGTCCTGTAGATAGCCATGTAACCAAAATCAGTTTAGAGAAATTAAGATATTTTCTGACTGGATTGACAAGCTGACTGCTAATCTGAGCAGATCCAAGATCAAAGTGGGTTTCTGCCATCTTAAAGCAACTGCACTTTACAATTTTTTTTTTACAGCAATTCATTCTAACACTATTTTATAAACCTTTACATTGCCATCATGCTTGTGTTAAATTTTATGCATAACATTGTGCAAATGGTGGATCTGAATTAAATCTAATTTAAAATCCAATTTACCTCATCCCTTTTTTTTTAAATTATCATCCACAGATGAACTTTGTTCTTTTCATCTGCATCATTCGAATACTTCGCCAGAAGATCAACTGCCCAGATATCGGACGAAACGAGTCCAACCAGTATTTGTGCGTACAGAAATGCCTTTTTCTGGTTGTATTATGTTTTAAGTCAGAATTTTTGATGAAAACTTCTTTGTTTTAGTATTCTGAATAACCAAATCCCTTTCTTTAAAAGGGATATCAAATATAATCTTGATCAAATGTATTTTGCAAAGCTTAAAGTAAAACATACAGAATTTATGATCATTTTTGTAAAACATTCAGAAACAATAGAGTGATGTCTAATCCTTTTCCACTTCAGGAGGGAAACTTCTTTTCCTTTCATGTGATGTTCAACAAACTGTAGTTTCCTGCTCAGTGTGTTGATCTCGGTGTGTTTTTAAGTGAATCTTCTGTGATAGAGAGCATCTCTTACACCAGTCATAATGCTTGAGCTATTCTCCCACTGACATTTTTAATGGTGTTTTTTCCCCATCTCTGGTCTGCTGAGATGAAATGTAAAATGAAAAAGTGCTCGAGTCGCATTTCATTATTGGTGTGTACAGAGACAGATTTGGAATTGGTTTTGCTGGAGAGAGAAATTTAAATGTTGCCTTGTCGTTGCAGGAGACTTGCGAAATCCACGCTGCTTTTGATCCCTCTGTTTGGAATAAATTTCATCGTGTTTGCTTTCATCCCGGAGCAAGTGAAGACAGAGTTACGGCTGATTTTTGACTTAATCCTGGGATCGTTTCAGGTAAAAAAATAAAAAAATAAAAAACAAGGTAACACTTTACAATAAGGTATACAAAATTTGCTTAACTACCAGGAAATGCCTCAGGAACGAATCAGGAACAAACCAGGAGCTAATGCGTAATTAACCAGTACTTACTGGGGAACACACAGCCAAACCTTGTTATAGGACTACTGGTTTGTTACCACAGAAACAGAGGAGAAATCCTCCATTTGGATTCTGAATAAACCCTGCACCTGTTAGGTCACAGCTCGTAATTGTCAAAAACCTGTTTCCTAGTGATTACTGGTTTTATTGGCTTCTTACCATTCATCCATCCATTATATTTTACCCACTTCTTCCATTTTGGGTCATTGGGGTTGCCGGTGCCCATGTCCAGAATTCACTGTGCGAGGGGCGGGGTACACCCTGGACAGTTCTCCAGTCCATCACTGGGCCACAGAGACAAACGAGACAAACAACCATTCACTCTCTCACTCACACCTAGAAACAATTTTGAGTTATAAATCAGCCTAACATGCATGTTTTTAATCTGTGGGAAGAAACCGGAGTACCTGGAGAAAACCCATGCGTGTACGGAGAAAACATGCAAACGCCACCCAGAAAGGCCTCCGGACTGGGATTTGAACCACGGACCTGCTCGCTGAGAGGCAACAGCTCTACCAGTTGCACCACCGTGCTGACGGATTCTTACCACTGATTAGCAATTTCATCATCTTCTACTGCTGTCATCTTAATGTCTGACTATCACTTACTGAGTACCAAATCATTGCCTGGCTATTATTTTTTTCACTGATGTAGTGGGTACTTAGTGAGGCACCACTCATTACTTGATCACCTGACCATTACCTACTGTTAGCTCCTGATTTGTTCCTCTTTGGCTTCCATGGTAACAACCTATTGGTTCTTGATTAGTTCCTCTTGATTTACAAGATAACTAACCAGTAGTCCCCTAATAAGGTTCCCAGTAAGTACTGGCCAACTACCGATTAGCTCCTGATTCGTTCCCGAGGCGTTCCCTAGTAGTTGATCAAATTTTGTGTACCTTATTGGAAAGTGTTACCAAAAACAAAACAATTCTAGTAGTATTTTATTGTTAATAATAGTATGGTTATTGTTTAATACCAATTACATTATTATATAGGCGATTTTACAGAAGTTGGGGCCCTTTGTTTTTAGCATCCTGTCACGAAGACACCGTTTGCTCATTTTTCTTATCTAAATCTATTAAAAAATGCTCAAGATGGCACAGTTTGACACCGAAAATAGTATTTTAGCACCAGAAGGTCGATTCCTGATGAGCTGTCAGTTGAAGGGCGGTGCCTCTCTCAAGCCTGTCCTAGATTTTTAGTCTTTTTTTTTTTTTTTTTTTTTAACCCCTTAATTTTCAGACACTCAATCTGCTGATGGTAGCTTTTGTTCAACTGGACTCTTCCTCTTATCTCCTCTCCCACTTATTCACTTTTCTCATTTTTTTAAGTACACACTGGTTCGAAGACTGGATCAAAATAATAAAAAAAGAATAAAAATATCTAAAGAAAAACAACGGAGAACCTCCACTCAAGACCACTTTAGAAGATTACAAGACAGTCTGGCTCCTTGGAAGCAAAATATAAAGCAATCAGAGTTTCAAACTTTTGCACAGTACTTTTTATTTATACATCTGTATCAGAGCTGTGTGGGTGAATGAGTTTAACTTATCGTTTGTGATGGAAAGAGCACGTGTGTTATTTTTAACGTTGCTAACAGTTGTAAAGACAAGATGTGACATGTTATGGCCCCTTCATTTGTGCGTTTCTTTCTCTGTAGGGCTTCGTGGTTGCAGTCCTTTACTGCTTCCTGAACGCTGAGGTGGGTGATGTAAACATTGCTTGTATATACACAGCTTGACTGCCATGCAGCTGCAGCCTGCTGCTTTAGTTTCTCATTCCTAAGTGCAACATTTACATTCATGGACTGTCCTGTAAAGTAGATGGAACTTAAAGCAGGAGCCCTCGTTCCTCCCTCTGACTTATTCTCTGCGGTCTGTCTGCCAGGCGGGATGGCTTTAGTGTAAAAGGAGCAGTCTCTTTGGCACAGGGGTGTCTGCGGAGACTCTGTGGAGAGATTATTAATGTTCTCAGAGCTGAGCCGGATCGAATCATTTGACTCTACGCTGCCTGAATTGTAATCTGGTGAAACTTTCAGAGGTCCTAAGTTGAGCTTCAAGCCTTCTAGTTGTGAGGTTTTATTAGATTTCTTTAATCAATGAAACCTCGAGAACGGCACTTAAGTAATTACTCTAAGCTGACTAAGACAGCAAATTAAATGTAATGATGATCAATCTATTATAGCAACAACAAAAAAAAAAAAACAATTTAAACCCTATACTGTATTCTGATTTGCATGTTTATCAGGTGTCATGTCAAAATAAATGTGAAATAAAATGTACATAAAATTCTAATTAAACTGCACTTTACTCTGCGAAGGACAAAATGCTGAACAGGACTTGAAATGTGATGTTATTCATTTTCTCCTTGCAGAAAATTTCTCGAACTGGATTGCCATACACGTAAAGCTTCATCATATTATTACATTTCAAACAAAAGAAGGAAAGCGGTGCATAAACAAGCAGCACTCACTGCGGCAAACCCCAACCCTTGGAATTACGCAAAGCTTGAAAACTCACTGCAGCTGGAAGCAACAGAGTTTAAGGCTTTTTTTAAATTGAAACTAAAATATGCAGGTATTTTAAAAATGTATTTAGCTGTATGTAATTCTTAAATCACAAAGATGCATATGAAATGCTAAAATTAAAAATGTTATTTTTTCCCCTCCAATATTATACAGTAGTACTTCATTATGTACCGTATTTTTCAGACTATAAGGCACACTGAATTATAAAGTGCATTAAGCGAAACAAAACAGTCAGATAAGTCAAACTTTATTCAACTCATTCACAATAACCACATAAAATTGTTTTGAGGTCATAAGCACAACCAGAATTAATACAATATGTGTACCTGATTGTAAGGTTCACTATCGATTTTTGAGAAAATCAAAGGATTTTAAGAGCGACTTATAGTCCTAAAAATACGGTATGTCTATAATGTTAAAATAAAGGTAGGAACAGGTTTTTAATCTCAGCATTGTTTCAAACAAAACAAGGCAAATGTAACATTTCTCTTCACTTGCCTTATTTATGTTTTATTTGTTTTAGCCCACATTATATTTGGCCTCATAACTCAATGTGCAGTTAATGCAACAAATGAAAATCAACTTTCTTTGTAGTATCTATTGGTGATTATGTAAATAATGAGGAAGAAACACAGCAGTTTCATTGTTTTTCTTTTCTAAAATGGATTTCAAACCATCTTACCATGTCTGCACACAATTTTAAAAAAAATTATTGTAAACTTTATTTCAGTGAAGTCTACGTCCAAAGGCTATGGCACGGTAATTTTCTAATCAGCAACAGCAATTAAAAAAATAAGTTAAGTTTGAAAATATTCAAATTAAAGTTTGTTAAATTTGCATTTTGCAAACTTTTAAGTTTGCAGCATTTCAGAATTCTAGTTTTTGTTTTTAACAACATGAATGATTTTCACATTTGAATATGAATGCAAGCGGTCCATTTAAATACATAAATAATTTATTAGATCAATACATAGTACAGTATATTGATCATTTGTATTACGGTATATAGTATATAACCCCCCGCCTGTGTCAAAGCTCTGACAGACGGTTAGTCTCAACGACCTCGTGCAGCGATGTCGGTCGCAGTCAGAGAGAAGAACCACTACTGTCATAATGCAGATGACTCATGCATGTGCAAAGATAACGTTCATCATACATCACCAATATTACTTTCATTTTCAGATCTCTTTTTATCCATTTTGCTTATTTTTGTTACGTACAAAACATACCAAACACTAATGTAGTGGAGGTGCACTATACCAGAATAAAGCTTTCTAGCTAATTTCCATCTACAGTCCTGAAAAATAAATTTAAATGCTAAGTTTGATGTAACATTAAATAATATGTGAAAAATGGATTTAAGTAATGTGGGTCTGTGCAAAGCATTAGTCATGAAACTATTTCATAAAGTTCATTTGAAATACACATTAAGGGTGTTTTTACTCACTTTTTGTCCCTCTGTTTATATTTATCCATTCTACAGCCTAGATCATAATTAAATTGAACTGAACCAATATACAAATTAGGCGATGGCATCATCTAGTGACTTTTAGGACAGCTTTCCTTACTTAGGAGTTGACAACAGTGGTATTGACGGTTTTGTCAAGACTGATTGGGGCTTATTGCATAATCACATTCTTCACTCCTGTGTTTGCTTGTAGGTGCAAGCAGAGGTCAAAAGGAAGTGGCGGAGGTGGCACCTGCAGAGATACATGGGCTCAGACACCAAATACCAACACCCATCCATCGGCAGCAGCAACAACTTCAGCACCCAGATCACCATGTTGACACGCTGCAGTCCCAAAGCACGACATGGTTCGTCCTCCTGTCCTGATGACTTGTCCTGTATATGACTCGCAAAATCCAAGACATCCAAGCTGTTCAAAATGCTTTTGTGCCAAACATCTGTCACACAGACCCAATGTATGGGAACTGTTGAATGAAAAAAAAAAATCTTCTCTGTGTCATCAGCATAAGTTGTGTTATAAACACAGAAGAGTAAATCTGCTTCCAGAAAGCTCCTGCTCTCCATTCTTAAAGAAATGTTTGAGTGAAGAAACTCTCATGGATTGCATCATAGTAATTTTGCACATTCGAACAATGAATATTTTTTTTACAAGACTTTCACATTTAGCACATTTGAACACAGGTTTATTTTGTATTTATTGTATTGTTATGGACCATTTACTAAATTGTTTTTTGGGTCCCTGTGTGCTCAGGCGCAGGGAAAAGTGACATGTCGCTTATTAATGTGGTTAAACAAGGCATCTAAATGTTAACTGCATCTGCAGACACTCAATAGCATGTAATAATGAACTGATTAAAAGTCACTTAGAGCCTTGAAGCTCCAAATGAACAAAGCTCCAACCATTAGAGATAAGCAAATGTTTTTTAACAGTGTGTTTTATCATGTATGGTTTTTGCAGCGCAAAGCCACAAACTGGCAAAGAAAAGAGTTATTACATTTTGGTTGTGTTTAGTGGCTCAACGAGGCTAGCCTGTATAAATAAAGGTTGAATGAAAGTTCAGACTGTGAGTGATGGTGGAAAATGTTATAAAGTGTAGAAAGCCACAAAAAAGAACTAAGATTTATGCAGCATTTCCACAATATTTAAAGTAGGGTACACAATATTGGATTTTTGGCCGATATCCGATATTCCAATATGTTAAAACTTATTTGGCTAATAAGCTATACCAATTCCGATAATTTTTTTCTTAGACCTACTTACAGAGACTACATAGCTTTCTCTGCTGTAGAATTAAAATACTAC
>JARVGS010000761.1:19321259-19336465 GCA_031762315.1 Hypsolebias antenori | reverse complement strand
ATACATTCTCTCAGTTTAAACTTTTGATCTGTGATTTGTGTTCTATTCTGAATAAAATATTAGATGTTGGCACCTCCGCATCATTGCATTCAGTTTTTATTCACAATTTGTTTAGTGTCCCAACTTTTTTGGAATCCGGTTTGTACATTAATCTATTTTCTCACTGTGTTTGTTTAGTTCAAATTAAATCTATGCTGCATTTATTAAAATCTAAAAGCATCACACAGAACCACCAGTTTTATCTTAATTTTCATGTGATTGCAGGTGAGAAGGGAACAGGGAAAGTCACAGGGAAAGAGCTGTGCTACAAAGGCTCCACTTTTCACAGGGTTGTGAAAAACTTCATGATACAAGGAGGCGACTTCACAGAAGGTAAACTCACATCAAACCTATTTACTTTTAAAATTGTGTATAGCTGAAATTTATTTAATTAACTTTCTTGCACAACTTACAATTATGATTTATTTTGAAAAAGTTTAGATTTTATTTTGTGAATGGTTGCAGGAAATGGAAGAGGGGGAGAATCCATATACGGTGGCTACTTTGAAGGTATTTGAAATCAATTGATTTAATAATTAACCTCAATATATGTCATGTGTATCTATGTACTACAACACAAGCTTAATGCTGCATGTGCTTCTATTCAAATCAATTTCTGGTGATTGTATTTTGTTTTTTGTGTACAGTATATGTGTGACTTAGTTTACCTGTTTACTTGTGAACTTTATTAAATCAGCATGGGAAGTAGCCGTTCTCTTTACTGAAAGCTAAAACTTTCAACATATTCTCTTATTTATAGAGTGGTCTTTTGCAAAATGAGCAGGTAAGAGTACACAGCTCAGTAACACTATGCCAACATAGTTTCCACCACCTTTTGTAACAACAAGGCATCTGATGTATGTTCTGAAAGATTCAGTCAGATAATCCTGCAAAACTTTAGACTCCTCCTGAAACGGTTACAATTTTGACACACAATGGATTTTTTTCTCTCCAAATGATTCTAAATGTTTCAGAAAAACGTATATTTTTGACGTCAAATATCAGAACTGTTCTAAAACAAGCATTTTTCTACAGATTTTACTGAATCCCTGAGATTTTTCAGACTTGCTTAGAGGAGCGGTGTGAGAACGCTGTGATTTTTATTTGGTCCAAATTGAACTAATTGCTGAAATGACAGGATGTGTACATTATGTTTTGTTTTCTGTTCTGAGTCCTGCCTGTTCAAACTGAACAGAATGTTTCCAGAAGTGAAACGCTCCACAGTATTACCTGTTGTGTTCTACTTGTGTGAACTTCAGACAATGCCCAGTCCTAAACGTTCTGACATTATCCAGTGACTGTTGCAGGGTCAGAAACCTTTCAGACACAAACGTTTGTCAATCCTGGCTGCCATGTTAGAGCAATTTGAGTTGTATTCAGCACTGGAGTAAAGCCAGAGAAGTGTAGAAGTGAGCACATACCAGTACAGTACATCAGTTGTGTTCAAGTTCAGAGCTAGTCGCTGGGAGACCAAAAACATGTCAAGGAAACTCTTTTTCCTGCCATATATTGAATGCAGACGCAAATGAATTGCTCTAGACTGACGCGGAAGAGGATAAAAATAAACAGCAGCTAAAAGGTTGCCTCTTTGTTAGTGTGCAGCGAGTTTCGACTCATTCAGCAGCTGCAGCTGGTGGACGACAGCTTCCATGTTTGCTTCAGACTGAACAGAGAGAAATGTGACGGCCTCTTTTGTGAACGCCGAGACACAAAAGCAAATTCAGGCTTTAAAACCTCAAAGTGATGGGCTAACAGCTGTTGGTGGATTCTCAGACCAACTCCATTATGTCTGTGTGATGGTGGTGGTGATGGGGGGGGGGGCATTCCACAGCCAGGGGGGCTACGGCTTGAAAGGACAGGTCACCCTGAGTTTTAAACCAGGTTTTAGGAACATTTAGAAGGTTCACTGCTGAAGACCGAAGGGTGCGAGCTGGAGAATAAGGGATCAATATTTCAGTGATGTACTGGGGCCTGTCCATTTAAAGCTCTAAACGTCAAGACCAAAATTTTAAAATTAATTCTAAAGATGTGAGAGCATACCGGGTTAAGCTAGTAATTCAAAGTGCGTTCTAGTCAAAGAGCACGCTCTTAAACTTTGATTTGTGTTTTTTTGTATCTGACAGATGAGAATTTCATTCTCAAACACGACAGACCCTTCCTGCTGTCGATGGCCAATCGTGGGAAGAACACCAACGGTTCACAGTTTTTCGTGTGAGTAACCGTCACTATGAATAAACACAACGTATTCCTGGTATTCGTTATATTCTGTTGCTTTTTCTTGGTGCACTTCCTCTGTAGTGAGCCTGCAGAGTAGGTATTGTCATTTCTCCCCTCTGTCTGTGTGCAGTTACATTCAAAGTGCAGAGAAACATTGGATTCTTTCTTTTTTTTTTTACCCACAAATGTGTTACATTTTTTTCTCTTGCCGTTTTTGTGTAAAATTTACAGAAACTCTAGCATCCTGCTCTTCCAAGGTAATGTGTCTCAAAGGCTGTGTTTCTCTCTTTCTCTTTCTCCTGACTGCATAATTCTGTAGATCTTTATATTTTTTATAAATATTGCACATTACAGTGTTTCCTTATGATGCAACCTCAGAAATGGCTGAACTCATGTTATTTGGTAGACAAACACAAAGTTATCATCATGAATTTTATTTTTTTCTTTTATGAATAGCAGTATATAAACAGTTAAAAGTGGAGATGTAGATGGACTTTTATTTTTGTATGGGTTGATTGGATCACAAACACAATCAGGTCATTTGTCTCACTTTTGAGTGGTATTAGATTAAAATTTAAAGGGTTGTCAAAACTGATTTGAAATCAAGTATAAACTGGATCTATGTCGTTCTGTCATTTAACCCTTTTTTAAAGAGTTTTCCTGTAGCATCCTTATGTTGTCTGTTATTTTTTCTAATCGTCCACCCATTTTTTTTTTCTTTTTTCATGACTCCACCAACATCACTGGTTGAATCCCAATTTGGTTTACTGGTGAATTCTATAAACAGCACAACAAAGATGGCGCCACACCTTGATGGGTAAGAAATTTCACCTTCACTGTGACAATATAAAGTCATCTTGAACACGCTAAGAAGCAGTAAAGCATCTTCCTGGGACTTCTGAAATGAGCTTAAAAGAAAATAGCTTTTAAACTGTCTATGCAAAAGCACTTTGGTACTGTGGTTTGGTTGTATTTTGACTGCAAGGTGTCACCAAAAATTGAGCAGATTTAAAGAAAATTCACTCATCTGTCTTCTTTTAGGATAATTTTTCAAGAGGAATTAAATAAATCGGCAATGAATACTGCACATTTTTTATATTTTAGGTACAAACTTACTTTTGAAAGGTTACCAATTTTAACTTCAAATAAATTATTGACAGCAGGTTTAGATTAGTGGTGAATCGGAGCTTTACCGCTATCAGGTCGTGCAATCTGTGGTTAAGGGAACACATTTCTTTTGCTCCTGCGCAGCGTCGACGTCGTCTTTGGCCACGTCATCTCCGGCTTTGAGGTGATAAAGAAGATCGAGCGGCTGAAGACCGATTCTTCAAGCAGACCATACGCTGACGTGAGAGTGGTGGACTGTGGACAGCTGATCACAAAGTCCGCCAACGATGGTAGGTCCAGTGTGGGCCTATTTTTATTTATTTATTTATTTATTTATTTATTTATTTATTTATTTATTTATATATTTAGTTTGCATTACTCCAGTGGCTCCTAACCCTGGTCCTTGAGGAACACCATCCTGCATGGTTTAGTTGCTTCTCTGCTCACAGTACAGGTAGTCCTCAACTTACGAACGGGTTCCGGACCTAAGGACCATTCGTAACTCGATTTTGCCGTAACTCAGAGCGCCGGCCACATGGCTGCCATAACTCCGGATTTTCGGCCGTAACTCAGAGCGCCGGCCACATGGCGGCCGTAACGTCTTTTTAAACACTTTTTTTCAATGTAAAACAACAACAGTGTACTTAGAATGCCGTTTTAATGTGTTTCCAAGCAGTTAGCTAACAAAATACCCTCAAAAAAATCGGGAAAAAACCCCATAAAATGCTGCATAAAAAAGACAACGTAAGTTGTGATGACGTCACTGGGGGTGGCGCCGTAAGTCCGAGTTGCCGTAAGTCGATGGCGCCGTAAGTCGGGGACAACCTGTAATTGCAGCTCTTCGTTTTAACTTCTCATTTATTACTTCACCATTAGCGAAAATGTTCAGGTCGACAACTGCTAGCACTGATGTAGCGCGAAGCTAGCAGCGTGCAATACAGACGTGCTAGCTCAAAAGTTACAGAGGTAGCGCGCTGTCCCACCTTAGTTTTTTTTATCATCTTTAAGCTAATTTGTTGTTGTTGATAAAGTTAAGTTAAAGAAAAAAAAGATAACTAAAGTATAGTCTCTAATTTTTGTAATAGGTTTTGAACAAAATTAAATAAACTTTGAAGCCCTCCTGACATTTGAATGTTCCATTTTTATTTCTGCCGAACAACAGATGCATTTTGTGATTATTTATTTATTTTTTTTTTCAGTTACGCTCATTCTTTTGTAATTTTACTTTCAGTGCTTGAAGGCAAGCGGAAAAGAGCCTCCCTTAACTCGGCTGACTCGTCCTCCCACTCGTCAGTGGAGTCTGAAGGTGAATCAGAACAAAAGCTCAAACATCAAAAGAACAAAAAACATACAAAAGTTAAACAGTCTATAAAGAAAAGAAAAGTGGGGAAAAAGAAGATAAATATTCTTCCTTCTGAGCAAAGGTATTATTTTGTCTTTATCATAGTGACGTTTAACCATTTCTATTGTGAATACTCTCATTGAGCTAAATGCATTGTTACAGTTCTCCAGGACCTGCAGAGAAAGAGATGGAAAATAATGAAGCTGAAGAAGAGAAGGAGCCAGGCGGGAAGAGGGAGAAGCCTGTCGTGCGACCGGAGGAAATCCCACCTGTGCCAGAGAACCGCTTCCTGCTGCGACGGGACATGCCCGCTCAGGAAATTAAAGCTGATGTGTCCATAATCAAAGATACCGTCACGTACTGTACACATCTAACAGTTTACAGATCAATAACTATAATAGTGGGTTGAATATGACCTAATGTTTTAACTTGTTCTTGTGTTTTCAGTCTTGAGAAAGAAAAAACTGCTCTTTCAGCTGACCAGAAACCAGCCATATCGAAATCTGGACGGAAAATCAGAGGCAGAGGCACAATTGTATGTTCACTTATCTAATAAGATCCGATATTTAACACGTCACAAGTGTTGTCTTAATTTGAAGGTCTTTAATGACATTTTCATAGCCTTGGATGCAAGTGATTCTATGCTCCTTGTCTTACTGGACCTTACATCTGCTTTTGACACCATCGACCATGAGATCCTCATTTCTAGGCTGGAGCAGTGGGTGGGCATCACAGGGTCAGCTCTCAAATGGTTTAGATCGTGCCTCTCTGACAGAACCTTTTGTTGTCAGCATTAAAGATTTTAGTTAATCATTGGCAGCTCTTCAGTGAGGGTTACCACAGGGGTCCATCCTCGGTCCTCTTCTCTTTTCTTTATACCTGCTGCCACCAGGTGCCATTTTCTGTAAATATCACGTTCCCATTCATTTCATTTCCCTACGCTGATTGTCAAATTTACTTTCCTCTGAAGCACACTGATGCACATTCTGTTCATCCTCTTCTTGACTGCCTGGCAGGGACTGGATGGCTTTAAACTTCTTGAATTTCAATGAGAAGAAGACAAAGTCATGTTGTTTTCCTCCTAACGGCACAATCAAGAACCACTGTATTGACCTTTCTTCTCTAGCCCCATTGGAGAAACAAGTACTTGCTAATCTGGGAGTGAAAATGGAGCCTTCCATGAAACTTAACAGTCATACAAACATTATTGTTAAATCCTGTTTTTTTCCAGCTGAGGCGACTTATCTAAACCGAAGCCCATACTGTCCAAAAACAACCTTGAGACTGTATTACATGCATTCATAACATCCAGGCTCGATTACTGCAATGTACTTCTGTTTGGAATCAGTCAGACCTCCAATGCACATTTACAACTGTTCCAAAATGCTGCTGCACGATCTTTTAACCGGCACATTACACCAGTTCTGGCCTCCCTGCACTGGTTCCCGGTTCACTTTCAAATTCAGTTCAGAATTCTTCTGTATGTTTTCAAATTTCTGAACATTACTGCCCCATCTTATCATGCTGATCTGCTGCAGCCATATGTCCCACAGTGACTTCTGAGGTCAGCAGATCAGATGCTCCTGTTGGTTCCAGGAACCCGCCTTAAGCTCAGAGGTGACAGGACCTTCTCTGTTGCAGGTCTAATACTGTGGAATGAGTTACCACTACGTCAGGCAGACTCCCACTCTCGCTGTTTTTAAGTCTCGCTTAAAAACCCACTTTTCTTCTCTGGCTTTTGACACTGTGATTTGTTCTTAACCTGTCTGTATTCTACAATGTTAATCTTTTAGTTATTATCTTTTTCCATTTGGATCTATGTTTTTATGCTGTGTCCTTTGCTTGTTTGTTTTTGCTATATAGCATTTTGGTGGCCTTGCTGCTGTTTTAAGTGCTTTATAAATAAAGTAGTATGGCATTTGTTTTAATCAATATAGTAATAGGGAATGTATATTCTGGCTAAACCGTTCGCTTTCGGCACAAATGCAAATATCTTGACCAGTTTACTTCCTTTTCAGAGATATCACACACCCACAAGATCTAAGTCACGTTCTGCATCTGTTGAGGAGCGTGGAAGCAGCGAAACTCCGCCACACTGGAAAGAAGAAATGAAGAGGACCAAAAATTATCAACCTCCGAGCACGGAGAGGTGGAGCAAAGGAGACAAGTAGGTTGTTTTTTTTTAAAGTTGATCTTCTACCTTTTTAGTATCAGTTTCCTTCATACTTCTTTTGAATTGCCAGACTGAATGATAATTCAAGCAGATGGGAGGACAGAAGCAACTCAGCACGGTCCCAGTCAGGAGAGCGCTCCTCAGACCACAGCTGTGAGAGGTCCAGCCTGCACCATCAGAAGAAAAAAGAGAAGAAGAAAGCCAAACACAAGAAGAAGAACAAAAAACAGAAACATGGCAAGAAAAAGAGCTCCAAAAACAAACTTCAGGAGCATTTTATGTCAGGAGGTGAGAGGTCAGCGTCTTCAGAGAGGAAGTCTGGAAGATCCCGTTCACCGACTCGCTCTCCGAGTTTGCGTCACTCTCGGAAACGACAGCGATCCTCGCCGTCCAACTCCAGGTCCTACACAAGCAGCCGGTCCAGATCTCGAGGAAGGTACAGGTCCTATTCAAGATCTAGAAGCCTCTCTAGGTCGAGAAGTGTATATTTATCTAGATCCAGATCGCCGTCCTTTTCTCGGTCTCGATCAAGAAACAGATCCAGGTGTAAGTCCAGATCAAGGTCAAGATCCAGATCCACCTCAACTTCTAGGTCTGAGTCTAGAAAAAGGAGCAAAACCAGATCTCCAAAGAAGAGGAAAATTGCCAAACCCAAACAAGATGTCACAGCGAATGTAAAGCTCCCAGAAAACAAAATCACTATTGTCCCCAAACTGCCAATAGTCCCAGAACCTGAAAGGATCCCTGTCATCCCATTGAGTGACAGTCCACCTCCCTCTCGCTGGAAACCGGGACAAAAACCCTGGAAGCCCTCCTACATTCACATCCAAGAAATCAAAGCTAAAGTAGCGCCCACCAAGCCTGCTGCTGTTGCACCGGCGGCGGAAATCATCACAGAAAAAGCTTCAGTTACACAGAAATCTGTCCCAGAGGGCTCTCAGGACCACAAAGCACACAAACCTGCACACCGTTCACGCAGCAGGTCGTCCAGACGCAAGTCCTACAGTCGCTCCAGGAGCAAAAGCTCTAGTAGGTCCAGGTCAAGATCATCTCACAGGGACAAGAGCAGATCGTCGTCCCGCAACAGATCCGAATCTGAAGTTGACCAGAAGACAAGGAGCAAAAAGGAGGAGTCACTGGAAAAGGAATGGAACGACTATTACAGCTCCCTGAATAGGGTACAAAATTTAGACAGGTATGTGTCTCTTAGTAATAGTGGAGACGGTCTCACAGGGTTGGAGAAGGGATCAGGCAGTGAGATGAGTCATGATGTCATCGGCTCTTTAGAGACAATAAAAGACAAAGGCAACTCGCAGGACCCTGAGACATTATACTCCAACCCATTGCCAACAGAGAGCTTTAATAGCTGGTCTGAGCTGGATAGTGACAGTGAACAGGTGAGCCAAAGCACTGGTACTGTCCCAGTAAAAATGCAGAAACAAGACGTTCAGTCCAGTGAATTTCCAGACAAGAAGTTGTCCTCTCTCACCGGATGGAATTCAGACAGCGACGCTGAGAAAATAACCAGCAGGACAGTAGCAATATACGAAAAAGAGGAAGGAGAGGCTAGTTCTGAATCAGATAGCGAGACTTTGAAGTTGGAAGCATCTTTAGCATGTAAGATTGCTGCTGCAGCTGCTTTATCTTCCTCCTCTTCTTCAGGTCAGACATTTGGAAGTCCCGAGAAGGTTGTAGAGCCAGAAAAGCACAAGAGTAAGAAGAAAGCCAAACGGAAGCACAAACACAAGAAGAGAAGTGAAAATAAGGCCAGTTCTCATCACAGTAAGGTCAAGGCTAAGAAATCCAAGAGAAAACACCAGAAGCTGAAGGAGACGTTCCACTGGCAGCCTCCTTTGGAGTTTGAAGAAGAGGAAGAGGATGAACCTAAAGTGGAGAGACTTAGTCCTGTTAGAGTTGAAGACGATGATGTTGAGGAGATGAGCAAAAAGGATCCGTATCCACCTAAAGAGGAAGAAAGGAGGCAACAGAGATTAAAAGAAGGCAGCAACAAAAACACCAAGCACTCTGAGCCTCGCCAACATTCATCCAACAGTAACAGTACATCCAAAGTCAAGGTGCCAGAGATACTCGAAGATATGGTCATTTGTACTCCGGAGCACAGTGTTGACATTATTGAAGCTCCATTCGCACAGGATCTTTACAGCAACACTTCTGGACTCACCTTAAAATCTACCTCGGAGTCGTCAGAAGTGGCCAGCAGCGGTGGCACTTTGCTTCAGAGCAAAGAAAATCCAGCTGCTTCTTCCACAAGAGCTGCCGGACAGAAAGACGAAGCGACCAAGCCTGTAATAAATTTCAAATGGAAGCCACTGAAAGGAATGTCCGCTCCACAGAACATGCACTTTCCGCCTGTCGCTGTGAAGAACGCCCAAACTCAACAGAGCCAGATGCACAACGCGCGCGTAGTGAGGATGGAGATAAAGAGCAAGAGCCGGGTCCGACCGGGCTCTCTGTTTGATGAGGTTCGTAAGACCGCCAAGCTCCACCAGAGGCCTAGGAACCAGGAGAGCTCGAGCGAAGAAAAGTCACCTTCTGTGGGGAAGACGTCTCGCACGCACTCCCAGAAGAAGTCCGGGTCTCTGCCAAGGAAGTCCCGCTCAGCGTCCAGTCAGGGGTCGCGCTCCAGAGAGTGGTCTCACTCCTCCAGCAGGTCCAGAAGCCGATCCCGCAGCTCCACCTACTCCTCCAGGTAGGAGGAAAAGAGCACATATCGATATCAGAATCTGAATTAGTCTTCCCGACGTTTAGTTTTAGTCACTTCTGTCTTTTATCACGTCGCTCTTGAAGAAGCCGCAGCAGAAGTCGAAGGAGACATCGGAGGAGAAGATCTCATTCTCGCAGCAGCACATATCGCAGCTACAGGAGCCACAGGTACACTAATTTAACAAGTCGAGGGAGAATCAAGGATTTCAATTGAAATGGTCCCACTGGAAGAATAGAACAAACCTGACTTGATACTAAAGCGTCCAATTGTTTGTCTTTAAGCTTTAGGCTCGTTCTTTTTATGATTTATTAAAACCATCTTCAGAACCTTCCCAAGACTTGTTAACAGCCTTCCTCTCAAAATGTCATTTATCTAATATGGTCTAAAAAGCTGTTTTTATTTTTCTTCTCATCAGTCGGACGTATAGTAGAAGCCCTTCGAGAAGCCATTCGTATAATCACCATAGAAGGTCGAGGTATGTGAAGCCTTTCATGCCTAAAACCTTAACCCTAATTATATAAAAACAGTGGCTGCAGAAGAGACCAGAAGTCTTTCTTTGATGGAAATAAAAACGTTTAAAATAACACAAAAGGTTTTGCAAAGTACTTAAACCTAAAGAAAACCCTTATACTGTATTTCCTTTTGTATGCATGTTGTACTTAAATTGAAAATGTAACTTTTTCAGCAGAAAGTTGTTTTTGTAACTAATCTATGTCTGCACACTCAACTGTAACAGGCAGCAACAAATAATAAGCCTATAATTAAGATTGATCTAAATTACAGAGTAACTAGACAAATTGCATTTCCTGCAAAAATGCATGCTTATTGCAGAAGGACTTGCTGGAAAAACAGCTGAAATTGGCAACAAAAACAAACATGCTGAAATGAAGCTGAAATGGAAGAACAAGCCTAAATTAGCAGATGGAAGCAGAAAGAACACATTTGCTTACTTTGGTTTAAATAAGCAGAAATTATCACAAAATTAGGAAATTAGCTTAAAAAAGAGCTGAAATTAGCAATAAGTAGCTGAAAATGCAGAAAGAAGATTAAACTACCAGAAGTAAGCAGAAAGAGATGAAATTAGCTATAAAAAATGTGGAATCAGCCGAAAAAGCTAAAAATTAACATAAAAATAGCTAAATAATAGCTGAAATAGCAGGAAAAGCTGAAACTAGCTGAAAAAACGCTGAAAGAAACATACCAAGCTTAAATTATCAGAAATTGGCTAATTAGGCTGAAATTACCAGAAATTGCCATGAAAAACTTTAATTTATCTGAAAACAGCTGAAATTGGCTAAAAATGCTAAAAAGTTCGATCAAGCTTAAATTAGCAGAAGAAAGCAGAAAGCACGTTTGCCAAATTAGGCTGAAAAGAAGCTGAATTTAGCACAAAAAAGTAGAAATTATCTGAAAATAGCTGAAATAAGAAAAAAAAAAGGCTGAAAAGTAGAAGCTTAAGTTACCAGATGGAAGTGGTGCACGTATGGGTGCAAAAAAATATGGAATTACCGGTAGTCAAAAAAGCTAAAATTAGCATAAAACGGCTAAATAGTTGCTAAAATAGCACAAAAAGCTGAAGCTTGCTAAAATAAGCTGAAAGGATCATAACAAGCTTAAATTGGCAGAAGAAAGCAGAAAAAAACACGTTTGCCAAATTAGGTTGAAAAGAAGCTGCAATTAGCACAAAAAAGTTGACATTATCTGAAAATAGCTGAAATTACCAAAAATAATAAATAAAAACAGCTGAAAAGTAGAAGCTTAAGTTACCAGATGGAAGTGGAGCACATTTTTTGCTGAATTAGGCTGGAAAAAGTTTAAGGTGGGGGGCAAAAAATATGGAATTAGCCAAAAATGCTAAAATTAGCATAAAACAGCTAAATAGTTGCTGAAATAGCACAAAAAGCTGAAACTTGCAGAAATAAGCTGAAAGGAGCATAACAAGCTAAAATAAAATAAGCAGAAAGAAGTTAGAAGAAGCACACAAATGTAGTTAGCATAAAGAACCTAAAAGGAGCACCGAACAGCTGAAAGTAGCTGAAAAAAACGTTTAAATTTGTACAAGGAAGCTAAAAGAAGCTGAACCAGAACAAAATGTGAAAGGAGCAGTAAAAGGTTGTGAACAAATCTAAAGATTTGAAGGATGTCAAATGAGTTCAATTTATTTTCTAAAGGGGAAAAAATGGCAGAAAAGGCTACATATTTCAAAAAGCTAAAGTTGTATCAATTCCAAAAGTCATAGCACCCTTCTTGTGAAAGAGCTGAACATTTTGGTATATGATTTGTTGAAATAGCACAACAATTGTGGAACGAGAAAGATGCCGAAAAACGTACGCAAGAAAAATGGATGACAATAGTGTGAATGCTTCATAAACATTCACACAATAAAAGTATATCATTGTTTTTGTTACTGTGATACTTCAACATTTTTTTCTTGTATTTGTTGAAAAGGTGAATTAGGTGAATTTGCAGAAACCCGTGAAATCATACGAAGCGTTTGTACATAAGGTGTTTAGATGGCTAACATCTGCATGATCTTTTATAATGGTGTCTGTTTTTAGTTTTTAAATGAAGGCTCACTCGGCAGATATGATCTCTCTGCAGGTCCGACTCTGGCGACAGCTACTCCAGTCGGAGTCGGAGCGTGAGCAGGAGGCGAGGGCGCAAACGGAGTGAGAGCTACAGGAGCTCCGAGCGGCGATCCCGGTACGTTCCTCGATGAACTCTGAAAAACGATCGCAGCCTTCTGTCTTCTGACGCGGAGGCAGATTAGTTTTAAATTCTAGCAACTAAACTCTTCACCAAAACTTTTCTCATTCTGTATTTTACTTTAAAAAGTTTTAAGGCTCAAAGCATTTTCCACTGAACTCGAGTTTATCTATAATCCTGCGCACATCCGTGTTTTAAAAGCTGACGTTTTTAACCCTGACTTCTGTGTGGAACAGGTCGTACCGCTCGTCCAGTCGCAGTGTTTCCAGGCGCAGGAGTCGCAGCCGCAGCAGTGGGTACAGCTGAGCTGCAGCTCCGAGTGGAGCAGTCTGCTTGTAACTTAAATCGGCAGCTACAGCGCCAAGATTTTTTACCAGTTTAATACTGTACTGTGGCTTTTAAGCTGTTGGAAAAGGCATCAAACATTACAGAATGTAAAATAATACACACTTTATTATTGAAAATAACCAGCCAGTTATAAAGCCACTAAACTGAAACTTTATTGGATACAAGCTGCAAAGAATTTAGATTGTTGTACATGTATGTTTTCTTTAAAATGTAATAACTGAATGCATTTTTTATGTTCGAGGAGGTTTGGGCTTACTTTGTTTTTGAGCTGAAGGTTAGATTTTCAGAATATTCCTTGTTTGGAAAAGCTATTTGTGAAATAAAAGATAAAACTTTGTGTACCAGGGTGTTTTTTTATTTTTATTTTTTGTCTTCCCCAAAACTTTTATTATTGAGCCGTGAATGTTAAAACTGCACCCAAAGTGTAAATCTTTCATTTTATATTCTACTATGAATATCTTTAATAAATGCCGATGCATCTAGAAGTTTGGCGTTTCCTTTTTTTTTTTTTTTTTTTTTTTTAAGATAATTTCTTTCTTTTTTTGACAAGTCTTGCGTTAAAAGCTACTTTTTCCCTTAAAATCTGGGAAACGCAGATGGAGAACAGAAAATGCTTAGATGAATTTTAAGCTGCGCTACCGTCAGATCTGCCTCGTGCGAAACTTTTAAATTGTTAAAAACTTACAATGTCCTAACTTGTTACAATTTATTTTCTGCTGGTTGTGATGTCATGTAGTCCAGATTTTATAATGTTTAAAATTACACTTTAAGCCTCAGTGTATACATCTGTATTAAAGTAAGAGCAGGAGGAGAAATAACTTTTTTTATATTTCATCAAACATAGTTTAAATTGTATTTAAAGGATTTTAAAGCAACGCTAATCTTTAGAGAAAATCATTCACTTTTAGTCACTTTTGATTATATTTTTTTAAGAACTGGGACAAAAAAGATTGTTCCAGTCCTGAGAAGCACCTGACGACGTTTGCTCGTCTTTTTTTAAAAAGCAGGCAGATTTCAGTTCACAAAACAATATTTTAATGTGCATGTTGCTGAATGGAATGTTTTTATTTATTTGTTGACCTAAATCAAGCTTTTCAGGCTGGTGGTCATGTTTGTCTCCAGACTTCTAATATTTTCTTATTTAAGGGCAACAAAAGCATACATTTTTATAAAATGTACACCTTAAACAACAAGAGGTTTGGCTTTTATGCATCTCCTGCAATAGTTCGCTCAAAAATGTAAATAAGTGCAGATTGGGTTTAAGCTGAAGTGGTTATTTTTAAACACTTGTGTGTCAAGTTTAGTTTCTAAACTCAGTTTTATAGCTCAAAAAAAAAAAAAGTCAGGTCATTTGGACTTTATTATTAACCTTTATTTAACCGAGCAAATCACAGATCTCTTTTGCAAGGGAGGCCTGAATGCAGCCTAATATGCATGTTTTTGGTCTGTGGGAGGAAACCGGAATACCCGGAGAAAACCCACACAAGCACGAGAAGAACATGCAAACTACACACAGAAAGACCCCAGGTCCAACAGGGATTAAACCTATAGACCAGGGCTCTGCAACCTTTACAATCAAAAGTCATTTCTGCCCTTTCGTTCACCAAATTAAACCTGTCCAGAGACGCAAAACCTGCTACAAGTGTCATTATCAACTGTTGGCCCGTGGGCCATATTAAGTTAGTTTGTTTGGGGGGGGGGGGGGGTGTTCTTGCCAGTAGGTGTGAAATTATAAAACCAAAAACATCTAATGACTTAACGTTTATTGATATTTTTACATTTTGAGACAAAAGAAAATATCGTATTCCATCCATCTTCCATTCATCCGTCCACTGTCTTGTATTGTCTTGTATTTTGCCAATTTAAAAAAACTAAAACAATCTGTGCACCCAAATTAATTGTAGATTACTGTATTTTTCAGACTATAAGGCACACTTAAAATCCTTTAATTTTCTCAAAAATTGACAGCCTTATAATCCAGTGTGTCTTATGTATTAATTATGGTTGTGCTTACTGACCTTGAACCGATTTTATGTGGTTATTGTAAATGAGTTGAATAAAGTTTGACTTATCTGGCTGTTTTGTTTTGCTTAATGCACCTTATAATGTGCCTTAGAGTCCAAAAAATATGGGAATTGAGTATCCTACTTTGAACAATAAAGTGAAAGTTACTTTGTGCATTCGTACTAGTATTCACATATTTACAAAGGAATTGACAGAAAACCTGCTAAAACTAGTCAAATTTTGTGGATAGACCGTCCTATAAAATTCAGTTTTATGTTAGTTTTCGGCAAAGCTTGAAAGAGCCACATGTATTCACTGCACCCTGTACTCGCTGGTTAACTGGGCATCATTAATTCACGCAGACTCTTCCCCTGGTACATTTTCATCTTTAAATCACTGGTCTGCTGCCTTCATACATCTCCTACATGTCTGCGTGAGTGCAGCTACAGCGTGCGCTCTCAGGACATGATTACCTGCAGTGTTCCGTCAGTGAGAACTGAGCTTGGCAAAAGGGCCTTCTCCTACTCCGCTCCTGCTTCCTGGAA
>JARVGS010000761.1:19288750-19302896 GCA_031762315.1 Hypsolebias antenori | reverse complement strand
AAATATCACATCATGTTGCTGCTGATCTGTTTCATGTTGCTGCTGATCTGTTTCATGTTGCTGATCTGTTTCATGTTTCTGCTGATCTGTTTCATGTTGCTGCTGAGCTGTTCATGTTGCTGCTGATCTGTTTCATGTTTCTGCTGATCTGTTTCATGTTGCTGCTGATCTGTTCATGTTGCTGTGTTCATGCATGTTCATCTGCTCACACAGACATGTTCGTGCTGCTGTTGAACATATTGTTTTTTTGCCAATACATGCAGTGCTTAGCATATTTTTAGTTAATGGTTTTCTTAGTTCATGTCTTAGATTTTATTACTGCTTTTCATAAACATTTTATTGTTGGATGTAGCTGGGACCCTGTTTACATAATTTTGTTCCACCACATGTACCACATGTGGTGCGAATGACAAATAAACTCTGACTCTGAATCTTTTCTCTGTCCTGCCTGGTCTCTCTTCTTCTTCTCTTTTAATGTTGTGTGGCTGACTGGCATGTGCCCTGGTAAACAGCATGAAGCTCAGCTCAGCTGTGATGTCCAGGGTCCAACGTAAACGCTGAGAAATTATGTGAAAGTTAGAGCCCACTGCCATATTTTATTTTATTTTATTGTAATTTTATGTGTTTGTTTTATTTCCATATTTTCGGAGAATTCAGCTACTTGTTTAGGTTAAATTTAGGTTTTCCACAAGTAAACTAAATAATTGTTGCCAGAGACTTTTGCATAGTTGTTTGAGCAATGGCTAAATGAGCAAATGTGCAAGTAATTACGTATATGCTTTTATTTTGCTGTGTTTCTTTATTATGCAGAATAAACATATGCAAAATTAAGACCACAGTTATTGTGTGCTGGAGGCAACACCTTCCAAGGCTACATTTACTTACTCACTAATGTTCAATTAATATAAAACCATTTATGTGAAATCAAGAGTCTTTCTATCTACTCAGAGAGGAATCTGATAATTGATAACTGATAACTTCCGATGCCTTCAACAACTCTGAGCTTTAAAGAAGAGGTCATCTTGACCAAGCTGGTCCAAGTGGCTGGGGAGATGGAAGTCTGGGCCTCCTTACTTAGGCTGCTACCCCCGCGACCCAACCCCGAATTAGGGAAGAGAATGGATGGATGGATGGATGGATGGATGGATGGATGGATGGATGGATATTGTTTAATTTTTATATGAATGACCTCTCTAAGCAACTAAACCTGTGTAGAACTGGCTGCATGGTTGGAGATACAATTGACTTGGTGGTTTTTAGTCCAAGCTCAGCTGGTCTTCAGAAGCTGCTTAATGTCTATTCAGCATATGGTGAGCTACATACATGATATCAAGTTCAATCCAACAAAAAGTCTCATTTTGATTTGTCTCACGAAAGAGGACAAAAATAGGGTATTTCCATATTTTAAACTGTCTGGGATTTTATTGAATGTCTCAAATGAAGTAAAATATCTTGGTCATGTGTTGACAGACCGTCTGTCTGATGATGAGGACATTTACCGTTAGGTTCAAAT
The DNA here is from genome assembly GCA_031762315.1 of Hypsolebias antenori. Taxonomy (NCBI): domain Eukaryota; kingdom Metazoa; phylum Chordata; class Actinopteri; order Cyprinodontiformes; family Rivulidae; genus Hypsolebias; species Hypsolebias antenori. The sequence goes on along the minus strand of JARVGS010000761.1, from coordinate 19,301,383 downwards.
GATATATGCTCAGGCAAATATCCTTGTTCGTAAGTTTGGATTCTGTTCTGATGAAGTGAAACTGAACTTGTTTAGATCATATTGTACATCACTGTATACGGCACATTTGTGGTGCAATTTTAAAAAAGCCAGTCTTCATAGATTGAAGGTGGCTTATAATGATGCACTAAGACTTTTTTTAAATAAGCCCAGATGGACCAGTGCCAGTGAACTGTTTGTATCTGCTCGTGTCAGCACTTTGATGGCTGTTTTAAGAAAGTTTATGTATAAATTTATTTGTCATTTAAATGAGTCTAATAATAGAATTATTCTACCGTTGACTAATGTTAAATATAGTGCAGTGAAATACTCATCTGTGCTTTGGAGATGTTGGTATGATTGCCTCCTGAATGGTTAGGTACCTTTTCTATTGTACTTTATTTTATTTTTGTAATTTTTTTTTAATTGTATTAGTTATCTTTTTTAATGTAAATTGTACTCTGACGCGGCAATAAATCTATCTATCTATAAATCAACATTGAGGCTCTTTGAGTTATCAAGATCCAACAGAATTAGTTAAAATTTTAGTAACCTGATTATTTTTAATAAGCAATATTTTGTTCACCTTTTTTTTTAGCTACTATTCAGCTATTTTTGGCAGATTTTTGCTTTTTTCCAGCAAATTTATACTTTTTGGAGCTAATTTCTGCTTCTTTCAGCCTTAGTGGGCATAATTGTCCTCTCCCCACTTCCTTTGGGTCATTTAAGCTTATTTATACATTTTTTTAGCTACTACACAGCTGTTTTTGGCAAAAATCTGATTTTTTTTTTTCAGATAATTTCCACTTTTTGTACTCATTTCTGCTTCTTTCAGCCTAATTAGGCAAACTTGTGATCTCTCCACGTCCTTCTGCTAATTTATACTTCTGCTATGTCAGCTAATATTCAGCTCTTTCTTTATTAATTTCAAGTGTGTTAAGCTAATTCAGTCCTGTTTGTGCCCAATGCTTCATATTTAAACCAAATTCAGCAAATATGTGTTTTTCTGAAAAAATTCTGCTAACTTAAGTTTGTTTCAACTACATTTCAGCATGTTTTAAGCTAATTACAGCTGTTTTTCAGCAAGATCTTCAGCAAGAAGCATTCACACTGCATTTTCGCAGGAAATGCAATTTCTCTTGATTGTTTTGTCGTCCTATTAACCCTCCTGCTGCCCTTGGGTCAAAATGACCCCTGAAACCTCAGTCAGGTGTCATTTTGACCCAAGGGCAGCAGTGGTGAGAAAATCAGTCTCCACTGAAATGTAAAATTGTAAGAATAGAAGGAGACATGGGCAAATTCACTATGAAACATTTTATATTTTAGGGCACGGGGATTTAATTCACTGATGTGGATAAGTCTTAACTTTTAATTCTCTATACTAATTGCATCAAAACAAAAGCATTTTGGTAATATAGGTGGGATTGTTACCGTTGCCAGAATTGATTTATAAATCTGGGAAATGGAGGGCACCGCCTGGAAATCTAAGTAGACATATAGAGGTGGATATTCAAAATGAGCATCGGTTATTTTTAAATCACTTTTCTCTGCTTCAAAGCTTTTTTTTTTCTTAAAAGCTCAATGTCTTAATGTTAATATTTACTTTTCACTGCAGTGGAATGGTTGTGTTTCATATTTCTTTTTCTTTCTTTCAGCTCGTAGTGGAGAAGACCACAGACTTCCCCTCTGCTGAGTTCTCTCTGGTGGAGGATGTGGCTCTGCACTTCACCTGTTTGATGGACAGGTTGAACGAGCAGCGCCTCTTCCAGCCCGACCTGTGTGATGTCGACATCGTTCTGGTGCACCACCATAGCACCTTCCCGGCTCACAAGGGCGTGCTGGCGGCCTACAGCCCTTTCTTCCACTCCCTCTTTGTCCAGAGTAAGCAGCTGCGGCGCGTGGACCTGTCGCTGGACGCCCTGACCTCTCAGGGCTTACAGCAGATCCTCAACTTCATCTACACCTCCAAGCTGCTGGTTAGTGGCAGTACTGTTCGGGACGTGCTCAACGCCGCTACCCTGCTACAGATGAGCGACATCGCAGCTTCCTGCCACGATCTAATAAGCAGCCACTCCCTGCGAACCACCTGCAGGGACATGGCCAATCAGGAGGAGCCAGCTGCTGTTGCCATGACTCCCAACCAGCTGTACCAGGAGATCAAACAGGAGTCGGAGCTTGGCAGGGTGTACACTACAGAGGACAGCAGTCCATTCTCTGTCAGGGTGGAGGAGTTGGGAAAGTTGGCCTGTCATACTAAACCGTACTACCAGAAGGAAGGGGGTTCAGTGGGCGTGGCCAACACAGGCGTGGCTGGTTTGTGTAAAGTGGAGGCCAACGGAGAGGAGTCAAAGCCGACAGACGGTCACTCCTCCTTCAACAGAGATCAGATCATTGTTGAAGTCAACCTCAACAACCAGACTCTTAATGTCTCAAAGGGATCGGAGGGAAAATCAGAGTCCATGTTTGGTCGTTGCCATAACAACAAGCAAGGCTCAGAGGATGATGAGGACAAGGAAGTGGAGAATAATGAAGCTGGGGAAAAGGATGCTGAAGACCTAAAGAGGGGTGACATGCTGGGGCAAAGCAGCGAGGAGGAGGAGGATGAAGAAGAAGAGGAGGAGGAGAACACCCTTAACATTCCAGGATTAGAGCAACCCATCCTTCTGGATCGACTTCGCCGGGGCGCCAGAGCCCTGACCATGGCAGCCACCGTGCGGCAGACGTTGGCAGAGGCCCCACTGACCAACCGAAGGCAGAGCGGTAGAGGGACGCAGGACGCAGACGGCCCGGGCCAGAAGGTGAGGCTGGAGGAGAAGCAGCACTTCGCATGCAAGAAGTGCCCCCGCGTCTTTAACAACCGCTGGTACCTGGAAAAGCACATGAACGTCACTCATAACCGCATGCAGGTCTGCAACAGCTGTGGGAAAAAGTTCCTGCTGGAGAGCGAGCTGCTGCTGCACCAGCAGACGGACTGTGAGAGGAGCATCCAGGTAGGTCTGACTAAATCAAACCTTTGCAGAGCAGAGATTCTTGCTGTTTGCAAGAATAAAACCTGTTAAATTCAGTTCCTCGGTTACAGCTAGTAATTATTAATTGTGGCTGATACATCCCTCTGCACTGCGCTGCAGGACTCCTGCTGTGGGTTTGAAGATTATTTTGCTGCTTTAATCTACTCACCCTAATTGCCTTTCCTCCACAGCACTTGTTCATACCTTGAGCGTCTTTGAAAAGTCTGTTCCAGTTTCTGATCTTTCGTGAAAGTTATCTCCTCGTTTCTCGCGCTTTTAAAGTGTGTGACATGCGGCAAGGCCTTCAGGAAGCTGTGGTCGTTACACGAGCACAACAAGATCATCCACGGCTACGCGGAGAAGAAGTTCTCATGTGAGATTTGCGAGAAGAAGTTTTACACCATGGCTCATGTCAGGAAGCACATGGTTGGTGAGTGGCAGTCCTGTTGACCTTGTCTCCTGAAGACGTCATTTCAAGAACTAATCTTCTCCTGTATGTCTGTGTTTGTGTGTAGCTCACACAAAGGATATGCCGTTCACCTGTGAGACGTGTGGCAAGTCGTTCAAGCGCAGCATGTCCCTCAAGGTTCACTCTCTGCAGCACTCAGGGGAGAAACCCTTCAAGTGTGAGGTTCGAGCTCCGTCTAAACGCTGCAGATGTCGTTGTCACTCTCCTGCTCAGATTCAAAAACAACAAAATGCTCCACTCAAGTTGTAGAAATGCAAATGAAGTAGACGTCCATATGTACCGTATTTTTTGCCGTACACGCCGCTCTGCCCTATAAGTCGCATCAGTCCTAATAGGTCTAATAAAGTGGAAAAATCCATAAATATCTTGCGTCGCCATGTAAGTCGCATCTGTTATGCGCCACTGCTGAAGCGTCGCGTTTGTTACGCGTCACTGCTGACAACCCGGAAATGTGGGCCGGCGTTGTGCCAAAAATCGATTGGCTGCCAAATGGCGGCCGCGGGATCATGCGCGGGACGATTTTTACAAGAATTTCACAAGATTAACACCTAAAAACAATTATTTGTTTGCTCAAAATTATAGTAAGGTGTGTCTCAGTCTAACGTTTGCTTAATGGTCAAATCAGCTGTATGTGCTGCCTCAGTGCTCCAGAAGCGTGCAGAGGGAGGTTTAAAAAAAAAAGAAGGGCGAAACGCGGCTCGTTTCTTCGAAATTTAATAAGCACCTAAATTAATTATATGTTTGCTTGAAATTATAGCAAATATGTGTCTCAGTTTAACTTTTACTTAATAAATACACTTTAATGGTCAAAATTAGCTGCATTTTGCCAGGACGGTGCAGCTAGCTTGATGGTTGCTCCAAGCAGCGAGCAGAACAAAGGTGGGGAGACTATGGCAAGCCGATTGTGTCATTAATAGCTGGTGAAGATTCTCAGTCATCCAGGAAATGGTAAATTCAAAAAAGTTCAAGACAAAATCAATAAAGTATGAAGTATAATAAATAATCCAGTTGTTTTTGTCTTGAACTTTTTTGAATTTGTCATTATAGCCACATTTACCTATTACATGATACAGCAGCCTGCCTTACTACTACTACCACTCTGCTTCCATCTAGTGGCTGAAAATGGTACTGTTAAAAAATTCAGTCAAAATGAACGAAAACGTGTCATATCTCAGCCAAAAATTGGTTTATAAAAATGGTTTAAAAAAAATCCATAAATACGTCACTTCGGCCTATAAATTCCAGGGCATGTAAATTATGGGAGGAAAAAAACTGTAACTTATAGGCTGAAAAACACGGTAGCTTACCATAAAATGTGCTAACTTGTCTTCATCATACATACCGGTATTCATCTTATCAGTTATTTATAGCAAATATTGTAATTTTTGCAATGGGTTTAAACATTTTAGCTTATGGCTAATTTGCAGTTCTTTGCTTCTGTTTCAAAGCAAGCTGTTCTATTTTAAAATTCACCCGACATGTCTTTTCCAAAGGTTGACATTTATGAAAATTAATAACTTTCATGTATTTGTATAATAAACCATATGTGACACAGCTGGGCCAAGAATAATCAGTCTTGACCTTGTGAAACAAATTGCTTTGTTTCTGAACTCTGTCGTAGTCTTTTGCAGTCTTACAACTAAAATCTGAATCAAGTGCGTCCCAGTTGTATTTAAGTTTCAGCCTCTTTCTCAAAATGATTTGAAAATGGCTCTTCAAGTGCATTTTTGACCAGCTCTGGACATCTTTTGTTCTGTTGCAGAACTGCAGCGAGCGCTTCCAGTACAAATACCAGCTGCGTTCCCACATGAGCATCCACATCGGACATAAGCAGTTCATGTGCCAGTGGTGCGGAAAAGACTTCAACATGAAGCAGTACTTTGATGAGCACATGAAGACACATACTGGTGAGTCAAAGTTGGGGGACGGTTTAATGATTTTGACCTTTAAATGACCACTTTTAATTTTCCTATTTCTAAAAGTTTAGCAGAATTAGTGGCAGAACTCTGTTTCACATGACGTAACTCACATGCTCAAAGTCTCTGAGAAGCAAATGAATTAGGCAACATGACTAGTGAGCTGGGTGACGTGTCTGGCACGCCACTCCTGAGCTACAAAGACCAGTTTGATCTGATTGGTCTGATCAGGACCCTCGCTACTCTTCAGGGTCTGTTCTATAGGTATCTGAAATTTGGAAAAAAAAACTTAAATTTCAAAGGACAAGCTCAGAAATACCATTAAACAAATCTACCTTTTTTCACTGTTTGGTTACATACAAGTATTCAAGTGCAGCTGAAAGAATTTCTATGTATTAAAAAATATCTAACTAGTAAGAAACAGGAAGTTTACTTTAAATGTAATGTTATTATAATAGCTGTACGTTTCAAGTGTTTCTAAATGTATTGAGTGTCTTCTGTTCTGCAGGCGAGAAACCGTACATCTGTGAGATCTGCGGGAAGAGCTTCACCAGTCGGCCCAACATGAAGCGCCACCGCCGCACCCACACGGGAGAAAAGCCGTACCCCTGCGAGGTGTGCGGCCAGCGCTTTCGCTTCTCCAACATGCTCAAGGCCCACAGGGAGAAGTGTTTCCACATCACCAACCCCCCGGTTCCCACCTGCAGCGTGCCGCTCGGCCTCGACCAGCCCCTTGTCTCCCAGGCCGTGGACCCCTCTGCTCAGGTCCAGCTGGTCACGCCGACCTCTGCCTCCAGCCCCCAGCTCCTCCACGCCAACCAACTGTCTCTCCCCCTGCTGCACTCCATGGGGGGGCTGCCTCCTGCCTCACATTTACCCCCACCTCCTCCCTTGTTCTCTTCTGGTAGGATGAACACTAATAACTAACAAATCTCTGTAGCATTTGAAGCACTTTGTTACTTTTCATTTAGTTTGTTTGGAACAAGACTCAGTGGGAGATGCACCTCAGTGACACAAACACAGAGGGAAGAACTAAAAAACACAGAGACATTAACACATTTAGTTCTTTTACTCATCTGAATACAATATAGAACCTTCAAGCCCAGTAGAACCAGTTCTGACCTGGGTTTGGGTGAGATTTCCCAACAATTCAAACATCGACTTAGACTTTTGCACAAAGAAAAGATTGTAGCTTCCTCTTCAAAATAGGAGCAAGAATTTTCTGAGCTGTACAGAAATAAGGATGTGAATCAATTTTATTTGTAAGTTTTCTGCCAAAATGTAGCAAGCAGTTACGATTTGTCGCAGCAATAACCAAACGCTGGTTTGATTTCAAACACCTACATGTTTGTGGCCTATAACTTAACCTGTCCAAGTTAAATGATGGAAAACAGCATTTATAGTCAACCCTGCACCTTATATTTAACCCCACTGATATTTAAAATGTACTCTTAAACTGTTTTGTTTTAATATAAATGTGATTGTGTGTCATTTGTAGCACGTGGCGTCAGTTTTTAGGAGAAGTTGTGACGTGTGGCTGAAAAACGCAGTTTGTGTTGCTAGTTCTGAGTGAGTTACGGAGCAGAAACTGAAACTAATTATCATCAGATCAGCAAACTCTTACTTGATTTTCCATAGGTTAAGAAAAGAAAACTATTTTTTTAAATTCAACCTTTATTTATACAGGTTAGTCTCATTGAGTCGCGAGGACTCATTTACGAGAGAGACCTGTTTTAAACAAAGAACACGGATGAAGTACAGACAACGAAAATTAAAAAAGATTCTGGAACTGTTTTAGCTCGACAATAAACAACTGTTTCGTCGGCATAGAAATGTAAGGATGCATCTGACCTACATTACTTATGTAGATTGTAAAAAGGGTGGGTCCTATGACTGAGCCTTGTGGTACACCATTGTTGACAGATAGCTGGAAGAAGTACTATTATGTTGAACCCATTGTCTCTGATCTGAGAGATTATTTAGTGAACCAACCAATGGTGTAGGCTGAGAAACCAATTTCTGAGAGCTTATGACATAAGATGACATGGTTTTCTTTATATATTGATCGATTCTGGCTAATAATAGGCTTTTAGTAATATCATCTACTCAAATCTACAGTATAGTTGCACTAAATACTGAATCTTAATGTTATTCTTTTTGTTGCAAACAGCTTATTTTTCAACTGAACATTATCTGTTTTAATCCAAAGACCAAACCTCCTGCACCACTTCCTACCTTCATAAACATTTTATAAATGATTCATTACTTTTGAATGAAACTTTCATTACATTAGGCTAAATTTTTGACTAGATGTATGTAAAAATACAACATTTTTCTTTTTCATTTATTCCTTATTGTCACATGACATGTTATATTCAGCTGAAAGGGCATTTCTGACAAGTACTCAGTGTTTAAACTTAAAAATAAGTTTAAAAAAAATCCTGAACAGTAAAGACAAACAAGAAATCAGTCACCATGGCTCTTTTTATTTAAAGTACAGTAACTTCTTATTGATGATCTAAGTGTGTGTGTATGTGTGTGTGTGTGTGTGTGCAGCATAAATGCAAATAATTTCCAAATTTGTTTAGTTTCTCTGCACTATTAATGCGCTCCCCTTCACTTTATCTTTATAAACTTCTGTCCACTGTTACATTATCTGTATAAACTGTTCAGATGTCTTAATGTATTGTTTGTTTGTTTGTTTGTTTACACGAGAAGTTCCCACATGCTTCCCAGATGGTACTATGGAAATTTGAAGTTCCTGAAGGCTTTTGTAAATGTAACAAGAGTTATGTAGTTTATATTTCAAAAGTTATTTGAGCACCTTTAATGCAGACTAATATCTGAACATTATTTCATAAAAGGATAATGGTACATTAGATTTTTTTTAACAATCTTCAAAGTCATGTGCAAAACATGTTTTATTGTATTTTAGTTTTTGATTTGCAGCATTTGTGCACAGCCCAGTCTGAGACCGGCTTTCAAAATGAATTACCGGTATGTAGTTGTTGAATTATATTCCGAGTGTGACTCAATCTGGTTTAGCATCAGTGAACAGTGAGCTTCAGTGTCCTGATGCATGCTGAATAATCCAGGTAGATAAATCTAACAAGATTGAGTCAGCTCCTCTGGACAGCTCGACCCATCCAGAGGACCTGACTCAACCTTAAGTGAGCATTGATCTAAAGAGAATTAAACATTTATCAAAGCTATATTTATTTGTAGAGATAATTTCCCACAGAAAGGAAACTTGGTACCACTTTACAATAAGGCTCCCCTTATAGATAGCTAATAAATATGTTATTAATTTCTCTATAAACAGTTTATAAATCATTAATAACTGCTTATAAAGCATTAATTAAGGGCGAGAAGGAGACAAAACTGACCAGTTGCTTGTCAAATAGTGAGCCAAATCGGTTCACCCATATATTTTATCTAGAGTTGTTATATTAAACATTTAAGTTACTACCTTGTAAGCACAATAAGCATTTGAAAACCTACTTTTTAGCATATAATATTGCACAAGTATCTACAACTAATATTATATGCTAAAAATAGGTTTACAAATGTTTATTGAGCTTACAAGGTAGTAACTTAGTCTGAAATGTTTAATATAACAACTCTAGATGAAATAAATAAGTGGCAGATTTGTCTCACTATTTGGCAAGAAACTGGTCAGATATGTCTTTCTGTCACCCTTAATTAATGCATAATACACATTTATTAATGATTTATAAAGTGTTTATAGAGGAATTAATAACGTATAAACTATTTATTAGCCATCTATAAGGGGAACCTTATTGTAAAGTGGTACTGGAAACTCAAATAAGAGTTGAAATTAAATTGCTCCTAAAGTAAAATGTGCAAAAGAGAACAAAAATAAAGGATTAAAAACTCTTTAAAAAAAAAAGTTGCATTTCCTAAAAATGTTTTTGCCATTTTGTGACATTTGACTGTTAAGAAGTGTCGAGAAAGAGAATTGTGCTTAAAACAAAACATTACAATTCATGAATTGGCTCAGGCTGTTCCTGTAAAAAATATTTTACCTTCTTAATTACGCAGCACTATTCTAAGACATTACTGTGGTGTGTGTTTGCCTTACAAATGGAGAGTTCATGAGACTTTGTTGCATGGATAGTGATAGCAGCTGATTGTAAAGGAGAAATTGTGGTGAACACTACTGATTTATGCACATTGAATTTTATTTTGTCATGCTCAACCAATCACAGGCACACGTATGGTGATAATAAATAAGGACGGGTGGGAAATGATCCTTTTCAAGTTTTATTGAAAAAGTTGAGCCTGTTTAGGTTGTGCAGTCAACAGGAATGAGCAACACTTGGTGCTGTATTTGGTTTAGTTGTTGGGTGTCGGAGAAGATCCTGGATCAGATCTTGGATCAGATCTTGGATCAGATCCTGGATCAGATCTTGGATCAGATCTTGGATCAGATCCTGGACGGTGTTTTGTGTTGTGAGGCCTCTTGCACAGTTAAAACTGCTTCATTTTGTCCAACACTTAAACGTTAGCTCCATATGAGACGTTAGTTTTTACGATGTTACTTGCCACTTTGTATGATGGGAGTTTATTTCCATTAAAAGAGCACTTTAATTTCCAAATAGGGTTTAAAAAAGTGAAGTTTTTTCCAAAAAATATAACAGCAAACCAACTGAAAGGATGCATGTTTGTGTGTATGACAGATCTGAATACAGTACACTTTTTAACAAAAATGTGTCTGTCAAACATCAACAAACTGTACTCTGCGAAAATAACTCTTAGTAAATCCACTTGGAATATATATAAATACAACGTTAGAAGATATGTACCATTTGCTGGACACTTGCTGTAGAAAACAGACTTTGTTCCACCTTATTTAAAGTCAAAAACTGAACTTTTTAAACAAATTAATTCTGATTCATGCTAAAAATAAATAAAACGTGTCCAGATCTTTATGATCCGCCAAATCCTAAGAAGAAATCAGTTTGCTATCTTCTTCAATTCAGCTTTAAAGTTGAAAGAGAGTAATGTTGAAATTTCTACAGTGAGATGAGAAATCTTGCAGTAAGAGTCTTGTAATATTTTGTTTTATAATTAATAGCCAAATTATTCCTTATGGAAGCTAAAAGCCAAAGGCTTTTCTTAGGTGGTCATATCTTTCCTTGAATGATTTTTTTTTTTTTTTTTTTGTAATTTGTTGGGTGACGTGACACCCACAGACCGTACTCACTGTTTAAATATATGTGACAAACCTATATTAAGTAACCTTTGTTTTGTTATAATTTACTGTCTTATTTTATTTCTGTCTTCTGAGGATTATATGTACAGTTACTTAAATTTTGTGTACATCGCACAAGTGATGTGTCCCTTCTTGTTTAGACCTTGGGGATGCCAAAAAAGTTGCTGCAAAAGGTTCATTTTTGTCCCATGTGCATCCTTTAACCCTGAAAGTCGTTCTCATCAATTTGCTGAGGTTAACTTTTAGAGTTAAAGGCAGGAGAGAGGATGTGAGGTTTTTAAGAATGGCATTTTCAGAAGTGAGGGTTTGTAGGAGCAAGTGTTTTATTGTGTTGTTTGGGGTTTAGCTGCTAAAACATAAATGTGTGTCCGAAAAAATGTCATCTTGTGGCCTTCACTCTTAATTATTGGAAATGTGCCATCACAAAACAAACAGCTCCATTGTTTTTTATGTTTATTTGTTTTTTTTTTTTTTTTTTTTTTGGGCCGGTTTGATTGAATGTATGGAGCACCAAAACTGACAAACATTACTAAATTAATCAAAATACAGTTTAAAAAGTTAAGAAATTCAAACTTCATATATTGAATAAATAAATAAACTTTATTTTAATAATTATAAATCAACAGAATTATCATAGTTCATCGTCTGTATATAATCTTGTATTTTGGGGAATATGAACGAACAGTACGTCCATACGAACAAGATTTCAGAAAATAACTTGGAATGATGTTCATTCTCACTTCAGCTTAAAATAAACTAAAGTGTAAAACTGAACTTTTCCATCTTAGGAATTAAACCAGTCAAAACAGACATGTAAAACTTTATGAATAAAATAAAATCTGAGCTCAGGTCTAATTCACGCTATCTCAATTATGATCAAAACTGACATTTCTTGTTGTTTGCACCTACTATCTTTGCACAAACAATGCTTTTAGTGAGACAGCTGAGATTTTCTTTTAACATTTTGCAAAATGGAGATTTTAAATTCAAAAACTGAAAAAATAAAAAATGTTTGCAGCCTTTTTTCTGCATTCTCTGCGCTAAAACCCACAACAACAATGGAGCCGGTTTTTCTCATCCTTCTCCATCTGTTTCATTCCATCCTGATTCTGTTGCCTTTAAACGTTAAGTGTTGGAAATGTTGATGCTTGAAAGGAAAATGAAATTTTTTTTTTTAAGTTTGAACAAGCTAAACATATTTCAAAGAATAAAATATTTGTTTAAAACCAATAAAATACTGTAATTTCCGCCGTACATGTCGCACCGCCGTATACGTCGCATCAGTCCAAATATGTCTTATGAAGTGGAAAAAAAACCATAAATAAGCCGCTTTTATTATGCGTCACCGCTGACGTGTCACATTTACATCCGCTGACAACCCGGAAACGTGGGCCGGTGTTGTGCCAAAAATGGACTGGCTGCCAAATGGCAGCCATGAGAGCGTGCACAGGAGGACTTTAACAAGAATTTAACAAGATTAACACTTAAAAACAATCATTTGTTTGCTCAACATTATAGCAAAGGTGTTTCTCAGTTTAACTTTTCCTTAGCACTTTAATGGTCAAATTGGCTGCATTTCAAAAATTGATTTGTGGAAGTGGGAGCGCGGAGAGAGAGGACTTGCTGTGCACTTTGTCGAAATTTAACAAGATAACCACCTAAAAACAGTTATTTGTTTGCTCGACATTATAGCAAAGGTGTGTCTCATTTTAACTTTGCCTTAATAAATGCACTTTATTGGTTGAATCAGCTGCATTTTGCCTGGGCAGCACAGCGAAATGCAGCTGATTTGACGTTTGCTCCAGGAGTTCCAGAGCGACAGGAGGGTGGTTTAGTATGGCAAACCAAGTGTCTCATTAATAAACATGTTTACCTATTAATGACACACTTGGCTTGCCATATTTGTAGTGGGCCCTCTAGTGGCTGAAAATGGTAGTGTTCAATATTTTCCATGTCAGAATGAATGAAATCGTCAGATCTCAGCCA
>JARVGS010000761.1:19263839-19275265 GCA_031762315.1 Hypsolebias antenori | reverse complement strand
GCGTATACGGCCGCCATGTGCTTTCTGTTTCGGTATCCGGCTAAATCGGTATCCGGCCAGGCCGTTAGAACGGAACTCGGCCGGAAACCGAGGATCACCTATAGGCTATATATATATTTATTTATTTATTTATTTATTAGGGGTGCTGAGTTAAAATGTAGGGGTGCTTGAGCACCCCCCAAAAGAGGCTAAAATCACCACTGTTTCATGATCTGATGTCTCATCTCCCCTCAGCTGGCTCTAATTTGTCCAATGTACCAGAACAAGAGTTTATAGTCAAGTCTTTAATGATCTTGTGTTTTGTGTACGTTCGTTCTTCCTCATACTCACAACTGGACACTTCAAAGATCCAGCTGGCGGCCCAGACCACAGCCAGACCCAACACAGAGCTGTAGGAGTAGATCTCATACTTGGGAAGAGCAGCTTTGATCCCCATGCTGATGAAGACTGTGGACGAGCGCTAGAGGCTGATGAAGACACACCACAATCTCAGGAGGGATTTCTCTTTCATCTGCACAGCTAAAGACGAGTTCACTTCTGAAACACGGCGTTCGCCCACTGGCTCTTATTCAGATGCCATGGAGGAGAGAGGGTATTCTGGTGATCTACAGTCCAGAACCAGATGTTGTGAGTTTAAAACTAAAAGTATGATTCAACGATAAAATGCCTCTCCTATTACTTGTTTCAATTTTAAAGGCCAGGTTTACTTAATTTAGATAGGCTGAGTGCCATGTGTGAACTCGTAGTTCAAATTAAAGGAAAAAATATTTATTTTTAGCACTTAAAAGATAAAAACCAACAAGCTGAAAGTGTTAAAACCAATTATGTGTACTTCATCTTACCCATACAAGTCCATTTTGCAATGCATTTCTTGCATTTAGGCATAGAAAACACATTTTATTATCTCATAAGTGAATCAAACCAAATCATTAAGCTCACACCTGGGTAAAGTTAATAATCATTTAAAAATGTACTGACAGCGGGTCAGCTGCACAAACTAAGCTAACCCCAAGTGCACTGATAAAAAAAAAACATGTTTGCAATAATGCCATTTTCATTTGTTTCTTTACGGTTTCTGGATTTATTCTGCAAAGAATCTGAGAATTAATGCTATAGGCTAACTTTAGCTTTAGGCTAGGTGTTAGCCAACACATGTAAACTGGTATAAAGACTGTGATTTATTATAATCTACCGTAAATAGATCATTCTGTGTCACAACAAAAGGGGAAAAATAAGTTTCTTATTGCTATTTAAATTTAAAACATTCCATCTTGTGCGATGCTTTAAAGTTTCAGTCCACCACATATTAGTCATATGCAGCAGATTTTACATTCCTTAGACATTAGAAATTGTTTCAATAGCACATTATACCTGAATATGTCCTTTAATAAATGCAATGTAATAAAAAAAAATCCTACCACATTAATTTGTTTTTCCCTTTCACATACAAATTGTTTTCCCATAATGCTGCAATAAAATGCACCTCTTAACATCCTAATCATGCAGAAATTTGACTTTTGACATATTTATGAAGAACAGTGGAGGTCAGAGGGGCTGAATATAATAAGAAGGCATCAACAAAAGGCAGCTGCTGCTATTTTTAACTAAACAACTCTTCTCCAGTGACTATGCACCATAGCAGCCTGTTAATGTAAAATAATAAGCTCGAGCTGCTTTGTCCTGCAGAATAAGACAATAGTATTTTTTATGCAAATAAAACAAACATGAAGTAAAAACCTGCTTTTGTCCTCACATTGTCCAGTTGAGATGCCTGCTGCTGAAATGCCACCCGGTCATGCAGTTCAGCCTGTCCTCGGCACCTGTTGTGATACTGACCTTGAACGCAGCAGAGAGCCCAAAGTTGTTCAAAAGACATTTTCAGATTTTTTTTTTTTTGCTCAAATGAAAATGTCAAATAAGACAAAATTAAAAAAGAAGTCAATGTAGACCTTTTGAAGTGCAGTGAATCCACGGGGTGTGACTCCCTGAGAGGGATATGCCAGCAGTTGAAGGTGACAGGATGTATTTATACTTTGATCAGTGACAGTAGGGGTGGGACAAGAGGCGTGCTAAATCAGTACAACAGACTATAACTGGTTATTATCAGACTCCTTGTGGAAGGTGACACATTTTATTTGTCCCCAAGAAAAAAAAAATCAAGATCTTTTACTCCACCACACATAAAACACTGAAGACGTGTAATCATTTTCACAATATTCTACTGAAATATTCTTATGTTGCTCATTTTAACAAGTCTCAACAGGTCTCATAAACTGGTCTCTCTTGTAAACGAGTCCTCGTGACTCAATAAGACTAACCTGTATAAAGGCTGAATGCATTATTTTCCTCGTTGCCAGATCTGTTGTGGGAAGGTCTAAGCCTGCTGTCATTTTGAACCAGTCCCATATTTCCTGACATTCTGGTCCATGCACTAGAACACCATAGAGTATCTAACCATTTAATTCAAATACAGTATACAGTTACGCTGCACAAATGTGCATTGTGTTGGATAGTGAATCAGTCTTGTATGGTTAATACTGTTGGAAACGGTACAACACAGTGAAGTGCAATGATTTCAATTTGGTTGTAGACCTAAAGGAATCTTTGCAACAGCTGCATGTTACATATATACTGTATTTATACATGAATAGACTGAAATTGATGAGTTCAGAAACAGAATATTCCCCAGTGACAGAAAAACAGATGGTTGTGAAATGTTTTAACTGCAGTTCTGACACCAAAGCTGTTGAGTATTTTTAGGTGACAAAACTTTTAAAAACTCACCTGTTTCTTGACATTATCTTCCAGTTCAGCTCCATCCTGACATTTAGAGGTGTTTGGATCTTTACAGTTATTACACAACTGAGCAAAAAGCTAAATTCATTATTTCAACAAGAAAATTGGAGGTTATGAATATAACCAATGTTCCCTGTGGGAGGGAAACGACTCGAGGTACAACACAGTAGTATGGGGATTGCGCCCTCGCGAGACAAACCCAAAGAAGTTTCTTTCAACACGCCTGTAAAGGCAAATTAGACTATTGTATACTCAGGATGCAGCACATTCAATGTAGATCCATGCTTCATACAAAACTTTTAATATAGAACCTTGGATTAAGAGACTAATAAATTAACCCCACAGGATGGCATGAACACCAACTTGTTGCAGCTTCTGTGTTCATACATGTTTTCAAACACCTGTATTTTGCTCAGTAATGATGGTATTACTTATTTTAGAATACTCAGTGTTCAAAAATACCATCTCTAAACTAGGCCTGTCACGAATACAAATTTTGCTGGGTGATTGTCTCAGAAATCATTGCAATTAATAATATTGTTTGAAATTTGACATTAGAAATTACTGTAAAATTCAAGAAGAAATGTTTGTTTTTGAGTGTAGTACCTTTTTTTGACCACTAGATAGCAGTATAAGATGGTTTGAAACAAAGAATGGTTAGTGAGGGAGCGAGCAGTGAGCGTCTTTATGAAAAATGGGAGGGAGGCCCTTTGACGTCTCCGGTTCTCAAAATGGCGGACACTCAGTGTGGTTTGAGCTCTTTAGCATTTTTACTACAAAGCTTTTTATATATATATATATATATTTAATCAGTAGTTCTCAACTTTTATGCAGAGAAAAACAACTTTTTACACAAAGGCACGAGTTTCAGCCGTGAATTTTGGAGCTTCCGACAAGACAGACAGGTGGGCCTGTTAGCTTAGCTTGTAGCTTAGCTTCTCAGTTTAGCTGCTTTTAACAATCCAAAAAACATGATTTTGGATGATTACAAGGATTTTAAAGAGAAAAGAGAAAGGGAGGGGTCAGTGAAAAGCACCGGAGTTGAGCCTTTTGCCATCCAGTGTCTTCAGTGGAGGGAGACGCGAACAAATGATAGACGATAAATGAAAATGAGGTTTATAATTTTCATTTATCATGCGATTGATTTATTGTGACAGGCCTACTCTAAACTTGATTCTGACTTTGAGCTCTTTCCATTTCATGAAACTGCTTTAGTGTGAGTGAAGATTATACACAGCAAATATTAGAACATACTGCAAACCCAAAAGCAGGTACTAGTAATTTTTCACTGACCTGTTACTCCAAACAAAAATAACATCCCGTTTACATCTTTAGGTGACAACAGCATCAAAGCAGTCAACTTTTTGCAAACTGCGTTAATGCTTTGGAAAAAGCGTTTTATCCTAAGTGCCACTTTCTCATGATGTATGACAAACAGCTACTCTGTCAGTGACATTATATTAATTATTATTTTAATGATGGCAGGTGCAGTGAATGTCCTTAAATCTAAAGCTTCATAAGAGTAAACACAGCAGTGGCTTGTCGGTGTCCAGTAAGTGCTGGATGCTTTTATTGGAACTGTTAAATAATCAATCGGCCTGAAAACTGGAAAAGTGGAAGTCTCCTTCCACCGATACCCTGGTTATATTTTGTCCCTTTTAGAAACATGTTGAAATAGTCACATGAAAGAAGTCCTATGCGAGCTTCTCCACTGCTCCAACATTTGTTAAATACGCAGCGTTTTAGTGATTAAAGTGGAGAACGCACTGTGGCTCATCACAGTCGCAGGATTCTTCCTGGTGCTGCCTTTGCATCAAATGTGCATTTTTACGTAGCAAGGTTTACTCTTCGTGTTGATCCTTTTTGCTGGTCTCCTGTCCTTCAAAGATGGGGTACTTGCTCTCCACTTCAGCCCATGTTAATGTACCGTTGGCCAAATCCCGAACGAGCACAGGCAGCTCACTAACCTGAGGAAGGAGAAGAGGGTTTACATGATGATGATGATGATAGTCTGTAGAACTGTAAAGGAGTGCAACATTTAATAAACATTTCAGGAATTAAAAGAATCGACTCAGAAACTCAGTGTTGAACAAAATCAAATATAAAACTAATGAATAAATAGAGTAACTGCTCTTGATGGGACATACGCAATATTTTACCCCCCTTTGTTAAACTAATATTAACAATAAACTTGTCTCCACAAGCTGCAACCATCTGACTCAGGAATAGAAAATATTCTGTAAATTTAGTTTTTTTATTCTTCTCTTTAAGGCAGGAATGCAAAAAGTAATAATAATAATAATAATAATAATAATAATAATAATAATAACAAAAACTCTAGAAATTTCCTGGAGAAACTTTGACGGGGACTGCCAGGCTGCTGCCGATTAAACATTGTGATTTGACAGAACTGTGTTGTAGTTTGCTCTCATCTATCATTAGGCCTGTCACAATAACAAATTTTGCTGGGCGATTAATTGTCTCAGAATTTATTGCGATAAACAATAATATTGTTTGAAATTTAACAATAAATAATTGTCAAAGTTTAGAAAAAAATGTTGATTTGTTTGGGGTGTAGTACCATATTTGACCACCTGATGGCAGTATAAGACTGTTTGAATCAAAGGATGGATAGTTGAGCAGCGTGTCTCTTTAAGTAAAATGGGAGGGAAGGCCCTTGACTGACATGGGTCAACATGGTGACATAGTGAACATTCGGTGGATTGAGCTCTTTAGCATAGCATTTTTCACACAAAGCTTTTAATAATTAAAAAAATAAATAAATCAGTAAGCAAGTTTGCAGCTTCTTTTTTCAGAGAAAAACTACTTTTTACATGAAGGCACGGGTTTCAACCATGAATTTTGGAGCTCGACAAGATAGAGGTTTTTTTCCGGAGGTCGGCCTCTTAGCTTAGCTTCTCAGCTTAGCTGCTTTTAACGATCCAAAAACGTGATTTTGAATGATTAAAACAGATTTTAAAGAGAAAAGAAAAGGGAGAGGTCAGTGAAGGGCACTGGAGTTGAGCGTTTTGTCATCCAGTGTCTTCAGTAGAAAGAGAGAGACAAGAAGAAACGATAAAGCCGGTAAATGAAACTGAGGTTGATAATTTTCATTCATCATGCGATTAATTGATTTATAGTTTATCGCGACAGGCCTAATTATCTTCACTACACCAAACTTGAGCTGAATAGCTCTAAAAACGGCTGTTATCGTTCCTTTTTAGCTAAGGTGGCCATCTTGGAGTTTTGATTTGGATCTAGTACGTGATAGGGAGTGTTCTCAGCTATAACCTCACCAACTTTCAGCTCAATATCTCAAAGAATGACTGAGTTATAGTTAATTTTGTGTTTGCTGAGGTAGCTGTGGCAGCCATCTTGACGCAAAATGGCTCCAAATGTTAATCAATTCTAGATATTTATCTGATGATTACTTTCTGTAAGTTTCAAACAAATACAACAGTGACTTTCTGTTTTCTTCAGGGACCTCTACATATATGTCATGCGACTTGACAGCAGCAGTTGGTGTGAGGAGTGTTTTCCTCATTCATTTCCTATGGGGAAATATGGCATCTTTGTTAGCAAAATACGTTGCCATGGTAACTCAAAACGCCCCAAAAAAAGTAATCGCACACATCACGGTGCTGAGCCGGTCGTATTGATGTAACAATTGTCAGGGTACACGTTGAGGTTCGGGCCACATTAAAATTCCCTGAAGAGTGTAATAAGGTTAAGAAACCCAACTTGGGTGGATAATAATAGATGTCTGCATATACTATGCAGTCCCCAATAACCAAGTGGCACCTCAAATCCCTAAAACAAACAGCAAAGCTGGTCATGGGAGGGGAAATACTCTGAATATTTGATATTGGGAGTTCAATTTAAAAGATTTCTTATTATATCTTTAAGTATGTGAAGATTGGCTCTGCTGTATTAGTTTGACCATACTGGACAAGACTTTAAATCACATATCCTTAAATCCAAGACATCTCAGGATAGCATGAAGCTCAAATGGTGAGGAAAAGGAACTGCTGCTGTACCTCGGCCCTGATTTGCCTCATCGAGTCGCGGTCCCTCAGAGTAGCCGTGTGAGGCGTCTTATTCACTGTGTCAAAGTCGATTGTGATGCCAAACGCCACTCCGATCTCATCCGTTCTGGCGTAGCGCCTTCCAATGGATCCCGAGGAGTCGTCCACCTTGTGAGACACGCCGTTTTTGGTCATCGCCTCGGCTGAGAAGAGAAACAAGGGTAACTGCACTGCAACACTTAATTCTAATACAAACAAGGCATCACGTGGACACTTACACAATTCCTTAACGAAGGGCATGAACTCTTGATTTTGGCTCAGAGGTAGAACAGAACATTTGTAAGGAGCTACAGTGGCTGGGAAGCTAAAATACTGTTTAAAAAAATAAAAGAGAGAAACCAGGCATCTATTTATTGCAATAAAAATTTCAAAGTTAAAAATACATGTGTATATATATATATATATATATATATATATATATATATATATATTTAACCCAAACATCTGGTGAAACGACAGCGCTTACTGTTCTTTGTTCATCTCCTTCTCGGATATGGAATGTGTGTTCAAAGATGATGTACATGATCCTACCGATGCCAAAGGAGGGCTCGATTACACTGGGAACAACCTCCTCCACTGCACACAACAAACACCGAGGTTACAGAAAGTCTCTACAAATTCATCTTCTGCTCCTCAGGAGTGCGTCTCACCATGCAGAGTCTTCTGGAATCGCTTCACGCCGACCATGTCTTTTGTAAGTTTGAACGTCTTGCCTTCTGTCTCGATGGTGAACTCTCTGTGGAGCAGAAATTAATTTGACCGGTTCTGATCATGTACAGTAAAATCTGTTAGAAAGACAACCTCGTGAGAGTAGGGGTGGAATAGACTAGTCGACTAGTCTATTCTAGGGCGTTTTACGAGTTATTTAATTTCACATCGACTAGTCACAGTCAGTGGGTGTGTCACATGATCAGCTAGGCTGCTGGCTACAAAACTGATTCTTCCAAGCACATTGAAGGCGAAGAGCAGGAAAAGTCTTCCCAGACAGGTAGAAATTCATCAACAGTGCAGAAGTGTTTCACTAAAGCTTGTTGTTTTTAGTTTAATTTTATTTAATTCACTAAATAAAATAAAAACAGGGGTGCACACCAACGGAGAATCCACCGCGCATCACCCGCGGTGTGCATCTCGCACCACCACCGGTAGAGAATCTCAACCGCCGCGGTGGTTTACTTTATTCAGTGGATTCAATTAAATAAAACTAACTTTTGCAGCTGAATAATAGTTTTGGTTTTCCTGTGACTTATTTGCAGCATGATAAATCGTAGGAGGATAAATATGTACTCCCAATGTTTTGTTGTTCTTTTATGTAAATAATTCTCTTTTTTTGACATCTTGAGTTCCTATGATGTCATCAACTAGTCAATGTCGACTGATTATCATGTTAATGTCGACTTGTTTAAAAATATGTAGTTCAACCCCTAATTTTGAGTGGCCAACAAAAACAACAACCAAAAAAGTATATATTTTTTGCCATACAAGTCATAACTTTTTGCATAAATTTGCAGGTCCTGTGACTTATACACCGAAGCAACTGATATGTTTTTTCCAATATGAATAAGGCAATTTTGGGCTGAGATCTGACAATTTCATTCATTCTGACATGAAAAATATTAAACACTACCATTTTCAGCCACTAGAGGGCCCTCGAGTAATATGGCAAGCCAAATGTCTCATTAACAGGTAAAAGTGGCTATTAAAGAGACACTTGGCTTGCCATAGCAGACACCTTTGTCTCGCTTCGGAACTCCTGGAGCAAACGTCAAATCAGCTGCATTTCACCTAGGTGGCGACATGCAGCTGATTTGACCGTCAAAGTTCATATATTAAGAAAAAGTTCAACTGAGACACATCTTTGCTCTAATTTTGAGCAAACAAATAATTGTTTTTAAGTGTTAATCTTGTTAAAGTCCTCCTGTGCATGCTCCCGCGGTCACCATTTTGGCAGCCATTCGATTTTTGGCACAAAACCAGCCCACATTTCTGGGTGGTCAGCGGTGACCATTATACATGTGACTTATAAGGCGAAGCGACTTATTTACCTTCCCCCCCCCCACTTTATTAGACATTTGGGGACTGCTGCGACTTACATGGCAGTGCGACTTGTAAGGTGGAAAATACGGTACTCACCCTGTTTCGTTGAGCAGCGCCTCCTGCTCTGTAATGAAGCATTCGTCACACACTGCAAGATACTCCATAGCTAGCTTAGCATCCTTCTTATAAGCCTTTCCAATGGCTCCTTTATTAGGCTCAAACTGGACAACATTTACAGTTATGTGTGGAGAAGTTAAGGACAAATGCTGCTGAGTACAACCAAAATATTTCCAGATTTTTCTTCAGTGATAAAATCTGTTCCAGTTTAAGGATATGGGTTCTTTGAGAGGCTTTTCAGCAACCAGAGGGACCTTTGTGGCTCGTGCGTGACATTTCAGATCATAACAAGACCGGTCAGCACAGCCCACGATTTCAATCCAGCCCTGCAACAGACAACTTTTGTTATTTTGAGCAACAGTATGACAACAACCTCATAAGCATGAAGCAGTGTAGTTTAACATACATAGGAGGTTTTGGCTTCAGCGTCCCAGCAGTCACAGGCGTAATGAGCCATTTCGTTGTCCATGTGCTGTCGGAAACGCAGTTTATCTTTGGCAATACCCACTTTAGTAAGGTAGAGGTAGATCCTCCCAATGAAGTATCCCAGGACGGAGTTATTGATCACTCCCTGAATATGGCAATAAAAACGTCCCGTTTCAGTTTAAATGAAACGCCCAGTAAACCAATACGATCTGTTTCCAGGTTCTTACTTGATTCACAGCATCTCCCAGATTCATAATTTCAGCCGACTGGCCACTGGTCTGAGCTTTGGAGGAGTACAACGTGATGTTCAGGTCGGCTACATTAGAGAATTTAGGATGGTCCTTCTCATTTGGATCCACAAAGTGTTCGATCTCAGCCATGGTGAACTCCCTGCACAGAGAAGTGGAGGAGTTCTGGAGTTGGTTTTAAGTTTCTTATCTCTAACAGGACTGTTTCAAAGTGTAAAAACAGTAGTGAAGCCAGAGAATTTCCTCACCTGACACGGATGAGTCCAGATCGAGGAGAGATTTCATTTCTGAAGGAGTTTCCTATCTGAGCAGCAGCGAAGGGAAGTTTGCCCTGATTGAACTCCAGGAGGCGCTTAAAATTAAGAAAGATTCCCTGAGCAGTTTCAGGCCTCAGGTAGCTGCAAATTAATTAAAAAATACAATCTGTGTCAAAAATCTAACTCGTCACCAACTCCCTTCACGGTTTGCATTTGATCATACCCTGGCATATTTCCTCCTGGTCCAATGGACGTCTGAAACATCAGGTTGAAGGAAATGGGAGGGGTGAGCTCGTTCCCAGTGGTCGGCGACTTGACGTTGTATTTGACAAAGAGGTCAGTCAACTCCTGTTGGGTGTAGTTGTCCAACTGAAACAAATTAAATACAATAAGTACAAATAAAGTGTCAAACTGTCTGATTAATTAAATTATTTTCTAAAGACTGACCTGAGTGATGACGTTCTCCATCTCTGTCTTCTTCTCGGCTGTGCACTTCTTATCAGACATCAGCTTCTGCAGATGAGCTGCAGGAGGAAGACAACAACGCAGGTAAAACAAGTTACAGTATCGTAAAATTACATAATCAAAACAACTCAACATCTTAAGTCATCACACAACGTTTTGATGTTACAACACAGGCGTGAAAACGCTTTTACCTTTGAGGAGGTGGTCAGCCCTGAAGCATTCACCATTCTTGACATCTTTCACCATGAAGTCGGCAAATTTTTCCACGTGTCCTGAAGTTCTAGTTGGGCCGAGAACACAAGTGATGAATAATCAGCCTCAACAAGGAAACGAGCCGTTTACGTTGCTGTCATTTCACTCGTTAAGAGTGTATCTGCAGCCGGGCTATGGAGCGCTGCAGTGGAGGCAGCTTCCATGCATAAAACTGCAGAAATCAATATGCGCCTGTTAAAAAACCCCACAGTTCAGCACAATGGAGCTGACTCTAGGAACCACCAGGTGCTTTTTATAAATAGTTGGAAGAAACAAACAACAAAAGATGGAATACAGTATGAAATATTGGTACCACTTTATAAAAAGGCTCCCCTTATAGATGGCTAATAAATAGTTTATAGATGTTGTTCATTCCTCTATTAACACTTTATAAATCATTAATAAATATATATTATGCATTAATTAAGGGTGACAGACAAAACTGACCAGTTTCTTGCCAAATCTGTTCACCTATATATTTAATCTAGAGTTGTTATATTAAACATTTCAGACTAAGTACATTGTATGCACAATAAACATTTGTAAACTTAATTCTTTAGCATATAAAATTGTACTTATCACTGCATTATAAGTATCTACGACTAATATTATATCCTATAAAAAATAGGTTTACAAATGCTTATTGTGCTAACAAAGTAGTAACTTAGTCTGAAATTTTTAATATAACTCTAGATCAGCGGTCTGCAACATGTGGCTCTGGAGCCACATGTGGCTCTTTGGTCCCT
>JARVGS010000761.1:19194186-19212833 GCA_031762315.1 Hypsolebias antenori | reverse complement strand
ATATATAAAGGCTTTAGAACACCTTCCCACACTCTTGCAATGTTCTAAGTTCTTAAACCTATGTCATTTTAACAACATACATACAGTTCTGTATATGTAGCTACTGAATTTTACTTATCAGGCTCTCCAGGACACAGCAACAGCTCTCGGTTCTGGTCCAACTCTGTTCTGGTCCAACTCTGTTCCATTTTTGCAGACCTACCCTGCAGCGACAAAACCCAAAATCATGTTCTAAACTCTTAAACCTACTAATTTTAACAACATACTTATGTAGTTACTCAATTTTACATATCAGGTTCTGCAGAACTAGAGCGGCTCGGTTCCAGTCCGACTCAAGAGATGAAAAAAGGTCCTAGTGGACTCCGGATGGAGCCTCAGACCTACGGTGGTGTGTCTCCACTTTGAGGTCCTCGTGGACTAGCTAGGATCTCTCAGGTTCACCGCTGAGTCTGTGGGTCTGGTTCTGGTCTGGTTCAGTGCAGCCCTGAGAGCTGAAGCACATTTGTTGTGGGTGCAGAACTTTGGTTGGCCGGCGCGGACCAGAGGTGGTCGATTGAGTCCAAGTCTGGATGAAAAAAGTCCAGATAGAGCCCCGGACCTACGGCGGTACGTCCCCGCTTTGAAGTCCTCGTAGGCCACCAGCTCTCAAGATTCACAGATGGATCTGGAGTTCCTGTTCTGCTCCGGTTCTGGTCCAGTTCGGAGGGTTCTGTGCAGCTGTCTGCACCAGGCACCGGAGTCACTGTAATAAGCGTCAAATTTGTCCAGTCCCATCAAAACTTTCCCTCTAGTATTTCAGCAGAAGGAAACAGGCCTTCTGGGCGGAGCCCTGTTGGCTTCTGGGAAATGTAGTTGTTATGAGCAGGAATACAGTGGAGGCTTACTGAGAGAAAACTACAAAATGGCAGCACCTTTCCAAAGTATTTCATTTATTCAGTAACTTTTTACTATACAGTACTGTATCCAGAACTGTCCCAATCTTGTAAGTTGACAATCGTGTCCTGTACAATTTTTTTTGTACAATGTTCACAAACCGCAATAGAGCGAGTCCGCGAAATTCATACCGTGATGTAGCGAGGGGCTACTGATCCAAAACAAAGACTGATTTGTGATTTTTAATGAAGACAAAATCGTATAAATTGTTATTTTGGGTGTTTCAGTCAGAGCAGGTTTGATTTTGCTCCTCAGTAGAGGTTGCTCAGTGGAGCTGCTCTTCCTGCTCCTGATTCATTCATCCCCATTAAATATTTAGACAAAACTCACACCGTCCTCGCACACGTAATGAATGACTTTAATATCTATTTTTAGGCTGAATTTTTCCCCTTTTGCGCATAAAATCAAAGCTACTTTTTTCTTTTTTCCTCCTCAGGTTCCGGTGCAGTCGTGGTTTGACGACATGACGGACACAGAGCTGCTGGATCTGATCCCTCTGTTTGAGGGTCTCAGTACAGAGGAGGACGTTTACAATTCTTTACAGAGCCTGAGGAACAGGTAGCAGATGGTTTCTCCTGCCTTGACTCTGCTGAACAGGAGCCTCTGTGTCCACCTTTGGTCCTTGGTATGAACATTTAAGACAAACTGGTACCACCCATCCACGGATCCACGGACTCTTACAGACAAATATATTACTGTATGTACATAGTTGATGTTTCTAAAAGGAAAAATAAGCATCAAATAATTTTTCTATCAGAAAAACAGTTTTACTATTCTATCAAGAAATATTTTAGTTACCAAAATCAATCACATTCATGGAGCAATTTGATCTTGTTTTTATGTTCTCCTTGCGTTGAGCAGTCTTACGCAGGCTGATGTTTCTGGTCTGAATATTGGTTCCAATACTGTGATTGACCTTTTCTTACAGAATGAAGTGCCTTCATTACTGTGCTGGTTTTGTTGTCGGGTTATGGGGTGCACATTTTTATTTTATTTATTTTTTTTGTATTCACTCCGATCTCCAGAATCCTGTCGTGTAAATCTTCAAACTGAAGTCAGCAACAATCCCATTTTGGGAACAGAGAAAACCGAGACAAGAAATTTACAGCAATTTCTGAAGAGTTGCTTATAAGCTCTAGACGATTACGTGGTTTCCAGTTTGGTAGCAATGAACTGTTGAATTTTACTGATTGTGTTCAATTCAATGTTTGACAGTGACTGTAAATTAAACACTGAAGCCCTATTTTACTTTTGTAAGAAGAAGACTTCGACGTGTGTGATCACTGTCCCAACAGTAAGTGTTAAACTAATGAAAGTTGAAAAATATTCAAAAAGTCTGAAGATTAGCTTAGATTCTATTTATTGAGGTAAAGGGTTTCGGGTGCGTTGTAAAGAAAGGCCGTTGGCGTTGTACTGTACAACATGATTAAAGTTGCAAGTTTGCACACTCTCCGTGTCTTCACAATGTCTTGACTTGAACGATTAAGAGTGAGTCTGAATATTAAGTAATATGAAAATATATATATATTATAGGGACAAGCTCATAGAAAGTAACTACAGACTTGATTTTCTAGGTGTGCGCCGCTTCACTCTCACTTTAGAACAGAATTGTGCATAAATATGATCCATCAGAATTATTCTTAAGACTGTAATTATGCAGTTGTTTTAGTGCCAATTAGCCCACATTGACAACAATTTGTACCTGCAAATTGATTAAAATAAAGAAATAAACAACATGCTGGATGTTAAATCAACCCTAATGATCCGTTTATTTTATCATGGAGAACTCTAGTACAATTTTAGTTGCACTGGCTCTATGTACACATGCTGCATGATCAGCTTGTGCATTTTAAAGCACCCATGGGTCTCAACCAGAAATGGGTGGAATGCCCCCCTCCAGGTCGGGAGGGGACTTTGCCTTATGTGGAAGAGTTCAAGTCTCTGAGCCTCTCGTTCATGAGTGATGATAGGATGGCGCGACGAACTGGGGCCTCATCATCAGTAATGTGTCAGTTCAATTAAATAAAAAAAATTAAAAGAGGCACGTACAGCATACATAAACATAAATACAAGATAAAATACATAAATAGAAAGAAAGTGCAATGGCAAGGTGCAAATGGGCAATGAGGTAAGTTTTGCAACTAAAGTCCTGTGGAATGGGGCAATGTATGCATGTATGTGTATGAGGGGTGGGTGTATAGGGTGTGAATGTATATGTATAGATAGAGGGGATCTGTAATTATATGAATATTAAGAAGCAGGACCATTTGTTTAAGAGCTGGACAGCCCCTGGGCACAAGGTAGCTCTTCTCCTCTGTGTCCTGCAGGCAGGGCAGCGAAGATGGCGACCTCATGGAAGCCACTCAAACGATGTGAAGAGTACTGTTTGATACGGTTCACTAACCTGCAAGTTACGTGTTCATAGACAACAGACGAGGTCTTAAGGGTTAATCTAATTATTTTAGAACAGTCTTCAGCAGGTGGATTCTGTTCCACTGGTAGAATGAAACCATCAGATTATGGAGAAGGTGATGATGCTCTCAATGATGGAGTAGTAAAATGTCTGGAGAATTATCTCACTTACTCCAAAGGAGTTGACCTTCCTAAGGATGCACTGCTTCTGGTGACACTTTCTGAAGATCTCCTCCATGTTGGTGGAGACTTTCAGCTGACTGTCAAAGATGGTACCCAGGTATTTAGTCCTCAACAAGCTCAAGAAGCTCTCCATGGATAGAGGTGGTGACTGCTGTGACCAGCGCCCTCTGCTGATGAGGCCGTTGTTTCAGTCTGTTGTGAGTCAAAAAGCGACGTTCTCGATTTTCTGGTCTGTCTACGTTCCGGCCCTCAGCTATGGTCATGCGGTTTGGTTCATGACCAAAAGAATGAGATCCCGGATACAAGCAGCTGAAATGGGCTTCCTCTGTAGGGTGACCGGGTTCAGCTTTAGAGACAGGGTGAGGAGCTCCATCGTCCCGTTGGGAGCTCAGAGTAGAGCTGCTGCTCCTCCACATCTAAAACAGTCAGTTGAGGAGGTTCAGACATCGGATTATGGACCTCCCTTTAGAGGTTTTCTGGGTTGGGAGGCCCCTGGGAAAACCCAGAAGTCACTGGAGGGGCGGTGTATGTCCTCTGGCCTAAGAATGCCTCAGGGTCCTCCAGAACAAGATGGAAAGTGTTGCTAGGGAGAGGAATGTCTTGATTTATCCCCTGGACCTGTTGCATCCATGACCCGACTACCGATAAGCAGAAGAAGATGGATGGAAATCAGATTTTTTTGGGTGTTCTCTGAAAAAGCTATGAAGAGTTAACATGCTACCTGTTGTGGATAACCCTTTGAGCAACCTCAGTTTGAAGACAACAAAGTCTAATTCTGACTGGACCGATGAGTTAACGGCTAATGTGAGAGAGGCCAAGACCAAAGAGACTGTTGTGGTCTTCCTGCAGGAAGTGTTCCTGGCTGCATCAAAAGTGCACATGCTAGCTTCTGTTGCTGTCATTGGATCTTAAAAATAACCACAGAAGTGTAAACAGCGCAAAACTGATGATAGAAGAAAGATTTGCTTTAACCACTATAAAAAATTTGAGACCAAAATTGTTTGGATGGGAGT
Organism: Hypsolebias antenori; assembly: GCA_031762315.1. NCBI lineage: Eukaryota > Metazoa > Chordata > Actinopteri > Cyprinodontiformes > Rivulidae > Hypsolebias > Hypsolebias antenori. The sequence continues at coordinate 19,208,292 of JARVGS010000761.1, read as the reverse complement.
TGTCTTTGAAGGAATGCATACCGCCACCTTTTAGGAGATCATTTAATTCAAAATGGCCACCGCAGTCACATCCTTTGATGTGTGTAAATGCTTAAAGTCCACAACTGGGTGGTGAGGACTTTCAGCTACTTTCACATCTAACTTTTGCTCAATATCCATGAAATCAACCATGTTTGAATGGTTTTTGTACTGGCAAATGTGTTTTTTTTTTTTTTTGCTGTGAGTCCAAAACATTGTAAAAGTTATTTGATGTCTGCTGAAAGTTTCTTGTTCAGCTTACCTGAACAGGCAGCTTAACAGCTCTTATCACCGTTTGCATTCAAACTCACTCTGATCGTAAACTGAACACTTGACTGCATCCGGCTGGACTCTGCATGATGTCTATGTGCGTTAATAACACAGTTATAAAATAGTTAATGTGCAACCCGGCAGAGCTCGGGTGCATGTGATATCTTGATTTGGACTTTTAGCTTTGCAGCAGCAGCTTTAACTGCAGCGCTGGATTAGGCATTAGAGCGTATTACCACAGCCCGGAGAATTCTTGTTTCTCGTCATTTTTGCTCCACTTCTGCTACGAGGAGAATGCAGTTCAACACCTACAAGTTATGTTAGATGTGATACTGATCCCAGGACTAAACTAAAACATAACTTGTCAAAAAAAAAAAGGGTAAGAAAAACCTCTGTTTAATTCAAAGTGTTAGTTAAATTGGTTAAAATGGTTTATTATGTTATAGGTGAGCCATAGATTCCCTGTAAAAGATTCTACAGCAGGGATGCATTTATTAGATATATTTATGATTCATTCAGCATGAGAATAAAATATTTGATCAAACTGGTTCCATCAGATCCACAAGGGTTTTGAGACTTTCATTTTCCAAAAGCTTTAAATTATTCTGAGCTGCTGACAATTTGCATCTTTGGATTAAAAAATATATAATAACATGGACAAACCTCGTTGAATACAGTTCAGAGGGACAGAAAAGGTTCTGGATTTAATAGTTGAGCCTGATTTGGGGCCTGGCAGGTGGTGGGTGCAGGCGTGTTAACATTGTGGTCAAAGCAAATACGTCGACAGGAAGTTGCAGGTGTGTTCAGCCCTGGGTGTGGATGCAGATGCATCAACCCCTCTCTGACTCACGCAGTCACTGGAGGAGAGGCCAGCAGCACTTTATCATTACATTTTGTAAAAGATAAATTCTCTCGTCTGTCTTTGCTACGTGCAGGAGGCGTCCAGACGTTCATTTCGTCTTGCGGATTAAAAAAAAAGGTAAGAAAAGTTTAAATTTAATTTATATGTCTGACAGCTAAACAGAATAGCATCTTTGAAAACTTGTGCTTTGACGAATGAGTTTTTTTTATTTTGTAAAACGCCACTATCTTTAATATAACCTATGTTTGGATATTAGAAATATTGGGATGCTTTCAGGGTGCAGCTCTGGAAAAGCCCATTGTGTGAGCTGAGTGAATGGACACACAGGAAACCAGTCGTACCTGTCTCAATAATGGGCGCAGAGTTGTTGTCCCCCTTTCTACAGCTATTTACTCACGTCATGAATTAGTTTGAACACAATCACTGGCCAGAATGGTGTTTGCTTTGCTAATACTTTGACAAAAGTTCATTAAAATCAAATGAAAAACATAAAGATGACAAGAAAATGTGAATATCAGCTTCTCCATCAAAGCAACAAATAAAAATCTGATATTTCTGAATTCTGAAACCATAAGTTAAATTGTAAATGTTTGTTTTAATAAAGCTTATATGTCAAGCCTATTCAAATGGCAGTTTGGAGGCCTAATCAGACCCACAAGTGAACTCAGTTCAGCCCACCATGGGTTCATTTTTAAATAAAACTAGATTTTAAACCAAAAAACAAACTTATTTAATCACAATAACTGCTGGATGTTTGGTCCTTGAACTTTTGGCTTTCAGTAACTGTGCCCCCCCTGCGCAACTTATTTGAATAGTCTTATTATAGACATATATTTTACTAGACATTGTACTTTAGCTGTTCATTTTTTCCAAGAAATGCTCTTATTCTGAAAAACTTTGATATTTAAATGCTGTAATTGTATTAAAATACGTTAAGGACCCACCATGGACTCTTCCAAGATTTTATCTTGGTTTCTGTTTCGGGTTCACGTAATTGGTGCAAAAAAAAAAAATGTGTTCTATTTCATTAAAACTGTTACAATTCAGAGAACAAAATCTGTTCTTCCAGAAGATCCAAAATAATAAAATGTTCATTTATAGGCATCTAAACTAAGCTTAATTTTTAACTAAAGTGACTGAAACAAACTGTGTCGTATAAATACTTGCCTTTACAACTTCAAAGCTACTCATTCTGATGATTTATGTGTATTTTTGAGCCTAAAATGATTGCTGAGGCAGTACTGAGTTGCTAAATGAATAAAAACTTATTTATCTGAACACTGACAAGCTAAATTAAAGCAATCATTAATATTTTTGGACAGTAAATATTAGTTTTAATAAATAGGAAAATAAAAAGNNNACAGTATATATATATATACAGTATATATATAAGGCATTAAAAACTGGAAAATAGTTTATTAAAACCACTTTAAAACATTACAAAACAGTTTGGCTCCCTGACAACTCTTTATGTTGGGCTTTGTTGACACATAAGCAATATATTAAAAGTTTATACTTAACATCATGTCTAAATATTAATGAAAATCAGCCCGATTTATTGTCCATGTGCCACTCAGAGCCCCACCCAGTGATCTGATTACAGTTTTATCAAACCATAACTGAAAAGCAACAACAAAACTAAACTAAAGCGAACATTTTGTGCACTTTTTTTTCACTTTTTCAAGAGAAAATACTTAAATATTTGAAAATTCTTCCAGTATGTATCTCTAATTCATCTAACAAGCCTAGTCAAGAGTAGTTTGCAACATGAACCGGAGGAGAGTCGCCTCTTTATCGGACTAAAGAGCATCAAAACTCTGATAATGAACAGGTGTGATTAGGATATATTGCATCACAGCTCTCAGTTCATCACCTGTGGCAAAGATAAGTGAACCATGACCCAGGGCTGGGATACTGCTCTCAGTACCATATTTGACAGTGAGACCTGATCTTTGTATTCATGGCGTGATGTAAGTAGCATGACATCCCAGCGAGCCTGTTTTCCATTCAGGGTGACAGCTGTATTCTCAGTGTTTGCTTATCAGCGCCGTTGTTTCTGAACTCTCAGTGGAGAGGCGCTTGACGCACAGCTGATGGAGAGACTTGTTTGCTCTGATGGCTCCGGGCCGACTCTCATTAGTGGAACCGCTTTACTGTCAGATCCTTTGAAAAGGTTTCTCGAGTTACTTTGAAAAGATTTAGTCTCTGAAAAGATACAGTAGAGCGCTCTCACTGATGAGAGAAGGGTCTTTTTTGTTTAATGAGCACTTTGAAGGAGTTTTAAGTTAATATGTGGATGCCGATATGACGTTTGTTTTTAGAGTTTTCAGTCTTTTAGCTTTTATTATGCATTGCTGACTTTTGATTAAGCCTTTTTCAGTGTAAAATATAAATAAAAATTATGCCATTAATACTTTAACGTCAATTTCTTTACTTTTACTTTAAATAAAATGCCTAAAAAGGTAAAGCTTTCATGTTATTTAAAATTTTTACAAATACACTCCACAAGGCCTTGCACTAGCCTTACTTTACGCCTACTTTTTAATCTTTATGTCTGAATACCTGGACCATTTGGCTATTGTAAACCATGATAAAGTTCATTGTTTTAAAGTTTTCATTTATGTATTTTTAGAGGACCCTTTGTTTATTACACATAAATGGAGAACAACTCTGCATTGCTTTAGCCCTACAGCTTATCATTCTTTTTTACATGTGAAAGGATAGTTTATTGATTACCGTATTTTTCGGACTATGAGGAGCACCAGATAATAAGGTGCATTAAGCTAAATAAGTTAATTTTTACATAATTTTGAGTACCACTATACCACATAACATCGGATCGAGGTCAGTGAGCACAACTGGAATTAATACATAAGGCGCACGGTCGATTTTAAAGAAAATTCAAGGATTTTAAGTGCACCTTATAGTTAAAAAAATACGGTACTAAAATGTGATTTGAATGTCATTAACTTTAAGGACTTTAAATGATGTTAAACTAAATAAATGTTTTTAATTAGTTTTCTAACACATTTCAGTGTTCTGTATATCCATCGTGCAATTCTTAATGATATGATGGGAATGAAAAAAGTAAAAATGTAATGTACCTATGAACAGTAATCAGTGTAAAGAGAAGGGAAAAAAATCTATAATTGTATGTGTTGTGATACTTGTGTTTTATTTATTTATTTTTTTGTTGTTGCCTGTTGCTTATTAAAAAGTTTAATTGTCTAGTTACATTTATCATGTGAGGAAAATACAGTTATCCCACTACCTTTTTATTTGCTTGTTTTAGTTTGTAAAAATGACGAGTGATAAGGAGAAAGACGCTTTTCGGAATGTCAGTCAGAAGCCGGGCTTGCAGATATGGACCATCAATGTAAGTCAGCCCTTAGTATACCTTTTTGTTTTACTATAATTTGTACATTTTTATCATTTATGTAGGGTTTTGGGCGTTACAAGTTAAAATATTGTTGTGTAGATTTTTTTTAAAGTGAGTTATGTGGAAAGGCTATGCACGGTTATTATCTTACCTGCTGCAGATAACTCTTTGAGGAACCTCAGTTTGGTGAACTTTGAACAGATTCTTGAGCTACTGGCTTCTTCAAGCAGAGCCAAGACAAAAGTAGATTATCTAAGCTGTATTTTCTTTGTACTCAGTAGTCGGAAATTTTAAATTGGAAAAATCAACCGGAAATTTCCCCAAAGTAGGAATTCTGACTCGAAAAGTGAGAGATTCTTCACCATTTCCAATCTCAAAATCCAATATGGCTGACTCGCACACGAGAGGTTGTGAAAGCGTCTGTAATAAACGTTTTATTTTAGTTTCTGTCAATGTGCTTCTAAGTAGCATCACATACATACAGCAATGCTGTTCTACCACTATTTGTGCACTGGCAGCCATTTGTTTGAATGCACAGAGTGCAGATAAATCCACTGTTGTTAGCTCATATTGTTAACACTTAGTCTGATTATTTAGCACAGCTTCAAGTAAACCTGGCTGATTTTCTGAATTGCAACTGCGGCATGGTTTAAGATCATCTTACGTAATTCCCAGACCAAAAACTCAACTTCCAAGGTAAATAAAATGCACCATTTACTACTGATAAAAGATTTTATAGCAGTTTATGTCAACTTTCATCTATGAACATTTACATCATTATCAGTTTAGGGTTATTTGTTGCATAAATAGTGTGAAATTCCTGCAGAAATCTACACCGTGCTCCTGCGACAATTAGACTTTTCTATCAACAGAATCTCAGAACTATTACAGTCACGTTAGCCTTTTTGGGGAATAAAGTTTTTTTAAGATGGCCGCAGTTCATTTTGGTTATAACCTGGCTTAGATTAGCTGTTAGCACCTCAGTCCGTCAGAAATCGACTTTATTTCTCTAAACTCTACATCAGGAAAAAAAGTCACAGCCTTTCCACAGATCCTCGCCCCTAAAGATGTGAACTCTCTTCTCAGATATTGCTGTTTTCTTTATTTAGAAAATGCAAATGGTTTCCGTTCCATCCAGAGCCTTTGGTAACTTCTTCGAAGGAGACTGTTACATTGTTCTAAATGTGAGTTCAGCACTGGTTGATTTCTCAAGAGTCTGTTTGTGTATGTGCACCAATGTGAAACTTATCTCATCATTTTATGGCCAGATAAGTAAGAATCAGGGCTCGGGAGAGTCCGTTGATATCCACTACTGGATCGGTAACGCCTCGTCTCAGGATGAGCAAGCTGCTGCAGCCATCTACATCACCCAGCTGGACGAGTATATGGGTGGGAGCCCAGTGCAGCACAGAGAGGTGCAAGGCTTCGAATCACCACAGTTCAGGAGCTACTTTAAATCTGGCCTGATGTGAGTAAAAAAAATAAGGAAAGTCCCACAAACATTTCGTAATCGTCCCCAGACTGGGTTTAACAGTGCTAATCCTGATTATGACACAACCTATATTTGTTGCTTTGAGGATTAGCAGAGCAAAACACAATGTTCTCCAGCCCAGTTCATTAACTTTCCAATTTTTATCGCATGTATCTGAGCGCTGTGATCGTATGAGTTTTAATCTTTACTGTCCGTCCAGCTTTTATTGCATCTGAACTTTGGTCGTGCACACTAATCTCTCCACAGCTACAAGAAGGGTGGAGTGGCCTCGGGTTTCAACCATGTTGACACGAACGTCTACAACGTCCGGCGACTGCTGCAGGTTAAAGGGAGGAAGCATGTCATGGCAACAGAGGTTTGTAGAATGGAGGATTCCTGGCTGTAAGAAGGCGTACAACAAATTACAGCGTGTTTGTCACAGTAGGTGTTAACTGGCTGCGGTGATGTGGTGTTTAACAGGGATTAGAGCAGCACACTGTATAGTTTTCATTCCAGGTAAATGCTTGTGTGTTTGTTTGCAGGTTGAGGTGTCATGGAACAGCTTTAACAATGGGGACGTCTTTCTCCTGGACATTGGGAAAACGATTGTGCAGTGGAATGGCCCCGAGAGCAACCGGAGAGAGAGCCTCAAGGTAATCCTCCACACCACATATGTCAAACTCAAGGCCCTGGGGCCAAATGTGGCCCTCGTTGACATCTTATCTGGGCCCCCATGATGATATGTTAAATGTAAAATACTTTTTTCACTTGAATTTTTCAGTAAGCTTTGATTATGATGTCCAAAGTGCAACAGAGAATGGCAAATGAGACCAATCAAATGCTTGTTGAGGAACCTGCAACCAAGAATTGATGTTAGGTATCTAACTTGAGTTAAAGTAGATTCTGAATTGGCCCTTGGTTTTAAAAAGGTTTCAATTTTGCACACCAAGAGACAGCAGAAAACACTGAAATGAAGAGGGGGAAAAAAAAATCCATAAATGAAGATCAGAAATTTCATGATGATAATGAACCAACCAAGAAACAAACATAAAATTTATAGACAAGCCAACAAATGAACAGAGAAACAAACTAACCATTGAAAAACAAACAAGTTGTAAAGCCAATCGAACAAACCAACAGACAAACAAAAGAGGAAACGAATGAATCAACAAGCTTAAAAAAAAAGAAAAAGAAAAAAATGTACCATCCAACAAACAAATTACTAAAAAAACAAGACAATCAACAAAAGAATGAAAAGACAACCAATCAAAACTAATAAATAAACACTATTATCAACTATTAACTATTAACAAGTATTAACAGCTAAAAATTATTATCAACTATTTAAATATTAGCAACTATTATCACCTATTAACAACTATAATCAACTATTAACAATTATTAACTATTAACAACTATTATCAGCTATTAACAATGATTAACTATTAACAACTATTATCAGCTATTAACTATTAACAATTATTAACTATTATAAACTATTTACAATTAACAACCATTAACAGGTATTAACTATTATGTGATCTCAATGGGATTTGCCTGGTTACATGAAAGTTAATAAATAAATGATCAACTATTAACTATAACTATTATTAACTATTATCAACTACTAACTATTAACTACTATTAACCATTATCAACTATTAACCATTACCAACTATTAACTATTAACAACTATTAACTATTAACAATTAACAACTATTAATGACTATTAACAATGATTAACTTTTATCAACTACTAACTTTTACAAGTATTAACTATTATTAACTTTTATCAACTAGTAACTATTAACACATACTTAACAAAATGACCAACATAATTAATTTTATTTTAAAAATTAATTAAACAAATGTTCAATCAAATTTTGAGGTGAACGTCTTAATGTTACTGAAGACATGCTTGACGCTGAATTTATAAAAGTCCTATAAAATATTTGACAATAATCCAATTTTTTAAATTAAATTACACTTAAAAAAACATTTACAATGGTTCAAATAAAAATAATGCACATGTTAAAATGCTCAAATTTTATGTTAAACTACCTTCACAGTAAATGTATATAATTATATCAATAAATATGTCTATTGTTGGTTTTATGAGCTGCTTGATAATGTTTTGATGTGGATAAAATCTCCAAAGTCTTAATAATAATTCTTGAATTATGGCATATTTCTTTAGTCGCTAACAGATTTGTGAAGCCAACGCTGAAAAAACGCTAACACCTGCGAATTGTAGCTATAAATATTTTCCAGTGATGAGTAATTTCTCTCACCTGCAGTATGTTGATTCTCAGAGGAAACTGGAAGAGGAACAGATTTTTTAAGATGTGAATTTGGCAAAATATAATATTTGCTCTGAATGTGTATTTCTGTGGTCTGGTTGCAGGCAGCCCTGTTGGCTCAGGACATCCGGGACAGGGAGCGCGGAGGCCGCACTGAGATCTCTGTGGTGGATGGAGGACATGAGAAAGACACGCCAGAGCTGATGAATCTAATGACCGCAACGCTCGGCCCGAAGCCCAGCCAGCTGAAGAAAGCTGTTCCTGATGACGTCCACGACCAGACGCAGGCCAGCAATGTCAAACTCTACCAGTAAGAGCTCTCTGATCACCTCCACTCTGGAAAATGTTTGCTCGTTCAATAAAACCACACTTTCTGCTTCTCTCTTGAAGTGTTTTTGATGACAGTGGGAATATGGTGATCAAAGAAGTGGCCACGGAGCCTCTAACCCAAGATCTGCTTCGCTCCTGCGTAATTCAGTTTTATCCTATATTAAATGCTGTTTTTCATCTAAAGTAAGCCGCGTCTCGTTCATTATTGTCTTTCCCGCCCCTGGTTGTTAGGACTGTTACATTTTGGACCATAGAGGCTCCAATGTGATGGTCTGGAAGGGCAAAAAGGCCTCAAAGGAGGAGAGACAAAAAGCTTTGAACACAGCAGTGGTGAGTAATCAAACCAAAGCCTCATAAATATTGCTTTGTTGGCGTCATAGATTTTAATAAAACTTTTGTTTTCATTAATCTTCATTAACAGGGTTTTATTAAAGCCAAAAACTATCCGTCCAGCACCCCTGTGGACGTGATGTCTGAGGGGGGAGAGTCAGCCATGTTCAAGCAGTTGTTCAAATCCTGGAAAGAAAAGGGGCAAATTAAGGGACTGGGCAGCACCCACACTGTTGGAAAAATAGGTGAAATGCTTAAAAAAAACTGTTACTCATTGTGCAGATGTTTTAAAATAAAATTTATCCAATGAACAATTGTATAAATAATTTAAAAAAATGTATTTCAATTTATTAATTTAAAACAAAAGCTTAGATTTTTCTAAGTGAGTGGAAAAGAAAATCAAATACTATATTAGATGTGCATTTAGCTATTTACAGACCAAGTTTTGGGGAAAATAGAGTAAAAATTTTATTAAAATGATGACACAAACTCAATTCTCCTAACTTGGGTTGTTAAAAAATAACTATCTACAACAGGTAAGATGTTAACTGCTCATAACCTTTGACCAGAACCCCACTTCAGAAGGTCTGAGCTATTGCTTTAACATGTATTAACACTGTTAAGTTAGTTAATAAATATTTTTTTGCTGCACATACAGCTAAGGTTGAGCAGGTGAAGTTCGATGTAATGGAGCTCCACGCCCGGCCTGAACTGGCAGCACAGCAACACATGGTGGACGACGGTTCAGGAGAAGTTAAAGTACGGAAAGTGAAAAAAGGAGAAAACTAAAATATAATCCAGAAATAAAGGAAAAAAAAAAAAAAAAGTGAAGTTGCTCCAAAAGAGAATTAAATCCCATCTATGTCTGTTTTAATCTCTACAGGTGTGGCGCATTGAGAGTTTGGAACTGGCTGAAGTGAAGCCAAACATGTATGGACAGTTTTATGGAGGAGACTGCTACTTGGTGCTGTACACGTATCAAGTAGCAAACAAAAAGCAATACCTGCTCTACATGTGGCAGGTCAGCATAAGTACAGTTATAATTACTTTTTTTCTTGCTCATATTGGCCAGAACTGACTTTTTTTTTGACGATTCTTCACCAGGGTCGTCACGCTACGAAGGACGAGATCACGGCGTGCGCCTATCAGGCCGTCAATGTCGACAACATGTACAATGGAGCCCCTGTCCAGGTCCGAGTGGTCATGGGAAAGGAGCCGCGCCACTTCCTGGCTATATTCAAAGGCAAACTCATCATTTTCGAGGTGCACTTTTCATATTATTCGTGTGCATGCGCATTTTTAGCAAATTATTGAATGAAAGGCACAAAATCTCATGAGCGATGCACCCAAAGAGTTTTATACGTGTTCAAATCTGTGCATCCTTTTTCCCATTTGTGCATCTCCAGGGTGGAACTGGTCGACCTGGCGTAGTTACTCCTCAAACCAGTTCCAGGCTCTTCCAGGTGAGAGGAACTACAGAGATGAACACGAAGGCCATCGAAGTGCCGGCAAGGGCCTCGTCTCTAAACAGCAATGACGTGTTCATATTGAGCGCTGTTCAGAAATGCTACCTGTGGTACGGAAAGGTACGCGTCTTGTTATAGAGCTGCAAAATATGCTGAAAAAGTTTTCAAAATGAGCGTATTTTAAAGAATAATAACGTGGATTTGTGTGCGCTTGTCTCCAGGGTTGCAGCGGGGATGAGAGGTTGATGGCGACAGAAGTGTGTGATCTGCTGTTCAAGCAGTATAAGGAGATAGTGATGGAGGGCCAGGAGCCAGCTGATTTCTGGGTAGCTTTAGGAGGAAAGGCTCCCTACGCCAGTGACAGGAGGTACCTCACGTCAAACTTTTAAATTCAAGTTTGATACTTTCAGGGGTGTAATTTTAGCAAAGTTTAAGGAGATTTGTTACCAAACCAGTTCGTTAGGTGTTAGTTTTAACACTGCCGACCTGCAGATTACATACTGTATTTTTCGCTGTATAAGTCGCACCTTTTTGCATAAATTAGCATGTCCTGCGGCTTATACAGCAAAATGCTGGTGAAGATTCTCGGCATCCAGGACAAGATAAAATCAAAAAACGTTCAATACAGAACCAACTGGACTTTATTTGTTACAGAAGACGTTTCGCTCTTCATCCGAGGAGCTAATAAAGTCCAGTTGGTTTTGTATTGAACGCTTTTTGATTTTATCATGTCCTGGATGACTGAGGCCCTGTTTACACGGACACGGTGGGGGGAAACGTAGGTTTTGGGTACGTTAATTAGAGGAAAAGATCTGCATTGACACAGACGAATTTTTCTACCTGGATTATCGAGCATGCATCAGGGTAGCCCTTGAGAATCTTCACCAGCACATGGGGGTGAAAGCATCATGCTTTGGGGGTGTTTGTCTGCACATGGGACAGGAGGACTGCACTGTATTAAGGAGAGGATGACTGGCTGGGTCTTCCAACATGACAATGACCTGAAGCACACAGCCAGGAGAACAAAGGAGTGGCTCCATAAGAAGCATATCAAGGTTCTGGAGTAGCCTAGGCAGTCTCCAGACCTAAACCCTATAGAAAATCTTTGGCGGGAGCTCAAACTGTGTTTCTCAGCAACAGCCCAGAAACCTGGCTGATATAGAGAAGATCTGTGTGGAGGAATGGGACAAAATATTGCTGCTGCAGTTTGTGCAAACCTGGAGAAAAACTACAGGAAATGTTTGACCTCTGTATTTGCAAACAAAGGCTACTGTACCAAAGATTGACATTGATTTTCACAGGTGTTCAAATACTTATTTGCATCAGTAACACACAAATAAATTGTTTAAAAAAAAAATCATACATTGTAATTTCCGGAATTCAAAAAAATTTTTTTTGATTATGTCTCTCACAGTGGACATGCACCTAATATAAAAATTTCAGACCCCTCCATGATTTCTAAGTGAGAGAACTTGCAAAGTTGCAGGGTGTTCAAATACTTATTTTCCTCACTGTAAATGTAAATATGTATAGGGATGTGTATCTTGAATTTGGGATAGTGGCCTTTCTTTTCCACCTTATTCCTGGGAGTTCTACTGTCTCAATGATTATGGGTTCAACTTCACGTCAGACAGGAAGTAGCAGTCAGCATTGGTTAACCATTGTAGTGGAGCATGGACTGCTGTTTATTTGAAAGTAATCTGCATTCAGTTTCAGATAAAATGCTGTTTATGTTTTGTTCACATGTATTTAACAACCATAAAGTTTACTCAAATATCCGTGCTGAGTTTGGGTACCTGTTGCGTTCAGGGTTGCAGAACAACCAGACCAAACTAAATCAGTGGCTACAACAACAGAGTTTGAACAAAAACAAAAAGAGTATTCCTGTGAAAAGAGGCATAGTTTCCATCTCCTACCTACTGATGGGGAATTAAGAAGAATGTGGTTGAAAAATGTGAACTTGGAGGAAAACCTGCATCCTACTTTGTGTCTGGACTACAATAAACTACCAGAGAAGAGATGCCGGATCCTCAGAAGGATTGAAAACAGTGTGATGAGAACATCAGGTATGATTTCAAGTGTGTGGAGGGCACAGCGTTATAGTATTTGTTTGTCTTCAGCATTATGTTTTCTTCCACAATTAACCCAAGCTCAGTGATGGGGGGCTTTAAGGCTTTGGCTGGGCTCTGTGGGCTCTTAAGGTCAATAAGATTGTGTTCCACCTCTTTTAACAAAACACCACTGACCTTATTACTGTGCAGATACTAATACACCTCAGAGCTTTTCAGTTGCTCATCATTTCACGGTAAAAAAAAAAATGAGTCAATGAAGTAGCTAAATATGCTAGTAGCTGTAATCTGCAGCCACTTCTTCAGTTTGTCCTCCATCTTTTGTCTGCATCAGGCAGTTTGAGTTCTGACAGTTGGTATTCCTAAATGTTTAAATTAAATCCACAATGCTTAGAGAAACTGCATTAGCTCGTGCTGTTCACAAATGGACAAATGCCAGTTCTGCTCCGCAACGGAAGTCACGCCCATCATTTGTGCAAGGCAGTATGGGGGCTAGGGATAAGGTGGATACCTAGATACAGCCACACACCAAAATGGAAGTTGGTAACTTTTTTTTTTTAAGTTATGCTCACAACATGCACAGATGGATGGAAGATATTTTCAGTTCCCTTTCTTCTTTGTGATATGGGCCAAAAGGCAAGAATAAGGGGAGGACAGTACTAAGAGGACTCTGGGAAGACAAGGTAAATACAAGGTGGAGACAAGAGGATGAATGTGTGAGTGCAAAGTGGGAGTACAAAGTGGGAGTACAAAGTGGGAGTACAAAGTGGGAGTACAAAGTGGGAGTACAAAGTGGGGGTACAAAGACAGGTTCAGGACTGGGGGAAGACTGAGGGAAGACTAACAGGTGTCTTACTATGGACGCTAGTCTTACGGTCTATGGAGTCTGCAAACACCTCTCCGTAGATCATCCAGTATGGCATGTAGAAAATGTTCCGAGCCAGTCGCCATGTGGGCTCCTCGTCTGGGTGGAGGATAGCCTGCCGAGCTACACCAAAACTCATCAACACCACCAACATGATGACCACAAAATACAGCATGTCAATCATCTGGAGACACAAAGAGGACACAAGTCATAAAACTCTGATGGAAACAAAATAATGTAGCACAACACATTAATTTAAATTAGGCAGTAATTATGCAATCAACATATAGCTGTATGTTGAAGTATGGTTAGTGCTTTTATTTTGGGGTGTATATGTAATGTTGGATCATTTTCCTCAGTAAGTAAATGACCAAGTATAATATTTTTGTCTCGTTTGTTTAACTTGGTTCTCTTGATCTACTTTTAGGACTTGTGTGACTAATGATACAGAAATACAGAAAATTATAAAGGCTTAAACATTCAAGCACCACTGTAGTTGTTTACAGTTGCAGCCCAATGAGATACAAGCCGGAGATCATTGCTGATGTCTTTCCTTTTTGGTGTTGTGGTAACACACCAGAGCACAAGGGAGCCACTAGGGAGCACAAGCCAGTGCATCTATTGTGCCGGTCCCAAGCCCGGGTAAATGGTGAGGGTTGTGTCAGGAAGGGCATCCAATGTAAAACACTTTTGCCAAAACCATAATGCGAGTTCATCAAAGTGAAACCATACCGGATCGGTCGAGG